>RDPX01000070.1:57298-99805 GCA_003991215.1 Morbakka virulenta | reverse complement strand
TTTGGAAGAGCAAGAAGCATTATTTCTAACACACATGACCTCAGAAAAGAAGAAAGACACCTTCAAAGGGTTCTCTTATCCAATGGATACCATGCTAAGGATGTCCAGAGAGCCTTACACAGAACCACTGGACCCAATCATAAAGATAAAGAACCATTGAAACGTATACGTCTGCCTTACATGAAGAATACCAGTGAGCACCTAAGACGAGCCCTCCGACAACACAACATTCAATGCTCCTTCTTCACTACATCCACCTTAATGAAGATCCTCTCAAAACCAAAAGACCCAGTTCCACTTGATGAAAGGAACAACATAGATTACAGACTACAATGCAAGGACTGCCCTGCCTCCTACATAGGTGAATCAAAGCGTTCCTTGGGTCAAAGAGAAAAAGAACAAAAGAGAGCTGTTCAGAAAGGTGACACCAAGAATCATAAAATAGCCGAACACTGCTGGACACAGGATCATGCCTTTGACTGGGAAAATAAAATAATTATAGACAAGGATATCAACACAACAACAAGAAAAATAAAAGAAACAATCCATTCATTGCAATGCAGCAATCACATCAACAGTATATCTTACACCCTTCCAGTAATATGGCTTCCAGCACTGAAGAAAGAAACACAACAAACACAACAAGCACAACATAAGTAAGGCGCCACTTCCCGAAACAACTTCAGCCCTGTCTACACCCACGTCCGCACTACCAAAGTATAAAATAGCCGTAAAAATAGCCTCAGAAAAAGCTTATGACTCATGACATAAAACATTTTCGCTGTGCATTCTTTTCTTTTAGTATTCCCTTGTCAGTGTGCCTTCAATTTACAACATTTAACGTATGCGTACTAGTTCAATCCCTCATAATTCCCCTTGATTGCTTCGCCTTGTTCTATGTTTTGAAATTTACATTGTTGCTGCCCTCCCCACTGTTTATTGGTTACTATTTGTTGTCATGTGACGTCTAGACCCTGTCTGTACGGTACTTGTGCTATCGTCCGTTATTTTGTTGCCCACTTAATAAGCACTGGGGGCCCTTTCAAACGTTGTTTTCTGTTGCCTCTGTTAGCATAGAGCCACACATGCGCTACAGGATGGTTCTTACTTTTTCTTTACTGCGACATGGTTTAAAATGTCTACAAAAGTGTTATCTCACAAACCCTAAATTGAGTTTTGGAGAATACAGACCTTGTGACTTGTCTTTTGGAGCCAGTGTAATAACATAATTGTCACATTGTCCTCGTTATTTCCTGGCGTTGTTCTTCTGGGAGACAATGAGGAAAACGCCCATAACCTACCCAAGTACACATGTAGTACAAATCTTGACAAAATTTGTGATAGGCCCAGCTTGAAAAAAAATCGCTTCACGATAGTAAAGTATCGCAAGGAATTTATTAAAACAATTATGACTTATTTAATTATTATAAGAGTATGCATTTTTCTGTTATTAAAAGAAAAGCGAACGTCTAAAAGATATCTTTTACGCTTTTGACCAGAGAAAAGCATCTACTTTTACAGAAATGAGCTAAGAAAAACTGGGGGGAAAAGTAATCAAGTCTGATTGTTTAACGTATTTAAAAATGTCTAAAAGGAAGTTTCAAACAAAGAAAACAGATTTGTTTTATGAAATAATGGGAATTCATTTTGCCCAGATTCCTTATTCAATTGACTGTGGTCAGGACACATGACTTCGTTATGGTTACAGAGGAAAGCTTCGTTTACGCCATGGGACAGCAAGTATCTAAAGAAAAACACCGTTAGAACGCGATGATGGACGTTAAGAAAATTCGTCCACGATATAACTGATTGTCGCTGTAACGATTTGACCATGATTAACAGATCGCGAGTGGAGTGATCGATAATACCAGAAAATGAAACTCAAATACCTGGAGTCAACGCATTGTGAAAAAACCCACTCAAAATAACAATCGAGTGTTTTCAACAAACTTTAATCATGCTTTTATTTCATACCAGCAGAATTATTACTTGTAAATTATTATGTTTTCTTACTCTATCCAGGGCTTGAATCAATATTCTTTCACCAATACCTCATATCAAGAACCAGTAATATACTGTAACAGTTTTCTGAAGCTGTGGAAGTCCAGGAGACATTTCAATATCTCGCTATTGTGCCTGTTAATAGCGTTATTATTAGATCATTCTTTTCTCTTAAGTAAATCTCATTTGGACTTAAAACAGCAAAAAATTGAATTCCAAGATGCTATCACGGTAATGTGATTACCGCTTAGTAATGATTAACATTTTAACGATGCTCTACTGTAAGTCAGGAAAACGTTAGTCTACATCCTGCTTTTTACTGGTCTTCGAATTGAATCTCATTCCCTATGATATCAACTATCAGTAAAAGCTAGGACAAAAATATTAGACAATTTGGCAAATTATAGTATCCTTTTGTGTCGATAAGGTTGAATAGCCTTCATGTTTATTTTTGTTGCATATATTTCATAAATAAAAACATAATGAAAAATCTGAAACAAACAAGGAAACGCTAAAAAATCTAATCAAAGTTGATTTCGACAAATAGCCTGGTTAAAGCTTCACTATTCTGCTGTACTCGATGCCTTGAATTATTGCATTTTTACAGTCTTGTAACATATTACAATAAATATGGACTTACTAATTAACAAGTATGTTAAAGATCTGGAGCAAAGCCTGAGTTAATGACCTCCAAAATCAAACAAGGGTTAACCTTTATCAGTTGATTATTCGTGTGAATGGAGTAGTAATTCTTATTATTCCTGGATCCAAACAAATTTAGGAAAACAAAGACATTGCAACAATGGATAACATCAGGCGGTGGACAAATTGCAGTGACGTCAGCAAAAGTTTCCATGAAAGGCATAATGAAGAATTTGGACAGAAAAGGTGGCTAACCCCTGAATGAATGAATGAATGAATGAATGAATGAATGAATGAATGAATGAAAAAGTAATTGAATTAACGAACAAATAAACAGAGGAATAAAACTTTCTATCTAACCTGTTTTAGTTTGATTTAAAAATAATGAATTTCCCTTTTGAAGGAGAGGAAATAAACAAAAATTTGTTTATTAGCACATATTTCTCTATTTTCAAAGAGAAGAGACTACTAAATTGAAAAAAAATTAAATCGAAATGTGTGGCCTGAAAATTAGAAAAAGAAAAGCAAATAGGATTGCAGAAAGCCTGGAAATTTTTGTAACTGAGTGTCTGAAACAATCAAAGACATCATACAAATTTTTGCAGTAATTGAAAAATCAACAAAGCAATTCCAGGTTCATATTCAACTTTAACAATCTCCATCCTTCCTTGGTGTTTACTACAAAAAGAGTACAGGATGGCAATTTACTGTTTTTAGATGCTTTGGTGGGGAAACCCCCTAGCCCTTTTAGAACAAGGGTGCTTAAACATGTAACTTTCACTGAACAATGCGTGTAATAGTGCTCATTCAGTTCTTTGCAGTTTAAAATTGGACTTAGACAAGTTGTATCCGCTGTGTTATCGTTATTTACTCTTTTGACAAATTGTCATGAAAAATATTTAAAAATCAAGTAAATTCTATTGAATAATTGTTACATAATGTATTAAACCGGACTATTTGGTATAAGTCATCTAGCTTCCCAAATCCAGTTAAACAGAGCCTTCAATGGACCCCATATACCTCTAGCTCACCTGGATAGGCCTTGTTTTCACTGAATTTAAATAATCAAATTATCAGGCCCTTTTCTGGATGCATTTGTGCTAGTGTGGCAGAAATAATTTTCACTTAAGAAAAATCTTCCATTATTTACAACAGACGTCCTGCTTGCCACAATTTTAAGCATGGTTTTTAGTGAGGATAATTGCCAGAGTGATCTCGGTTTCGTAGATTGTATGTCCTTAGCCTAAAGCATTGATTTTCAAACTTGACCTATAGCAGTGGTTTTAAACTTGTTTTGCCACCGCCCCTTCACCGCCGGACAAAAATGCCAGCGCCCCCTCCCTCTTTAACCTTCTTTCAACGAACGCCAGAACGACGAAATTGTTAAATGTCATAAGAACTGGTTGATTCTTCAATCACAGACACTCTGAAGAGTAAACAAAACAATTTTAACAAACAAAAATGGTTAACATTTATTCTTCAATCACAAACACCTTAAACTGAACATGAAAAAAATTGTAAAACTGAACGAGTAATCATTCTTTGTTTGGTGAGGAGGCTGGACTCCCATTTCAACCAGGAAGGAAGTCGAAAAAGCAATGAAAAACAACTTGATGTCTTTCCACAGTGTTGGGTAGCCTTTTGGGATCGCTGTTTGCATTCAAAAGGCTTGGTAAGAGGTTTTGAACTTTGGTTTCAGATACTCGCCATTTTGCAAACTTACAACTTCCTCTTCCAGATGGGTCGGCACCTCTGTGCTTGCTTCAGTGAACGGATCGATCACCCTATCAGGGATTTCAAGATAAAAGGGGTCGTTTAATCTGCTTAACATATCTCTGTGGAGTTACACTAAATGAGCGCAGTACACGGCAATGTCATCGTCCTTCAGTCCTGTTTTCTTCTCCAAGTCAGACAAACAAGGAAACTGACGAAATTCGCTGAGTCCAAGGTTTCTGTTGTGGAGCTGTAATTTTGAGAGGAATGCCGAGAGGGCAGACTTGAATTTGATTAATGAAGTCTCGTCACATTACTTACTTACTTACTTATCCTCTGTGTTCTGCTTCTTTGGTAGTCGAGGACATCCCATATATGCAATCAGACCTTCGTTGAAACGTTTCCAGTTCTTCTTCTCTCTTTTGGTTTTTCCCTAAGGCTCTGGAGCTGTTTTCTGGTACGGAGTTGCCCAAGTCCGGAGTTTTTGATGTCTTCACGGATGGTGCTGAGAAGATTTGTAGAGTGGCGTCCTATTCTGGCTTTACACATTGTTGCTCCTGATACGGCGAATTCAAGGGCTTTCTGGGTGGGGGTGTTGATGTCCATGCGTAGGACATGACCTAGCATAGACCATCTTCGCTTTGCTACTGGTATAGATATAGGATCCATTTGGCAGATTTTATACAGTTCTTTATTACTGATTACGCTTTTGGGCCATAGGTGACCTGTCGCATTGCAGCTCCAAATCCACTTAATTGAATTTGGAAAACATTTCAGTGAGGTAAGCAATATCTGTCTTACTAGATTTCAGTTTGTCGTAAAGCCCAGGATTGGATTCTTGAAAAAAATCCAGAACACTGTTAAACAGTATGTTAAACCTTTTTAAACAGTTACCTTTCGACAGCCACCTAACGTCTGTATGGAGAAGCAGGCATTGAAAATCTAAGTCATTTTCAATACACAATGATGGAACAGTCGAGAAATGAGAGCATATGCTTTGATTTTGTTGACTGCAGTAATCACAGTCGATAAGGATTCATGTAGTTTCTCACTCCAATTCTTTGTCACTGACTGTCGATGGATCACACAGTGAATTGTGAGGACTTCCGGAACAGCTTTTTTCAACTATCTCAGAAAACCGCGGTGACTACTGACCATTGACAGAGTGCCCTGTGTAGCAAATGAGATGTTGTTTGTAAATGGAATGTTTTTTTCTGGCAATACTCCTCCACAGATTTCCAGGAGACGTGCAAATAATATGTTTTGACAAAGACACCACTCTTGATGAAGCGTACATATGCGAGAAGTAGCGATTCCTTTCCCGGAAGAGTGGGTTTGTCCAATTGTAAATTGAACTCAGTTGTCATCAACATCTTGCAGAGGGTCTCTTCGACGTTTTCCGTCATTTTGTCCACGCTTCGTTGAACTAAGTTGTCACTGAGGGGGATCAATTTTTTGTCTTCATCAGGAGATTTGTGCAAGACTGTTTTCATAACCTCTTTAACTGCAGGCAGAATCAGTTCTTCTCCAATAGTATGGGGCCTGGCAGCTTTCGCTATCAGCAAAGAAATGTTGTGAGAAGCCTTTAGACCGTCATCTGAATTTTTCGATGAGGAAATAAACATATTCGTTGTTTTTCGCTTCAAAAATTGATTTCGAAGGGATTGAAAGAACGCCAGTGTTTTTCCAGATTTATCGGGATGAATGTTCTGTAAATGTTCGATGAGCCTAGAAGGCTTCATTGCTTCATTAGAAAAGTTTTTCTCGCAAACCAAGCACATGGGTTGTTGTGGATTGGTCGGTGATTGTATAAATCCATACTTCAAGTACTCCACAAAGTATTTCCCACATTTCTTTTTCGATGCTACTGGAGTTGCCATGGTTATCCCTAAAGAAAAAATGCTTCTGCCTCTAAAAACTGTTTTTAGAGGCTGAAAGTGGAGTAACGATTAAAAAGTACGACTGAGACCAGGCAAAAATTGTATGAAACATGCAAATATAGTTTTAAAAACACAGTTGTATGGAAAGGTGTGACAGGCTGGATAAATTGAAACCACCATACATTTGTAAAAAGCATTTCTACTAACACCAACGTCACATTTTACTGTAATTGCTCCATCGCCTCCTTCACAATTTTCACAACCCCAGTCCGCCTGTTTTCTCGCCAGAGCCTCCTTAAAAGTACATTTCGCCCCCGGGGTGTACCGCCATTTTAAAAACCACTTAATTTCTTTATTTTTGTTTTATCCTATAGATTTTATAGGATGCCAGAAATGCTGGAAAATGCGACTGACAAAGTTCTCTGTGGACAGAAGAGGGATTTCTGAAGAAGGAAGAAAGCAGGTAGAAGAGAATTGGGATGAGTATTCTACGGAGGATTCGGGTGAGGATATTTTTTTGGCTAGTGTGGAGATATGATAGGTGAAAGGGATATTATAGAGAAAGAAGAGGGCGAATTTTCTGGTGCAGCCCAGGTAAAATGTTGAGAAGAGATAAAAGATTAGTCGCCAAAGATTTTTTTGTATTTTTTGTATTTTTTTTGTTTTGTTTTATTTTTTATTATTTTATTTTATTTCTTTTTATTTTAGTTTATTTCATTATATTTCTTATTTTTTATTATTTTATTTTATTTCTTTTTATTTTAGTTTATTTTAGTTTAGTTTAGTTTATTTTATTTCTTTTTATTTTATTTTATTTTATTTTAATGCCTATTGTAATCTTACAGGTACGTATCACAACTCAAGTTCTCTGGTATTTGCAAGAAAACTAAAGTACGAAACTGTGTAAGGAAACCAACCTTGCAAAATGAGAGCGAATTTTAAGGTATTTTGGATTTTCTACCTCCCTTCCATACCCCTGGGGCATAGACATAGACTCTAAGGAGAAATATACTAATAGTGTAATTACCAAAGATACAAAGGAAACTCCATTTAATTATCTCCGTCGGAACTTTGGTGCTAATTGTAGCGAGCTATATGTTATGGTTTTACGTAACAAAGATCAGTCGACAAAATTGTAACCCTACCCGTTGTTTGGGGTGGCCTTTATAATTATGGTCAACCAATATTAAAGTAACTAAGGTGCGATGGGTTAGGATAGAACAGGAAATGAAGAAATATTGAACAGTAAGTGAAATGTTTCCAGGAGATGACTTATACTTATTTAAGTGTCATTTAGGGGACGTTCAAATCTACATTCATTCCTGTTATATATTTGTATACGAGAAAAATGAGATGTGATCCATTCGTTCATAAACATTATGCAGTTTAAGTGGCTTGTATTAAAGTTATGTGGTCTGTTGTATACATTGATCTATAAAGTCGCAGGTGGTTTAATTAGATAGTTTTCAATTTCACAACCGTAAAGGTCAAAGACAAAATTGTTCACGTGGAGACCACAACCATGCTGGAATAACCACAGTAGAATCTTCTCAGGAAATTCAACTCAAATTAGTGTCGAGGTTCATCACGATAAAACAGTACAACTTAAAGTTAAAAGGTCTCTTTGATAATATTGTTAACACGGGCGAGCCTTCCTCAATAATAACAGAAATAATTGAATTAGTAACCGAGATATTTCAAATCACTTAAATTATATAACTCTTCTTCACCCCTCCACGTAAGCAAGAGCATGTGCAGTCAGCTGAGCAGAAAGACTTCCTTGTTTTATGTAATATTTATGGACATAATATCGTTTACATTTCACGATTAGTACTTGAAAGAGACAATAAAAAGCTCTATTACCAAAGCGGCGAGAGCTGAAGTCTAATATCCACCCGCCATACCCAACAAATTGCATTAATTAATTCAGTTCATTTTGGAGTCTAAGAATTTGTAAAAGACTTAATATCAACGGTGAAAATTCAGTAAAGGTTTACAATGTTTATGATTTGAATATATGAGGATATGAATCCAGAAGTGGGATGAATACAATACGTTTTCTTATAAAAATCGTCTCTACGGAAAGCTGAAATCACTTTCTGAAAAGCAAGGAAAATAATCCAAATTCGGGTTAAGAATATTTCTTTCATAAGAGGGCTCCTTCCAACAATTACTTTACAAAAAATCGACCAGGTCCTTGAATAGGAGGGCCTAATGATGATGGTGTGTCCGAGTTTAGATATATTTTCGTTTTACATGGTTATCAAGGATAGGATTTTGGTGGATGAATGAAAGTTGGGTTTGTACGAAATAATGTATCTTGGCTACAGAAAATTGAACCATTAGAAATAGTGCAACAAGAGCTATTTTCGAGCCAAATGTGATCTCAACTGGAATCTAAAACATTCCCAATCCCATAATACATACTTATTTTGAGAAGCAGTCTTTTATGAAATGCTAAAATGCTTGTTCATCCAATTTCAATTTTTAACTCCACAATGTACACTATAATCTAAACTGGATATCTCAGGTTTTAATCTTGTTTGAATAAGGACTAAAAATTCTTGAGATAAAGCTTAAACCCAACAAAACTCAGTCTTCACTTTCTGAGTTGTCATTATGATTTTTGGATTATGTTGTCAATTACTGTTGTAGTTTCATTACTTCCAATTAATTTTTTCTTGTATTTTTTCATTGATAAAAATTTTTTTTCGATAAAGGAATTCTTCCTATATTCCAATGATTTTCTCCCTTTTGTATGCCAATAGCATACAACTCGCTTGCGTTTCCCTAGTTTGTTTAATTTTTCATCTCATTTTGAGCACTTCTACTTTAGTTCTCAAGTGCAGAGGATCTTACTGCTGAAGATACTTTTGATTGCCCAGTGTGTCATTTTTTTCCCTCACTTTAACAGTTTTTATGCTTTCTTTTTCCTTTTCTCGTCGAATTTTCTTTGCTTGATTCCTTCTCCTCAAGGTTAAAGTTACATTCCTTATTTTTATTACATTTTTTGTTTTTATTGCTTCTTTTAGGTGGAGTCTAGTTCATTGCAAATTTATTGGTGGCATTCTGTTGATGAAGTAACATATCCAAGAAAATAAGGAATCCTTCTTTCATTTACATTTTTCTTTCTTTTTGCAGGCATCTATAAATTTGCTGTACGTCCTTGATACATCTTTTCGTTAGCCTTTACACTCCAGCTTCTGTCCTCTTCTGTTTCTGTTTTATCTAGCTCATTATCTAACAGTAGTCTTTAGACCCATTATAATCTACTCCTTCGAATTATTTACTTTAAGGTACAGTTTTGTTTAATTTGTGTTAAACAAAATTTGTTTTGTTAACCCGCAACTTCAGATATTTGCAAAATGAAAGCTGTGTTTAATTTCCTGAAAGAGGAATCAAGATTTTCCCCCCTCAGACAAAGTAAGAAGGGAAAATAACACAGAGTGAAAGATGTGTTTACAAAATAATACATTTAAGAGAGTAGCACTGATAACTCAGGTGGCAGATGATGTGGCTATGGAAGCGAATGGCACTGGTTCTAACCCAATTTGATCACTCACATTTTTCACTTTTCGAAAGTAAAAGGTGTAGGTTATACACTTTCTCTAAGTTAGCTATCATTTCTACACTTCATCATTTTTCATCATCGGCTCTTTAAATTTTATTACACTCACATTTTCAAACAACTGCTTAAGAGAAACTCCTTCATTAATCTGATCCTTAAAAAAAATGAATAAAACGCAAAAAACACTCAGAAAAAGAAAGATAAAATCCAAATTACACGATAATAACACAAGATATTTTATCCGGAAGTAGATTTCCTCTTCCGGAAGGCCCAGGACACCTCTTACTTTGTTTTGTGACCTTTCCCAAGTGAGTGAAAACATTCAAGCCTGAGAAAGACAATTTACTCTTCTGCTATTGGCTCAAACCGACCTATCAATTTCTCTTTTTTGAAAAGAAAGCGAAAAGCATTACGCTTCCGAGTTCCGTTTACAGGCCAGATTTTAATGTCATATTATATATGCATACTATATAGCATATATATATATAATTTATGTTACCATCACAATTTTTTATAAAATCATGAAGGAGTATTTTCTGTACATAGAGGAACTTAAACATGTTCTGGAATATTGATCGAGAAAAACTCGCATGCAGTAGTCCCCTTCACACCACACTTGACTTGTTCTCAATGTTCTCTTCATGGGAGTCCTTTTGATCTGGAGGATAAGTATCATCATCCTACAAAAATAACAAACCATATAGTTAGAAAATTATATATATATATTTTTGTTTTAACGTTATTTCCCCCAGTAAATATGACTCAGACGGTAGGGACTTGGATTTGTGAGGAATTTCTTGGCCGGATGCCCCTCCTGACGCCAACCAATGGCTTTTTCTTTTGTGAAGTTCCAAAGTCGCCCGCTCGGAGAATCGAACCCAAAAACTCTTGGTTATGGTGCAGTTGCACTTCCCATTAAACCACGGCTCCAGTTAAAACACTGTTATGCTTTATGTAAATAGTGCACAGGCGATGAAAAAACGTCTGTTGCGAGTACTAACTTTGACTGAAATGACCCTACAGTTTTTTTGACAAAAATATGCATGTAATCCAGCATACGGTTATCAAGAATTTTTAAGACAGGTGTTAAACCATAGATGGTATATGGTATTCTTCTTATCTATAATATGGTGGAAATAACCTACGTTAATTAAACAATAAAACAAAACAATAGAAATTTCCCCCAGCAGAATTAACCTTCATGGAGGAAGTAGAACTTTAAAAGGAGCATTGACAACAAATTTCCTCATTGTGTGTTAGGAATCAATGGGTGCTTATTCTCAGATTGCTATAGAAACCTGTGAACACACAACAATTTGGTTTAAATTACTTCCTACTTAATACGATTCGGCTAATTCTGGATGACTGAACATTTCACCCAACGCATCAGTGTAGCTAACAGCGATTTCTTTACATAATATAAAGTTGAAAATTTTACTTGCAAAGGAAAAACAATGATAAAATACTGTAATAAAATGGCATGTTGAAACTTTATTTTTTAGGTCATAAATGACTTGCGCACTGAACAAAATAAGTAGCATTACGAATAGGGGGCTATTGCAAGAATTCAAATCGAGAATTAGAAGAGACTAAACATTGAACTTTCAATACTATTGTCTTCAGCACATAATATAAACAAAAGAGGTTGTATTTTGAAGAACATTACTGTGAAGCTTCAGAATCGAAATTTCAGAAGGCCAAACAAATTTACAAAAAAATTTCAAAGGCTCTTTGCTTTTAGTTAAGGCCTCATAATATTTTGATTGCGACAACTTGATATTCCACTTCAAACGCTGAAAACAATCAAAAGCCGATTGACTTTTAAAAATGAGAAGTAAATGCTCTGCAAAATAGTAGAGATAAGAAATGGATATACTCACAAAGAATGAGTTTTTCTGCACACTACCTTGTTCTGCACAAAATAAACTGAAATGCATCCTTCAAATCGGAAAACAATCCAACCGAAGGAACAAACCGTTAAACAAATCTTCAGAGTAAATATGATGGAATACTCTCGATGGTAAGTGACGTAAAACCCTGGGCATGCACGAATATTGTTTGTAAAGTGAGTAAATCAATAGAAATTACCATAAGAACCGGCGCTATTACCTGACTCCCTGAGCCAACACAAAGTCCATAATTTTCCATTTTGTGCTTAATTTAACAACTTTTTTGTGTTGATAAATATAATGCAGTGAGCAACAGAATTTGACAGGATGGAGCAATGCAAGACAGGCCATGAGTGCAAAAGAAGGCTTGGCAAAAATAAATAATGCCCTCATCCTCGAGTGGCTTTTAGCCTTGGTGTGTGGTGACTGATTAGTAACCCAAAAAACCCACTGCAGACCAATAGATAGGGTTTTTTATCGGGCTCTCGAATAGATGGTAACTTATGGATCATACATTTGCTTTAAGCAGCTGGAAACCTCTTACCTGTACAATTACGTATATTTTCTACTATTTAGTTCGTATTTTTGGAATTTGACTTTCGATGCAACAATGATTCATATCCGCTACCATGACAAATTGCATAGGACCTTTATTATTACAGCCATTTAACTTACTAGTGAGACAACGCCAATAAAGTTAGTAACAATTATTCATTATCGAGATTCTTTGGTTAAGAACCAAACTTATTGTTGTAATTTGCTGGTCAGGAATTTAATCGCTAAGCTACATTTATTTATTCAAAACATTAATTAGTTCCCTTTGTTGGTTCCACAATATATTAGTTAGATAAATAATAGGTAAATAAACAAATCAGATAGTAACATGGGTCCCTTCAGAAATACAGTCATTACTTATATTTTCTGGAAAGAGTTAATCTATTTTTTGCATTGTTTGGTTTATAAAAACCTTGGTACTATGTATGGAGTGCGAAAGAAATGAATTAAGTAGTTAACTAAGTTGCCTGAGAAATACCGTTAAACATAAGAAATAGATTCCCAGATTATATTACTTGGCTGTGAATCACATAAGTTATTTACATTGGGCAGAAAGGAAATATATTTGTGGCTTGCATTAGATGCTTTCAAAATACTTTGTCTTTTTACTTTTCTTGGGTTGGAAGTACCATGATTCGTCAGAACGGTTAGTTAATAAATAGATTTATTCGGATAATTTTGATACATGGTTTTTGTTGGTTAAAATAAGTTTTATTGTATGTAAAACAACATTAATGTTTGTTCATTAAAAACTGCATAGGCTCGTTATATTGTTTGAAAGCTCAATTTTTTATGCTTAAGATCCAAACAAGACATAACGCCACTGAGTGTGTGGAACTGTGAAGAAATAGGAGAAGGGAAAAAAAGGAAAAAGAAAATGGTTAAGCCAAGAGAAAAGAGTTAACCCCAGGCGTAAAAACTTTCAAGTGTTGATCGAGAAAAGCATCCAGAACCCAAAGAATTTCGCAATTTTGTATTCTGGGGGAAAAACGCACAGAAAGAATTATTACAACGAGGAACCACATCGGTATGAGGATGAAGATATTAAGAGAGCACAGTCACACGAGACTAAACAAGCTGAGCTGCTACCACCAACGAGAAAAGCTCATCAGATCAGGTCCTATGGTAATAACTTCAGAAAAGATTTAGACAAGCCAGATTTCATCGATAAGACAAAGGTTGAAGAGTAGAAACAAGATTATATTGAAATATTTTCGCTGGGTAAAGCATTTAGTAGTTGCGGAAGTTGCTGTTTAAGAAAAGTGGTCTTTAGATAAGCGTGTTTGGTATGAAATGCAAAGAGCCGTTATGCTGGTTGGTTATGAAATAAAGATATTGGCTGCAACGATTTCTTTGCTAAATAAATGTTTTTTTGCTTTGGTTGATTAAAAACAGTTCATAGCTGACCTGTTCGGGTATTAACTACTTTATGTACTTACAGTGATTGGTTTAGAAAGAAAATTATTAGATCTATTTGTGGATTAAGATATATATATATATATATATATATATGTTAGGTACATAAAAGAGATGGTTAAGAAAACTATTGGCTACTTTTATTTGATAGTTAAAATACAAACAAATGCTTTTTAAATTAGTTGTGAAAGACATTCTTTGATTAGTTATACTGATTTGCTAAGACCTATGATTGATATTAGAGATTTTGGAAGTACAATCAGTAGTAATACGTCGGTCAGTTACATTAATTGGTTTGGAAATCCATTTACTTGTCAAAGCTGTTGACAAAGATGTACATCGGGTATTTATTTACATTAGTTCTTTACGAAATACATTTTTTTGGTACATTACATTGGTTGATTAGCAAATGCAGTTAAGAACTTTTTTTCAGCAATCACATTTGTGACCTTGATTTGGTAAGTAGTTACATCGTTTAGTTACATTAATTGGTCTTACTTAGTTGTAAAGGGTGATTAAGAATTACAATTAATATAAATTTTGGGTACTTAAACATTACTTTGGTTAGTTACATTTGTTGGTTAAATAGTTCACTTAACGTTTTAAGGGTTTGTTTTCTTGAGTAACGAACACGTTTCTAAGCTCCATTAGTTTGTCCAGAAACTTGTATTTGAAGTCTTCCGGTTCCTTCAAGCATCACACTAACTATTTTCATTAGTTGGTAATAAAATATGTTACTTGAGTGAATGGTTAAATAAGAAATTAAACCAAAGTGAATTTTTTTAAGGATTTATACTTCTCTATGGTTCAAAATCATGAATCCTGGTAAATACTGGCAAAAATTGATGGTATCTATATAAAAATGGTATTGTATAAACATACATGCCCAACAAATTCCTGTATTGAAGGAACTGTAGTCAGTAGTGGTATCATAAAACAAAGCCTGTTAGCCATTATAGCTTAAAGGTCATACATCAAGGTATGAGGAGGCTGTCAGCATAGTACTTTTTTGGAATTCAGATAAAAGCAGAAGGTTATGAAGACCAAATTGGACACTGAATATTGAGGACGGCACGGAAATTAAAGGAGATGAGTCACGTAAGATGATGTTGAATAGTGAGAGCTGGAAGAAGAACTACCTTTGTGTCATCGAGTTAGTCGGATGTGGATAATTAATTTAATTCAGAAAAAAGATATGAGGAGTTGTACGTTGTTTTACTTTGTGTAATTTCTTCTTTCCAATAATTCAACTACCATTTTAGTCAGAATCTTCGAGATATATGAGTTGGTCTTACAATTTCTTCATACATATTTAAATAATACAATTTCCAAAGAATACAATCATCAACACAATTTTACCGAAAATTGTTCAATGAAGGCATAAAATGTTAACTACAAAAACACAATAATGCAAAAAAAGCTATTTGAAAATTCCCTTGATAATACTCTTCCACTTGCCTGTGGGTTGAAACCTAGTTGCAAAAAAAGTGACCAAATTTTAAGTTATGATTTTTTATTCTTTCCAGACTAATATTTTTTCGAAAAAATCTTATACCGACTTTTCCCCCGATAAAGAAATTTTAGTTTTAAACAATAACTAAATCGAACACTGAAGATGAGTTTTTTTCTTGTTCACACATTTCAACATGATTCTACCACTGAAAAAGTACTGAGTAATACTAAGATCTTTATTACACACACAAACAACGTACATACAATATATATATATATATATATATATATATATACATATTCTCTAAATAAAAACATTCAAGCCTTTCAGAAGGAGAGTCTTTCTTAACATCTCTACCACTCAGATGACAAGAAGAAGAACAAAGTACACAACACACAAGACATTTTAACAGGAAAGTCTGAAATGAGTCTTTAATAAATGAAAATCAGACAATCAAAGACCGGTGAAATAGTCAGGGCTTTACTTTCATCGAAAACACCTCTGTTGATTTTTTAACAAAAGCATCTGAAAAATTCGGCCTAGTGGATAGGGTCCCTCGACATGCGTCTACAAAAGTATACCAAATACAGGATTACGTCCTGCAATAAAATTGGCATGGAGAATAACATTCCACAGACCATGGAATAAAAGCTTTGTCACAACATACGTCACACAAATTTAAACCACAGCTAAAATATTTTTCACCCTCTCTCTTTTCTCAATATTCCCAACCATACATATTGTGTCCTGCTTTCCCCTCTTTCCATATTTTACATCCAACTAAATTACCTACAACTTTTTCTGCATTCCCATTACAATCAGTTTTTACTTAAGACTAATAACCCCTCTTATTTACCTCCTAAACTACCCTACGAATATAGCTTCTGTTATATCTTGTCCAACCATACCTATTTTCTATTGAGCTAAATCATTGTAATATTCATCTTATTTCCAAGTGGTCGCTTCACATACAGCTACGAGTCGCTTAATCTCCCCCTTTACAAACATCTTCATTGGATTTACCTTTCCTTTTTCCCACCTCTATCCTCTTTGTCGAACACTAAGCTTCGTTTATTGAAGGTAACATGTCTTAGAAAAGTTTTTAATCCTTAGGGTGAGTTTGGGAGAGAAGTACATCCATCAAGCCTCAGCGAGAGTTTTATATTTCTAGTCAAGGTTTTCAAACTTATCTTCTACTACCAACTGAGCTTATCTTGTTTTGCACAGAAATACCTAATGTCAAGTCACTAAGAATTGAAGTCAACAGGTATCGCTTGAAAAAGCCACTTTAAAATTCATACGAAAAACTCATATTGCCTCAAGTCCCAATTTGATTTATCGACAGAATAACAGCAGTGCACTAAGCAGATTATGGGAAAACATTAAGCAACTAGATAGCCAAATCGACAGCTTCATGCCTTGTCTGAAATCTGTATATATTGTGCCAATACATGTGTGGTTTCTTGAATTAATTAATGAAGAGTTTAACATATCAGATTTGTCAAACTTTGAATGAATAGAGGGTACAAGAAGAATGTATCAAGCATTGCAAGACATGCGTAAATCATAATGACAAGGACTGATAAAGTATATTCTGTATTTTCGATACTTGGTACCTAAAAGAATATGTTATATTGAGGTTTAATTTGTTAATACAAAGAAGAAGTACTACAGTAATGACAAAACCATGGCAATATTGCAATTATTAATATAGTTGATATTGGGTATCCTAATCTAGCAAGGGTTATCGACAATAATCGCTGTCTAGAACTAAAGATGTATAATATTTCTACTTTTTGCAGAGACATAAAAGTGTTTTGTTTTTCCTTCATTGGTTAAGGAAAACTGTCATTTAATCTGAAAAAATAAGAATTGCAATGAATAAGTAAACTGAGAAATACAATGCCTGAATAAGCTAGCAATAAAAGGGAAGTGTATTTGTTGAGATCAATCAGTGGATGCTCTTGCCCAAACGGCAAACCCACGGATAGTATAGCTTACAGCCTAATGGAGTAATTTTAATATAATGACAATGATAATGCTATGAATAAAGGCATCTAAAAAGGGGTGAAATACAACCAAACGGATGACAATAATAAAAAAGTAATACATACTTCTTTATAAGAAATTTAGACCTAGACTTAATATAGTGGTTCCTTAATTTACATTTGCAACACTACGTAGTAACACTACCCACAATTTCTTTCAAATTGTCTTCATTGAAATATATTTTTCTTTATATGACAAATTGCAAAACTCTTCTTTTTTAAGGCACTCGTTTATTGAATGGTCTAAAGATCACTGCTAGATTGGTGGCATCCTTACAGACAAAAGAAAACGCGTAACTTTTCTTTAGTATTTGTTGCTAGGTAATGAAGTAAATATGATATTAAATAAAAGGACTGCTGAATAAAGTAAAATGACAAATCTAGATGAGGATCGGGTTTAACATTTGAAAAAGCCAAACTTATTTAGGAAGCTTGAGGATATCATGGAATTTCATAGAATGAAACTCTAAGAAAAGAAACTGTTGTTACTCAGTTTTTGACACAAATCTGGAAATTGAAGCATGCATCCAAGAGAGTCGAAAAAATACCCCTTACTGTTGCGTTTAAAACTTCTAAGGGGGAAACCCAGACAGTATTTCAGGTGAGTAATGACCACGTAAGTACTTATTAAAAAGGGTGAAAGAATACAAATTGTAAGATGAGCACTAGAAATTTGATCTTGGTAACATTGTAACATTTCTTTTGCAACTTAAAAAAATGGCGGACGTAGTTTAGAGATCTGTGTCATAAAGGTATCATAATGTACCTAAGTTCTGTTATTACAAAGCTAAAATCCAGATTAGACATATGGAGCAATCGTTTGCTATCCCTCAGAGGTAAAATCCTAATTTTGGATAACCTGGCGTTTTTTAAATTAAATCACATCCTATCAATCCTTCCAACACGGATGTTCCAACGTATCGAAAAAATGATACATCCTTTAAAATAATTCATAACATCCTCCCATCTGCAAAATTCTACACAGATGGAGAATGAGAAATGTCCAACTCAGATGCGAGCAATGTAACTGTGTGGAAACGACTGCCCACAATTTTTTCTCATGCAAAATAGCCAGGAGATTTTGGCGCAAAATTACCCCCACTCTAGAAACAATTTCTAAGACACACCAATCATATTCTTTTCCATCAATTTAATGGTTAGCAAATCCCAGCAGTCTCCAAACTCTTCTCGTTTACCTAATTAAACTAGCAAAACATTGTCTTTGGCATTGGCGATGTAAACGACGCTTCGATAACACCACTTGTAATGAAAACAATGTGGTTACCCTTTTTAAGAGCACCCTATATTACCGAATTTATACCGCGTTCAAATCCCAAGACCTTTTCCTCCCAAATGAATTCGAGAATGTCTGGCTCTTTAACGGTATTTTGTGCCAGGCCGGATACAGTAGGTTATGTCTTATAATGTAAGTTCTACCATTAGTGTAGTTTTTGAAGTTCTGTACTTTTGTTCCTTTTTAACCCACAAGTGCTGCGGCTCTTTTAAGAGCCTCGTCTTCACAGCAATACGTCTCCTAAATTTTTAAAATAATAAATAAAAAAAAAGAGAGAAAAAGGTTTCCCCAGAAGATGAGGGTAAAGGACCAAAAAAATGATAAAATAACTAATCAAAAAATTAAATTACTCTCAAAATATTAATCCTCCATTTCTCTCCCATTTGTTTGTTTCTTTGTCTCTGTCTTGCGCGCGCAATGACGCTTCCTGTTCTCTTCACTTCCTATCGGATTTTTCAATGATTAACTGGTGGGTGTCATTAATTGATTCTTGAGCCTAATGACTACTCCGTTTGCCACTGTTTGCCAGGGTAGACGTATGAGAAAGATCCAGTTTGGAGAACTGTTAGGTGGAAGACAAGATATTTGTGACTTGTGGTCCCCCGTTTTGGAGAATTGCTATTACTTTCTTATATAGATGTGTTGTTGTTTTTTTAATAATGGAAGAGGAAGTGTTTCCTATGCCACAAGATGGTCCTGATATGGCAAGATTGTTTGACGTTTTTCCTCATTCATTTGCGCAGCTGTCCTCATGAGGGGGGTTTGGCTACTTCTTCATGAAGGGGATGTTGCCTTCGACAGGTACTGTCTCGCTAGGCCTGCGGCGGTTATTTTGTGGGCGGAGGGATCGGTCCATTTCAAGATATGGTAGCAGTACCTAATTTTTAGTCTTCTGCGAGGACACCGGGTTCCTGGTGCCAGGCCAAATATGACAGCATTTGAGATACCACTATGTCGTCGGTGTAGTCAGAATGTCGCCATCCGCCAGTTGCGACATGGCGTTGCGTGGCCGGCAAAAAGTGTGACAGCGTATTTGTTCTATCTTTTAACTTCATTCTCTACTGTCTGTAAGTAATTCCCAAAACTGTCTTTGATTCTTACCTCTAGCCTTTTGGGTGTTATCTTAAGACTTGTGATACTCAAGTATTCAGCCTCACAAAATTATAACGTAGTTTTTGAAATGCATAAATTTTTAAAAAGAAAGATTTTCCGTAATGTAGGTGCATGCCTCAAACATGTTTGCAATTAATAATGAACGTCAGTTCAGCTTCAGATTAATAGCACAGGATAGGAGATCCATAGAATTTGAAAATCAAAAAATACATTATCACACTAACTACAAAATAATATTTGTGACGCCATTTACCTACTAAACGTATCGATAACTTTACAACTTTTACTATTTAGAGCAAAAAAGACCTTTTTAATCTAGATAATTTCTATGAAACCACTACTTTTACTACGCGATAGGGTATCTTCCATGGAATTAAAAAGGGAAAGTATTAAGACCAGAACTTAAATCAAAGTGGTGAATTAATCGTCGACCACTGTAAAAATAAAGACCAATTTCATGGTAAGAGCCTTCCATAGTCATCCTACGAAACACAAATTATTTTTGCCAACATAACCAATAATATTATTAATCATTCTTTATCTAAATCCTGGCCAAATTAACATGTGAGGTATAAGAATTTGAAATGCCTATACACAATCTGACCAACCAGGTTTGGTTCTTTGAATAATCTCTCCCCTTATAAAGATTCTCGTTTTCAAAGAAGAAATTTAAGTAAAATAAGACCCTTATGGTAAATGACCCAGAAATTACCCCATTTTGAAAACCGACCGCTGATAACTGAGATTGTTTTTGATGTTAGAAAGGAACATCAGTTGTATTTTTGCATGTAAGAATCAAGATAAAATCGTTTTCCATTTTGATAAATAGTAAACGAATGTTTTTTCAATGTGTGTTCACTTGTCAGATCGAACACTCGTTCTTTTCCATTTCAAGCTTTCGAAATAGCTTACTGAAACATATTGATTGAGTTGATATCAAAAAGAGGAAATATGCGAATCAGTCAGGCCCAAATACTGATTACTTTTTTAAATCTCCACTGATAAGGTAAGGAGAAAATGGAAATCCATTTTAGTTTATTGTTTTTCAAAGATTATACATTAATTAATCAAAAAGACTGAGGCCATCATGAGACATTTTTAACACTTAAGTGTTCCTTTCTATATTCCTATTATGTGAAAAATGTACTGTAAAAGTCACATGCTTGCAAAAATAATATTTTGAAAATGACATTGGAATACACCCATGTTCCGAGATTATTCTTCATTGGAGACCATATATTTTAGAGGTTTTTAAACGATTTTTGACGAAACAAAAAAAATTGGAAAAGGGCTAAAATTTTGTGAAACGAAAAAAGGAATGACAATTCATACCTGATCTTATATGATCTCATAACACCAAAACATAATATTAAAGCTATTTAGATATCTCGTACTGTATAACAATACTAACTATAAACACCCATATCCATTCACTGAGTTTTTTTTATTTGTTCCAGGCTGAACTATTTGTTTGCTTCAGTTATTCACAATTTAAGAATTGTGAATAAATGAATATGAATATCTGGAAATTCGTTTGTCAGCTTTAAAAAGCTGTGATACGGAGTAGATACAGCATCTATAATGACCAGCATATCGAACAGGAAAAGTTAAATCACCGCAAGAATACTTCAAGAGGATTTTATGTTGAAAATAATAAAAGGTGTCATGAAACAAGTGTACTAATCTTTCTGCTAGGATTGTCTTTTACCATGCCCTGATCAGATCACGATTTACTAATAGGAATTATACGTGGTGACCGTCAACGCGGAACTTTCCATACTGCCAACATGGAATATATTAACTCAGGCATACATTTTAGTTACAATGTAAACAAACACAGGAAGTCGTTTTTTGTCTAATATTGTAATTTTGTTTTTCCCTCCCGAATTTCAATTACAACTTCAATCGCAACAATGGAAATAGGAACTCATAATTAATATTTCTATATGCTTGTGAGTATGATTGCAGTACTAGCTCAAACATTCAGGGCAAAGTCAACATATTGTCCTCACTATATAATTATGTATGACTACTTTTTTATACCTAGTGAAGTCCGGAATGTCAGTCATCACTCTCTGTACAAAATCGAATGTTGTCTCCACCTTCTGCTAGAAGTAGAGAATTCAAAGTACCGTAATACATTACAGGATTTGACATAAGTGGAACACGGTCTCTTGACCAACTGTATTATTTTGTCCTATGATGTGCTCTTCTTATGTTGAAGAGTTTGTTTTCAATTAGCTTAGCAATTTTAAGGACTTTCTGCAACTCCCTGGAACTTTATGCAAATTTCAAGAAATTTCTGAAAAATTCTGGAAAATCAACATTTTCTGAAAATTCTAGATAACATTTAATAACTCAAACTAGTCCAAGAACTTTCTAAAAGTCTATTTAGGAATATTTCAAAACCTACTAAGATGATTTAAATGTTGTCAGAAAATCTACAGATATTCGGACCTTATTCAATAGCTAGAAATAGAGGTCGTTTAGTTTAAGAACAATAATTGATGGGTTTTTTTTTAGTGAGAACCGAAAGCTTTCTCTTCTCCACAGACTTTTCCATGAAAATTATAAGACGTCTTTTCTACAGTTAGCAGTAACTAAGAAATAAAATTCCTTAGCATTAGAAAAATTATTCAAAAATATAATTTCGCTCTTTGATGTGGTCACGCCAAAATTCATGCTAAAAGCTTGATCTGTTTACATAAACCCATTAGCATGAAATTTGAATTGCTTGCAACTTGAAATACTTCTGCAAAAAAACACTACAAAAGGCGTAGTCACATATTCACAAAACTAAACATCAAAACTGAAGTATATGTTCCCGTTATGGCTACGGCAGAACCAATTGGGTTAACAGAAATTGCACGCACAATGTTATCATTATCTACCCTAACAACAGATGGCTGTCATAAGGCTACTATTACCATCAGCTGGAAAAAATAACGAACTTAAGATCTCTAGTTAATAGGCACGACGGGAAAGAATTAATTGCAAGTCCTTGCCTAATTCGAAAACTAACATTTGTTTCTAGCATTTCATACCAACTCCGCTTGGATTTCATTCACCACCAAACTTACGTACATCATCTGAAACAAATGTGAATATTGCGAAAAAGTTCTACTATTTCACTTCAAATTCAGTTCGTGATTTATTTGTTTTCCCATGGTAACAAGATTTACGCAAACAATCACGAAAAAATATGTCCACCAGTCCTGGTAACAAATATTACTGCACAAAAATACTGTTATTTCTTTTGTTATGTCTTTGGTATGGGACTTTACCGGTTATTTCAACCAAGGATGATCAGTCAAATACAGAAAAACTTGTAGACAGTCGATCTCACGGGAAGTTCAAGCGTTGCGACCTTCGTTTTTAAAAGAAAAAAGATGCCGTCAAAAGCACGAAGTCCAGAAGAAACAAGCTCGTGTGTCGTGTGTTTGTTTATTTTACAGCAAATAATAAAATGAAGTCAAATGATTGACACATTTCTTCTGTATTTACCGGTTTTAAGCAGAGTTGTTTTCAATGGAGCTTTGAAGGGTTTTCAACCAAAAATAAGCAAAGAAAACCAGATTAAAATATAGAAAGTAAATTGTACTTCAAAACAAAAGGCTGTTGCGTGACAAATACAATATTTGGACCAAAGTCTGATGACAGAATTACGTGACCTCTGCATTAGTTGAGATTGATTTTTTATCTCTTTCTGTAATTGCAGAAAATTGACAAATAAGCATCACACGAGAGTGCAGTACCTACTCGTTGGAGAATTAGGGTAGGTACAACACCCTTATTTCAAGTTTCTTCGACTTTTCGGCCAAGGTCAAGTGCAGGGCTCTTACCCATCTCTTTTCTGGCCATGCATTGTTGGGTCCTTTCCTTCGTGACTAGATAGTCTAGCATGCTCCGACACTGATTTTTGGCCAACTGTTACGAATCCCAATATCACATGGAAAATAAAATGTAACTTGTTCTTAACGATTTACGTATTCTAAATGAAATCACAATTTCTTAGCCTACAGAAATTTCCAACCTCATACTTTATTCCGTACGAATTTACTTACTAAAAAGCGTCTCTCTCTCATTTTAAACAAACAATACGACCATTTGTACTAAAATTGTTAAAATGATTCATCAACTCACAACAAATTAAGTAATATCAAGGGTAGAACCCTCCAGTTAAGGCGTTTTGGAAGAAAATTTGTGTGTCTTCCATTCACTTTTCATTGTGTGCTTTCTGTCAATGGCTATCTTTTTTGTCCCTTTAGCCCGAGTCTTTCGTAGATGATATTATGTGTTAAAAAGAGTTACTCTGCCTTAATTGGAAGACCCAGTGTAAGCTTTCAGAACTTGTCATTTACCTGTCTTCTGTCTGAATGACTCTTTTCGATCATCCTAACGGATTTGGTCTCTCCAAAAATTACCTTAATAGATGCTTAATAATAGTGGAGATGTAAAAAACATATTTGAGCTCCCTACAGAAAACTCCTTACAAGTAACACATGATCTAATGAATAGGACCCCTGACAATAGTGAGTCACCTCTAAATCCTATGGAACGGCTTGATTTGGTTAAAAAAAGTCTGAAAATGATAAATAAGGTGTTCAGAATAGCTACATGGAATGTGGAAACATTGCACCAAACAAGAAAATATGACCATACTTTGATATTTTGGATATGATTGAAGTCAGGTGAACTGAAAGTGGAAATTACGCCAAAAAATGCCAACTCCATGGCATACTCAGATAGTGAGTAACATCAATACGGAATTGGAAACTAATGGCAAAAGATGTTAGTAATTCGATGATGGGATCTTGATCTATGACCGACAGAATGATAATTATAAAAATACAAGGGGAGGCTTTAGGTATTAACTTCCTTCAAACCCATGCTTCTAAACTAAATCACTTAAAAGAAGAAATCAATGATTAGTACTAAAGACTTGGATACTCTTGAGGTACTTCAAATGTTATGCAAGTAAAATTGGTATGGGCGATCTAAATGCAAAAGGAGACAACGAATAACGGCTAACAGTAAGAAGATAAGAAAGAGGAACGCGGTTGGTTGAATTCTGTAAAGGATGTTATTTAATCATCATAAACACTATGTTCAAACACGTAATCATACACGTAGAAAAGCCCTGAAGATCTATCCGTCGATCAAATTAATTACATCACAATCAACCAAATATTCAGAAACAGAGTGAAAAACGGCAAAACATACCTTGGGGCAGACATCAATTCAGATGACAATCCTGTTGTAGTCAGTGAATGCATAAGATACAAAGATGGCAAGATGTTCTCTGATAAAAATAACATAAAAGCAAGGTGGCAGGAATATGTTACAGATGTATTCAATGACAATATGAATGAAATGATGAGTGTAGCTGCTGGGAAAAATTGGAAAGATTTAATGATTGATGAAATCAAGAAGTTTATAAAAGATCCAAAAACAGGCAAGATTTGCCGGTATGGATAACATAACTATCCAAATGCTACAAGCCTAATATGATAAAAACATACAAGCACTCGCTAAGCTTTGTAACTGTATGATTCAGGATCCATTCCAGAAACTATAAACATCTCTATCTTCATAAGATTATCCAAAAAGCCCAAAACAACAAACTGCATAGATTTTAGAACCCTGGGCCTCTTGAGTTATGTGCTGAAAATAATACCAAGTGTAATCCTGACAAGAAACAAGATCATGATAAAGAAGCAAGTGAAACCAAAGCGGCTTTCTTAATCGTTAAGGAACAACGGAAGGCATATTTAGCATAAAAACAACTATGGAAAGATACAATGATGTAAACAAAGATGTATATGACTGTTTAATTGATTACCATAAAGCATTTGACAAAGTGGATCACAAAAAATTGATTAACTCTCTTAATGATGTTGACATCAGAGGTAAAGATATTGCATTTATTCAAAATTTTTACTGGAACCAGAGAGCTTTCATCAGACCAGAAAATGGAACCTCAGATGAAGTCAAAATCAACCGTTGCCTAATACAACGCTGTATTCTATTAAACTTTGGTTCAATTTTCATACAGAAATAATATTTAGAAACATAGAGAATGAGTCAAGAAATTTATATCGGGAGACACAACACAAATAATATGAAATATACTGACTATAACGTATTGTTCCCAGAAAACGGAGAACAACTAAAAGAGAACTTTTACAAAGTCAATGAAAAGGGAAAAGAAAATGGAATGAAAAGTAATGCGAAAAATACCAATTAAATGGTAATGTCAATACCCAACCCAACAAATAGATTCCCTCCACTATCCTCTGTGTCAAGTCTCCACTTAATTTTCCTGCCCTTCAACATAATTATAAAGAACAAATCAATATGAAGTTTATTGGTAAACTAATACGGAACTGTATAATTCTGCAATTTGTCGACAGTCTTTCCAAGGAATCAGTTTTTGAACAAAAATTGTAACTGTTACTCTTGATAAAATTGCAGGAAAACCAAACGGCTTTCCTTGATGTCTCATAGAAATATGCTTGCAGATTACTTCTTTAACATGACGGCTTTCCTTATTCACCCAAAAGCCTGGATAATGTGACAGCTGCCAATTCCATAGTAGAATTGTCTGATCCTTTTCTTCCAAAAGACCAATTACAAATGATTCAGTAGACCTGATCTGACACACGAAACTATATGTTCTACATAGCACGTACATTGCAATCCTTAACAATTTACTTAAACCTACGAAAAGTCACATTTACTTCAGTGCGGATTAACCTTACCGAGCCCAAACTGAATTTGTCATTATTAAGGTCCCATTATAAACTTAAATTTTTCCTAAAATTACTCCCAAATGTATTTCCAAGTAGATACTGACCATTAACTTCAATCTGTACATTTATTAGGACTTTTTCAATTTTGGGCCTATTTCTGGTTCAAATAATTCTAACCCAGAACTGACATGGGTTACTTGCTCAAATTTAACTAAGTCCTTTAAACGATTTCAGGACTTCACAAAAAATCTCTAGCTTCTTTCAATCTTGAAAACTGAGACAATAAAATTTGTGTGTACATTACTCCACAGATTATCAACAAAAACAAAAGGCTTAATAAACGTTATCACGGTGGTTTGTGTTTTTGAATTTAATTCAATAAAAAAGGATACAAATTAGCTCCAAAAACAGGAAGAGCACGTTAACTCAGAAAGCAGACAGTTACAAAATAGACCTACGTTTAATTACTGAAAGGCAGACATCATTGACTTTCATCAGGCATAAAAAAGTCATAATCATTCGTTGTTTCATCCTGCCTCTTTATTACAAAATAATGTGATAGATAAAAAAACTTGTTTAACATTCTTCACTTTACAATAATAACAGTAGGGTTCTTTTCAAAAATGTTATCTTAACTTTCTAGCACAGTGCGGTCTTCATTCGTCTTTCTTTACCCTCGTAATTTTTATCAGACGGATAACGTAATTTGTGTATGGTAGAGCTTTATGTTGCACTTAGCAATGTAACTTTACGTGATAATGCTTTAGTAAAGTAATGTTGGTTCTAAAAATCTCACGGATACTATCTCTGTAACAACTTTGCAGAGTTTCAAAAACTCACAGCTTTTGAATTGCCCTGCTCTTGTCCCATATGTTGTAATGGGTACTATATTACTGTCAATAGCCAAGTTAAGCTTGGCAATGCATTCGTCATTTGCAAACCAGAATTAAGGAGCATTCGCGAGCAAATAGCATTTTGGAAAATCAATTTGAATCAAACGGTTGTATTTTGTCCATGGATGACGTCACAATTTTTGCATCGGCGAATTCAATTAAACGCCTTCTCATATTATTAGCGTTATACATTAAAGACAAAAGACCAACACTGAATACAAAGGACGAGTTCAGAAGCCACACATTAATGGTTCGAATTCAAATTGATTACTTTCAGGACTTCTTTTCGTAGATTTCTTTTGTTCCAATATTCTTATATATGAGCAAAAGATTGATTAATTTTTATCTTGTTTACGGTATGTTGAGAGAGAACATATGTATATATTTTAGTTGTAACATTTTATACTGTTTTAAGCTGTTTTAACATTCTTTTAGATCTGATGATGAGAAAATCTTTCTCGAAATATATTATCCATGAAATGATAAATGCGTTGTTGGTTTGATTAATTTAAATGGATTTATGCCACGATGTTTACTGCTTACATGTGTGTGTGTGTGTGTGTGTGTGTGTGTGTGTGTGTGTAAGCTGCTGGAGGTAGATTTGAAGACCACCCCGGTGAGTTCGATCCGGCCTCATGAAACGGGAGACAAACCTCCCCTCACCGCCAAAAGGCAGATCGGTTTGGAAAGAAACCAGAAACAAAAAACTTTCACTTACCACCAGGGGCGGCACAAGTTCAAAACAATTTCTCCAAATCGACGACGAACCAGATTCAAAATCACATGAACGACGAGATCGATTTCTTCCATGGTACTGGAAAAAAACAGCTTAAAATGAAGGCTATTCGTTACCAACCAGTCAGGATAACCTAGCTNGAACAGCTTGAAATGAAGGCTATTCGTGACCAACCAGGCAGGGTAACCTAGCTAATCAGTATCCAGGCGTTACCACGTGGAGGTTGCCTTCTTGGACGCCCTACTGCTTACATATTACTATTATGTTTGATTCTTTAAACATAAGCACAGTTGATATCAGTACTGGTATCAATATTCATTCCTGCAACATTAATTAACTCAATCACCTCTCTCTCTCCTTCAGAATAATTTAATCTCAGTGCAGCTTTTGATCATATCAACAAAAACATTTTAGTTAACACTGTAAAAAATTTACACTAAATGTGGAGTAGTGGTAAAGTTTTTATGTAAATTATACACTGTCACAACTGGGACAAAAAACTATAGAAAATAGTAACAACATTTGTTTGATGCTTAAAAGGTGCAAAAGAATCAATAGGAGTTTGTAATACGTTTTGCCATAACAGAGTATGTTCAAAATATAAAAAAAACACTTTAGAGATATAATATTAAATTGTTTTTTGATTTTGAGCATAACCACTAGGATTAGTCATAATCAAATTTGGCTTGAGCATTGTGGAGTATTAATGTGAATATTATTCCAAATTGTCTGTAAATCATATACTTCACATAATTATCAAAATAAAAAAATGTTAATTAACTGGAATATACCGCCTAATGGATAGAGTTCGAGTTACTGTAATGTGGAACAGACTTTTTATGCATATTATGGTCCACAAATGACATTTTAACTTTCCTTAAAGACAAACCAAAGCTGAAGCCACCATAAGTTTGTTTGCATTGAATTGTAAAGTTTTTATAAAGCTCTGGCAAATAATAAAACAAGAACTATGACATTTAGTACGTCTGAAAAATTAATTTTAATAATATAATTTAATAAAATAATTTAATTATCGGAATAAATATAGAACAAACAGAGATAGAGGGCTTCTGCGGATATTTCAGGTATGTGACTTGAGGAAAGAGAGCTTTTTGAGGCTCAGATCACATTTTTTTTTCACCAGAAAAGGACGTACATTCAAGACTACTTTACTGAAAGACCATCAGCATTTTTACTATACGATAGAATTAACTTCATAGACTTCTGAAAGTTGACCGATAACGACAACTTTAAGACTTCTTTCAGGTAGGATAGATTTAAAGGCGGAAAGCAACTTACTAGTTATGTTGCAGGTTATTAGTTTATTGCGCGGTCCTCTAGCTTAAATCTCGTCAAATTCTTTAAAAGTATATTGGAGAATTTCGGGAGCCTGGCATGTGATACTTGGAGTTATAAAACATGACACGATGTGCAGAGCTTTTTCGAAATAGCTTTGCATTTTATGAAGATCACTAAATAATATTAGAAGTAGTGATTAAAGAATGGATAGGAAATTTTGCAGGAGGAAATTGTCTATTTTCCTGAATTTCCTTGACCATTCTTTGCCTCTCTTATCCATTGGTAAATTCAGTATAGCTTCCTTCTCCAACTCTTAATACCCAATGGCACTGGTTATGGTCGTTGTAGGTTGCTAATTCTTTGTCACTTGTACTTTTGTGATAAAGCTTTGATAATGGAAGTGATAGCTAAGTAGCTATCAAGCAAGGTAGGTGGTATTTAGCTAGATAGCCGAACAGATAGGCAATTGATGTGATAAATAATGACTGCAACGGACAATAAGAAAAGCACTCTGGTAAGAACCAACATTGAAAATTGGAATTTATTGGTATTTTGTATGTGAAGCTTAACAATCTTTTTCGGTTAATATCCACTTAACAGCCAGAATAGCAATTTTAGGACCCCCTTAACATGGAGAAGTATCTGGCAGAGCATTAGTTAAATATAGTGAATAATTTTCTTTTATTAATAATGAAAATTTTAACTATCTGAAAAGACTCTATGAAGCGGAACATCAGAAAACTCCTTGCAGTGTAAACGGATACCAACAATGATCAAGCAGTGGTTTGCTTAAGATAATACATTATTAGCACAAATAGTGGGACAGGGGGTCAGGAAAAGATCAAGTAGCTTAGAGTAACCATTATTGTCATCAAGAATACTTTTTGGAGGATCAATGTTTGAGATTGTTCATGTGCAACTGACAAATCAAAGGAATATCTACCTTGGCTACTTATTTTACTAAACATTCTTTATAAAGAACACTACACTTTTCACTTCACACATATGAATAATAACAGTCTATTATGATTCTTTCTATTTAATATGAATTTTGATCTATATGTATTTTAACGAAGTGGTGTGAAGAACGCCAATGAGGAAATTCGCAGTAGCCCCTTTGACGTGGGAAATTTTTTACACAAAAAAAACCCTGCAAGTTTATGACCATGACTGTTGAAAAGATTTTTTAGTTTCGTAATTAGTGTCTTTGAATGCCCAACGAATAAATATTTGCTGGTTCACGACGAGCTACCTAGTACGTCCTAGATTATAAGAACACACTGAACATGATATACCTGGAAGCTGTTTCGATAAGCCGAAAATTTGGGTAAATGGGTACAGGTTGTTTATCCCAAACCTTGCTTTATGATAAATTATTCTAGTCCCTTAAATTGAACTAGACCTAAGTAAAATAAAAGTTTTTGTAATAATGTGATTTTATTGACAAACAGGTACAAGTTAATCTAGATAAATTATTGCGCGGCTAAAAAATCAAGACATGTATTTGGAAATGTTATAACCGTTTGTCACAATTCTGGAACAGGAAAAAAACATGTAATTAATTTTTAGACGAAACTCATTTTTAGATAAAGAAATCTACAGTCAGTGAGCAAAGTTATCAAAGGGCCGCATAATTTTTTTTGCACAGGATAAAGTTTGACTAACCAGTTATCAATATGGATGAAAAATGTCATCACATTCAATTTAAAAAAAATATGATCTGGCGAAATTAATCCAACAATGCATTTCCAGCTTTGGATGATCGAGGTTTGGATGGATAACCGAGGTTTGCTTTGCAGTAATACAATTGCACCCTACCAAGATGCTACATCAATTCTTCAACTTTAGAAACCTTGGCGGGAAGACGCATAAGGTTGGTATAAGGGATGACTAAATATCGTCCGGGATTTGTCTATTTACAATGTGTTTTCTTTCATATTGTTTTAACTTGATCACTGTGTGGGCTAGTTTGGGTGAAGGCTTAAATAGGCATGCTCGGGATCGTCTGTAAGGTCAAAAATTATCGAAATTACTGAAGCAATTTGCAGCAATAAATGCCGTGGCAATAAACTGTATGACGACATCAGACTGTTGTACCCTTTTAAGAAGCTGCACTCTACCAATCCACTATTATTTCCCATACAAGCAGACTGTCGTCTTTCCCTTTGCAAAACTTTAGGGTCTCTGCACAGAAGGCTCAAAGACACAGGCAAAAAAGATCTACCCCAAAAGACTTAAATATCACCACCCTAAATAAACAAAAGATTCTGCCGAATAATACGTCGCAATGGTGGCGAAAAAATCTGTAGCATGCAAACATGACGACTTATTTCCAATAAGTCAGTACAAATGCATGATAAAAGGACAAGTTCTTCCCCTCAAGGAGTCTAAATAAGCTACTAAGGGTTACTAAGGTTTTTCGATTGCTCAGACGTAATGTAAGCTCAAAATATCTAATAGAATTTTAGAAGCTGCAATACCTCTTTTTCCTTTCAAAGGATTATGTAAAATATTCTGTTCCCACTGTTCATACAAATAACCCAATCACTTTGTAGATTGGTAATCAAAGCAAAGCTTTGAAATATCGAGCCTCCCCGCTGTTTGCCTAACCTGGTACTGTATTTATGACATGTTACAAATGGTCATCAGCTGGAGTTCTTATCGTGGCACCATTAATGGTCGACTGCTAAATAAAGCTAAAGAGTTTTACTCCTTTAAGTAGGACTCTGTTTAAAAACTATTTAGCTCCGTCTACCTGTGTCCCGAAACACTGATGGAAAGGCAGACGGTGGAATATCACTTTCTCTAAATTAATACCCAGAATATTGGAATGGTGGCAGGATAATGTTCATTGGGGGGAAACTTTAGTTGTTTGGACCGACACCTTCATTCTGCATTCGTCTTGTGGTGTAACTGGGGTAGGAATTGCAGAAAGGGTTGATTAAGAAGTCCTACAATTTGTGCCAGCCTTGTTTTCCTGCATTTTTGTGTCATTAACACAAAATCAAAATCTTAGCTAATCTCTACATTTTGCTAAACGTTCACCATTCTGAGCCTTCCAGATTTACTTGAGATCATTGATATTTTCCAGCCTGCGCTTTACCTTAGATATTTTTGTATTTCGTGAGTAACCTCTAACCTTTCTTTGTTGGTTATCATCTCCGTAGGTTTCAATGTTGACACTGGAGACCCTCTTGTGTGTCTTATTGTATTAGCACCTCGAGCGGAAATTTATTTTCCAAATATTGCCCATATGGAAAAGTATGAACTCAAATGTAACTTCGCTTTAGGAAGACTGTAATTCAGATCGGTCTCACAGTAAGAAATTCTCATGAACTGTGGCAGGCCACTCCAGCAACAATTAAATGTCTCAGCACGGCAAGGTCAATCAGAGCAGGATTGTTTTTCCCTTTTTGTTTGAATCCTTTCCCAACGGCTTTGTTAGGTCAATTGTTTCGACACCGCTGAGGTTCTGTCGTTTCCAGAGGAAGGTATTTGGTAACACCGTCTCAAAAGTTGTGCTAATGATATCATGCCATTCTTGTACAATATTTTAAAGAGAAAAACAATTTACAACGTCACACAAGATCCACAGACGTCTTCCAACAGGAACAGGAGAATTTTTCAAGTCCATTTTGGACATGCATTTGGTATAGGGATTTCATTTTATCTCCAGTTTTTGTATTATTGAAGTATCTTTACAGTTTCTTTTTTAGTTTTTCTCAGCTTTATAAAATAAAACCGTACCAAGGGTTTTAGACAACTCATACAGAGCCTTACTTTCTTTATTGACGTCCCCCCTCCGCCCCCAGTAGCAGTTAAATCAATCTCGCGCAACCCCTTAGGGTGTAAGCGCGGGCAAAAATCGTGCATGAAATCACGATATTCCTGGATCTTTTTGTTGGATTTTACTCTTCTTGACAGGAGCACCTCTGGTTGACGATATTGTTAAATTTTTGCCACAACACACTCTCGTAATCGAAGTTGCACATGGTGACGTTACTTTGATTCATTTAGGTACAAGGGATAGAGAAGAAAGGTAATTGGATAGTTTTTCGGATGTGGCTTGTTGTCTGTGTTGCATGTTAAGATAAGTATCGGTACGTTGTAATATGTAATTTCAAATCATGAAACCAAAGGGGGCCCGCTCCAAAGATAATGGGAAGAACTTACCTGACCATTGTAAGAACGGGTCTTTACTGTTAGCAGAAGTAAAATTTTGAAAATGGTGTGAGCCTACAATATAAAGAATAAATTTCCAATAACCACATTTTGATAGAGAATTTTTTATTTAAAAATCACTACTTTTCAAATTACATGTTCCGAATACAGCTTGGATGTTTCTTTATCATATTTATACGCCCACTCTACCGTGATCTATATGTTTTCGGCATCGGTAACACCAAATCTCAAATTTGTTTAATTCTATGATGAGCATGAACAGTTATTGGGTTACCACAAAAATTAAATCTTGGCCTTCTAAACGCTTTTCTTCCCACATCAAGACGAAAGTTTTAAACAATGTGACGTCGATATTGGAGTTTTATACAACTTCTAAAGTAATGTTGCTTAATTCAGAACTTTATTAGCCCTTTTAGTGTTAACATATTACTCAACGGCTATCGTTTCCATCATACACTTTCCCTCTTCATTTTACAAAATGTAAAAGCGGTAGATGGATTTCTTTTTGAAATTTTATGACAGGAAGAAGTAATTAACACATTTCCGGATCCGAGGGGTTCTCAGACTAATTAGCAAACTGTTGGAAAGAGAAGCGGTTTTCTTTGATACATTTAGGCATGAAATACAACTTCAGCTAGCAGTTATCAAAAGGCATGAGGTAGCTGTTTTAAGTCTTTAGTACAACTTTGACTTTCAACGTTTCATTCCTGGGAATATAGTCGCATTCATTTTCAGTAAGCAACATTGAATAAGTAACAGCTTTTATAGGATTTGATTTATAATTGACAAATGACCCATTGCATCCTTTGAATCAATACTTTTTTATCGGAATAAATAAAAACGAAGTATGACTTTTGGGGAGAGCCAACTGCAAAAGAATACCGAATTTAATAAAACTCTGACTCAACCAATAGAATTGAAAATTTCCCAAACGTTTGGTCTTGTGCTCAGGAATATAAAAATATTCTGATCGAATTAAAGCAGTATTGTAAAATCCTGCATTTGTTGGAGGAGTTTTTAATTATATAAACTGAATTTAGTATTTTAGAGAAAAGCTCAACTCAACTCACTTTTTATAACAGTTTATTTCCTAGATGCAAGTAGGGTATCCAGGGTAATTATTTGAAACAAATTGGGTTTTTTTTTGTTAGAACAGAGGAAGATATTTCATGAAGAGAGTGTTTAACATGGAGCCTATTGGGAATAAGAAAGAGGTAGACTGAGAAAAGAATAAATTCAGCAAGGTAAGGAAGCTTCCGGTAAGCGGAAATTGGTACAACGATGATGGTGGTGATTGAATACCATAACCCATTATTAAATCATCAGTATTTCGTTAAATGTTGAATTCTTTTGTGCTGCATCCATTGTAGTGGATGTCATTAACTAGCTGTCTCCAGCTGGATGTCTCCAAACTGGATGTCTTCAACTGGATATTTCTACCTAGGTGGCTCGAACTAGCTGCTCCTGAACTGGATGTCCCTAAACGAATGTCTCTAAGTGGACGTCTCTAAGTGGATATCTCCAAATGGATGTCTCTAGAGGGATATCTCCAACTGAATGTCCCCAACTAAATGTCACCAAATGAATGTCTCTAACTGGATGTTTTCAATTGGATGTCTCCAACTGGACACAGGGTGTCTAGCTAGAGAAATATTTCATGCAGTTAGGTTTTTTTGGTTTTTTTTCAAATTCTATTTTTCTATCTAATATTCTTATCTAGAGTTCCACCCAAGTCTTCTCTAGCAACTTCTACATTTTGCTAACATTCGTTGCTGTCTGATAGCAAAAATATCTAGGTACACGTATAAATAAAGTCTTTCACATCTAAACTGCTTTTATTTTTAACGAGATGCGAAAAAGAACATAGTGCCCTCGAATGTGGAAACTACTGCTCAGTTACCTTACTTACCCACATTTACAAGCTATTTATTAGTATAATCTCAGCATGTGTCAAAGGGGATCTATGTAGATACTTACCGGATTCGAAGGCTGTCTTTCAACCGGGTAAAGGGACCAACGAGCAAATAATCGCTTTAGAACGAATAATTCAATTGAATGAAAAGTCAATTGAATTTATTAGTCCAGTTTTGGTACCTCATGGTCTTCACTAAAACACTTGACGCCGTCAAATTTAACTGCTATTGGAAAGTTCTGGATCAAACAAGCTTGAATAATTGATATATAACTTCCAAAGCTACTCCATGACAACACAACTGCAGGTCTTAAATATCCAAGCACATCAAAGTATTGAAATGTGTGAAGCAAGATAATGTTCATTCCGAATTGTTATTCCGTGTAGTAAAAACAACAATTTTATTAAAATTCGAAAATAAATGCTACTCCATTAGCAATACCAGACTATGCTTTAGAAATAAAATTTTTGACACATGTTGGAGAAAAAAGAGACAATATATCCATTGTCTCTTAGAGTGAAAACCAGAGTTTTCCACTCAAACGCATCAGTCTGGTTTATTGCAATGTGTTCTCACTCTTCACAAGTACCTTGACCACTTTGTTTCTCTATTAATAACTGTGTCAATGTAGAGTTGAAGGTGATGGTGCAGGTCGATGATAACCCAGTTTAATTAGACACCTCTTTCGTTGTGTGGTATATTTGTCAGTTCCTTGCTTCCTTCAAATGATAAACCTTTTTAGCAGTTGATCATGGTAATGTGATTAAGTGCTTTATAAACTAGCATCGTTTTTTTTGCTTAATTGATGTCTTATGCCGTTCAATGGAAGTTCGTGGGAAATTTCTAATATCTAGGTGGTCTGTCATGGCATTGAACGATGACAGGATTTCTCTGTTTTGTTTTTAAATGCTTTCTTATTTTCAGCAACTGATTTAAAACAAAGCAAAGATACAAGAAAAGATCCTTTTCAACAATTAAACTATAAAACAAAGGTTTGGAAATATCAAGAATCTATCTTGGGTGACTACTAAGATAACGACACCAGTAACCTCTTATAACGAAGAAGATCAGAGGATTTATTTGCAGGGAAAACTTATTGCGTTTGAGTGAAGACTTAAAAAGAACACTTCAGTGTTTGAGACTTGTGACTTATTTCATTTTGTTTGAGCGATGTTCATTCTAAGCAGCAAACGGTAACAAGGTAGTAACCCATATATGTAGGAGAAATATGTCATAGGTTGTAAGCTTTTTCTGAGGCATGCTTTGAGGGATACCTCTCCCTTTGTCAGGCCAAGCATAGGTATTGACAAAAAAGAGTACCCATGACAAGCTCCTAAAGACTATCTACGGAACATGGATGAATTGTATGTCAAGGAGGCAGTGGATTCTGCATACGTTGTGGTTTGTATGAGGCTGTCACTTTAGTCGTTATACTCACGAAAACTTGTCTTTCCAAAACATTTCTTGATATTCCCACAAAAAGACCCACAGTATATCGCTTGCTATAGCATTACCCAGTAAATTTCAGGTTGAAATGTTGCAAAATGTGTCGTGTGTATCCTTCTGTCTATTTTTATACGTCTTCTATCCAAACGTATCTCCTAGACTAGTTTACAAACTTCTAATTTTCCCCTAAAACAGTCTTATAGAAAGCAGTCTTATACCTTGATATCTAACCAACAAGTAGGATGAAAGATACACTAAAACCAGAACACTGTTAGTTCTTGTTTTGTTTTTAAACGGAATTAAGAACTGAAAAAGATTATTGGAATTCTGGAGTCTCGGTAAGTGTGGAGAACTATGAATTCAGTTCGCTTTTGTTATGTTGCCTTTTCAAAGTTATATTTCGCTTCAAAATTGTCCCAATACTGTGTCAGATTTCTCTAAAAGTAAATGAATAGTTGCAAAATAAGCTAGCCATCATTTTTAAATACCACCTTAGTCTTACAGGGTAGTGTTTATCTGTCTTGTGTTAATGCAAGTTGAACTACAATTTCTTGCATTTCAAAGACTATTCATAATGGTTTTTTAAATTTGTTCCCGATGGTTTTACATCCAAATGAAACAACACGATCAACCTTTGATGAAATTCTGTATAAAATGCTGTATAAAATGCTATATATAATATGAGGTCATATATGCCGTTCGGAGGATGTACCTTCTTTATTTCTACTATTTTTTCACTGGGTATGTAAAACATGTTGCTAGCACCGTCCTATGTTTGTACTCTGTGGCACTCAAAAGATATTTCAAAGCGTGCTGCAAAGAAATTTTCCTGATCTGTTGAATACCTAAAGAAGCCTTTATTAACTTTCGTGATATGAAATTCTCATTAAAATTTAAGACATCTTTTCATTCCTGTTCTTCCTCTTTAACACCAAGAATACCATTAGTCCATTCATTTGGTGATAAACATCTATCCGGGCTGCAAGTGGAGAGGGATATATTTTCAAATAATTTCTCTTCTACTTGCTTTTAGTGAAAATTTTGGAAACTGGAAAGATTACTGTGGATTAACAAAATAGACGCAGTTGGGCAGAGAATTTACTTTTAAACTATGTATAAAAAACTTTTTTGTTATTTGATAGTTACTTGACGTTTTTCTCAAGTTTTCGGTAAGAAAAAGACCCCATTACCTATCCAAATGGGACGAAATCTATTTATTTTTACGCAGTGGTTAATTTTTTTAAATTTGCGCCTTTATTAGCGATTAAATATTAAGACCTGCCAGTGGACAATAATCAGATGCTAATGAAAAGTCTTCAACTGGTCGTTATGGGCTTAAAGAATGAAAATTGTCAAAAGTAAATAAAAGACAAAATAGTATGCGATGCCGAAAGTACACAACCACAAACCCCATGGACAAGGAGACGAGGAAATAATTTATACTGGCATACATGTGGAATACATGGAATACATGTGGGGGTGAGCTGCAGCTACCCACCGCGTCAGCAAGGTGGCGGATAGCCGGACGGCCCTTAGAAATAAGAATTAGCTGCGAATACCGAATAAGCAGCCGCGGAACGCAGCGGCAAGGGAGCAGGATGTGGCGGGCTTCAGGGTGGTGCCTGAAGCCTTATAAAATCCCCCACAAATCCGTGTGCCTTTGTGACATGGCGAGGCTAAGCCGCCATCAAATAAGCCTGAGCAACGGAAGAGGCCCAGGACCCCCCTTTAACCAAGCCTCTTGGGAACATCACCAATGACTTCACAAAATTCACAGAATAACCTGCCAGGCGACCTGGCTGCAAATGGGCGCGTTTCGGTGCCTGGACAGGCTGGATGTGTTAAATGTGCTACTGCCCAGAAGAAAACCAACCTGCAACAGGAGATGCGGATAGGCACATGGAACATCAAAGGAATCAAACAACTTGGGAAAATTCAGAATGTTGTCCGCGAATTCGAAAGACTCAACCTATACATTTGTGGTCCCGCGAAAACTCATGGAAACAACTCAGGGGAGGTGGACATGGATGGAACTCTCGTAATACAGAGCGGCGATGCTAGCAACCATCAAGGAGTTGGACTGATCATTTGATCAGTTGAGGTCCAGCGTTCTCGGCTACAACACCATCAATGGCAAAATGATGACTGTCCAATTCAATGCCAAACCAGTACACATGACCATAGTGCAGATCTATGCCCCAACACTGGACAAAGAACAGGAGGTACATGATGAATTCTACGAGCAACTACTTCAAGTCCTTGACAATACACCACCAAGTGATTTCACCCTAGTTATGGGTGATTTCTATGCGATGCTGGGCACCGAGAAGGAGAATCACGTAATGGGTAGTTTTGGAACGGGAACACGAAACGAAAGTGGCCAGAGATTGATTAATTTCTGCATTGCGAACAATCTCTTTGTTAACAACAGCAAATTTAAACACCACATCCGCCGCAAGATAACATGGATCTCTCCCGGCAACCGAGTGAGGAATGAAATAGACCTCATACTGGTGAAAGAACGGTATCAAGGCTCTGTGCTTGACTGTCGCGCGTACCCTAGTGCAGACTGCAATTCAGATCACCAATTGCTATCAGCCAACATCAGGATAAGATGTAACACTGCAAATACCCAAAAGAAGCAAGCATGGCCTAAGTGGAATCTTGAAGCCCTGCAGAACGGCAATGTATGCAACGATATAGGAACGATACAAGACAGCAGTAGAAGAGCAACTGAATGCAGCAGGCCCTGGTGAAACAGGAGCAGAACAACAATGACAACCACTCAAACATACAGTCACGGAAGCAGCGGAGACAGCAGTTGGTAAATCCAAACCAAGGAAAAGACAACCATGGATCTCTGAGGCAACTCTTGGGCTAATGGACGAGTGACGAAAGATTGAACCCCTGAAACACACAAGCGCTGAAAAAGAGCAAGAGTACAGAACATCGGCCAAAGACATCAAACGAAGTGGCATTAAAGACAAGAACGTATATCTAGAATCCATGTGTGAAAGCTTAGAGAACAAATATGACACACAGAGACACATATATGCGTACAAGCACATCAGAGGGATGAAGAAGACATTCGACTTGCGCTCCAGGACCATCAAGGATGCAAATGGAACTGTCCTGCAGGACAATGAGTCTATCAAAGAGCGCTGGAGAAGCTACACAGAATCCCTCTACGCCGAGGATATGTCAATACAGCCCTTACCAAGTTTGGCAATCCATGATGGGCTCCAGGCACCGACTGTACTGCGTGCAGAACTAACAGCAGCTGTCAGACACATCAATGATAAGAAAGCATCCGGAGTAGATGGACTGTCGATTGAACTCTTCAAAGCAGTGGCAGACAACGGGGACTTACAAAATCGCACACCAGGACTGTGCAACGACATCATCTGTCATGGAGAATGGCCCCTGGACTTCACTACATCGGTGTACCTGCCTCTCTACAAAAAAGGGGACAACAAAGACCGTGACAACTATCGAACAATAGCCCACATCCCCCATATTAGGAAAATAGCTCTGTCAATCATTAACCAAAGGACCAATCAGCACTATGAAATAGAACTCAGTGAAACCCAAGCAGGATTCACGAGTGACAGTGGAACAAGAGACTAGATACTAAACTTGCGCCTACTCAGGGAGAAGGCATACGAGTACAACATACCTCTATTCTGTTGCTTCATTGATTACTCTAAGGGCTTCGACTGTGTAGACTTCAAGCGGCTGCGGGCAACATTAAGTAGCGTAAGAATACCGACTACTTGGTGGACTGTTTGCAGGCTCTCTACTCCAATCAACAGGCCATGATTGACACACCAGTTTGGCTCTCTGACCCACTAGTGATCGGGAGGGGAGTCATACAGGGCTGTCATATGTCACCCACACTATTGAATCTGTACAGCGAAATGGGTGGGACGGAGGGTTCTCCATTGGAGGCGAGAAGATTAAAGATCTGAGATATGCCGACTACGTCGTCCTACTGGCAACATCCGATCAATCACTGCAAAAAATTGTGAGTAGGATTGGTGCAATCTCCTTGGAATATGGTCTGAGATTGAATGAGAAGAAAACGGAAGTCATGTCTCCTGGAATAACGGAAAGAAACATCAACATCAAGTACAACAACACAATGCTGGAGCAAGTAAAAGAGTTCACATATTTGGGAGCACTCTTCCACACCAACTGCAACAGTTCACAAGAGGTCAAGAGAAGAAAAGTACTGGGAAAGAAGGCAGCAGGCATCGTGAAGGATCTATGGAAGTGTGGAAACATCAGGTTAGGTACCAAGAAGAGATTAGAACAATCCCTTTTTCTGTTCAATAATGAGGTATGGATCTGAAACGTGGATCTACTCCCAGGATGTGAGGCGAAGGATAGCATCATTCGAAATGTTGTGTTATCGACGGATACTTCGGATCCCCTGGACAAGCTTCACCACTAATGAAGAAGTATGCAGAAGAATTGGAAATCAGCCACAACTATGTCAACACTTGCTCAACGGCAGACTACGATTCTTCGGACACATGATCAGAAAAGATGGCCTCACCCGCAAGCTCCTGTTAGGCAAAGTGCATGGCAAACGACCGAGAGGGAGACCACAACAAACTTGGCTCAAATATATCTGCCAGGGCCTGAACTCGAACATGCAGTCGACAATCACACGTGCCAAGATTGTGACCTGTGGCGAATGGTGATCGGCAACCCTCAACAGACGAGGACGCTACAGCAAGTACAGGTCTGAATTTTCTTCGGAAATCCTATGAGGTGAAGGTCAGCACATTGGTGGAAGTTATAATTATCAAATGGACCATGGAAGGGGGAAAAGATACATGGCCTGCTCTGGGTTGGTCTAAGAGATCACTCAGACAATTAAAATGGTTCCTTACAACCTAGACTCAGTGACTCTGTGTCAGAGATTTTGAAACACAAGACCATCCTAAAAGTTTTCACCATATGCCAGATAGAAGTGAAAGCATGGTTAATAGAAAGTTTAAAATAAATAACTCAGATTTGCAAATTTAACCACTAAATGAACTAACAAATTTTACGAGCTGAATTTCAAATCTGAGGAACAGATCTATAAATATTAAACCTCATACCAGAAGGTCAATTTTTTTCCCTCACTGCCAAATCAAAGTCCCTCTGAAGGGCAACGTCTGAGCCCCAATTGCTGGGGGAAAATGACGTTAAAACTAAAAAAAAAGAAATTACCAGAAGGTCAATGAAGGTCACGAGGATTAAGAAAAGGAGACAAAGTACTTACTTACTTAGGGTGTCCACTTCACACCTTGAACAGCCAAGTCTTGACACATTCTTGGGCCTTTATGTTACACTCAGCCAGGTCTTTTGGCAGGCATTCGTTTTTCTGAAGGGGGCAGGTTAATAGATGTTCCATGGTTTGTTCGGCGCCGCATGAGCATATATCACTTGTGGTAAATCCTCATTTCTTCAGAGTGGATTTGCAACGCCCTGTACCTGCTCTCAGTCGATTTAAGCATTTCCACTCTGGCCAGCGTAGTTGGGAGCCTGGTGGTAATTCTTCTTTTACTTCTAGCGACATTGAAGTATCTTCCGGGAGGCTTTTAATCCGTTCCTTCCACAAAGTGCTTCTGGTGGTTGCCGTGTTTTCTTGTGGTATTACTGTGTGAAGGAAACTTTTCCGAGATTTCAGGCGTGTCGTTGGTGGTACGTGTCCATACAGC
>RDPX01000070.1:20042-56115 GCA_003991215.1 Morbakka virulenta | reverse complement strand
GTTTCCAGCGGGCGCTCTGGAAAGATGAAGGTAACTTGGGATCGTGTATTAAGCATAGTTGGTTTGAGTCCATCCATGTTTCAACCGCTTCTCCATCTTTGTTGGTCTCGTTATAGCCCCAGGTGGAATTGTGGCTGTTGAAGTCACCTATGTATATCTGAGGTTTGTGTTGGACTTTGGGTATACCATGTGGGAATTTAAATTCTACGCCAGGAGGCTTGTAGACAGATGTTACAACAATGTTGCTAAATTCCACTGTGAGGACTTCGATATTTTCGGCCTCCAAAACGGTGGTAGCTTCTACAATTGAACCCGTTTTCACAAAAATTGCACTACCATATTGGCGATGTGGTCTGTCAACGACGAGTTCCATGCCAGGAATGGTTGGGCGGTTATTGTCGCTCCCTCTGTGGGTCTCCTGAAGACAGATGACATCACATTGGAGATTGCTAACAAGTTCAGCAAGAATTTGTTACTTCACCGTGGAGATACCTTCGATATTTGTAGAGATAATTGTGAAGGCAGGTCCTGGAAAGGTCTTGCTCTGCACGTTGATTGACATGTTGTTAGGTTGTGAGTGGTTGTGGTAGAATTGGTTTAAACAGGGCCGCGACGTGAACGCTTCTACCATGACCCCGGAGACAAAGTGATCTGTTGGAGGTGAGAATATTGGAATATTGGATATTGTCATTATTGCAAAAATTGTTTGTTGACGAAAATAATTCTTTACTGGACGAAACAGAAAGGTAGGAATTTTACGGGAATCTGGTTGGTGTTTCTACTCTTGGATGAAGAGGAAACAAATAAAAGTAGCAAAGATAATATGATATGATAATATGAAATGGAACCAGTTTGTTTAAACAATGCCTGATGAAAGTGGGTAGTGTTATAAAAAGATATCGTTGGTTGCTGATTATGTTTTCAGTAGAAAGAATAGCAAGACACAAACTAATTGGTATCACTTCTTAACAGTAGGTAATAGCAGGTGGAGAGGGAACTGGATCCCATTAATTGACTTTTATCTGAATTGACAAGGTGGCATCGGAAAATTATGGTGCAAGCATTTAGTTTTCTAGCTAAATACGTTTTTACACAAGAATTATGAAATTGTTTTAAGACTATTATTGGAGTTGGTATTGTTGTTCTATACACTTTTATTTTTCGGCAGGTGGGGAGCTATAAAGAACTTGATTAATAAAGCGGTAGGAAATTAATCAAGGCATCAACAGCGGGATGGTATTAAGCCTGTGCCACCTTCTTATCATCTTCAAAAACTGTAGAAAGACTTATACGAAATCCTTAATCCATTTGGTCTTGTGATCTGATTCCAAAAGATAAGCTAGAAAAATGTAAATGATTAAAGCCTCACCAAAACGACCAGGGTTCTCTTGAAAATTCTGAGCTTTGTGGACTCAGAGGAAGCCATAGACATAAGAGCTATATCATATCACGCGTTCTGAGCTTCGTTTCGAGATATACTTCTTCCATCGTCAGGGCTGACGATGAGAGAAGTATCTCTCGAAAGGAAACGTGCGACTCATGACATGAGAAAGCTCTTACATCGAAGACCAGGATACTATTTTATTAATTAAGACATGTGAAGATCTTAAACTTTATTTTACGCAATTTATATGTACAAAAAATCACCTGGAAAAAGTCTACGCTGCAAAAGCCACTAAGAAAGGAGCACAAAGATTTCCTAAAGCTGAAAAATATCCAATCAATTAAAATGATATCAAATGGCAGTAAATAAGACAAACCATACCAAAATGACATTTTGATATCTTTTACTTTCAAACTAAAATTATTTATATCCAAAGAAATCAAAATCTCCTGACAACATGAAGATAGATGGTATAGTTTGTGGCTATACTTACAAAGCCTCTAAGCTGCTGTAGATATAGAAAGTTTACAGATAAGAATAGATGTTTTTTCTCACCAACAGAGAAAAAGATTAAAGATTTCCTTTTTTTCTCACAAAACCCTGTTCAGGATATGGAAAAACTAGAGACCGAGAAGCCTTGAGGTTTTTGTACTGTGAATTCTATAAATCTGGAGATTCTTTGATATGTTATGTTTGAAAATCTGTAATATAAATTTCCTTATTAGTCAACTTCAACAAAAGAGTTATCACAGAGGTATCACCGGTAATATCAAAAGAATAATTTGTGATTATTGCATGAGTTTTGCAAGACGAGTAAACTAGAGCATAGGTAGTTCAAATTCCCGTACTATTGTACCCAAACAATACTACTTCAATCCAACACAAACAAAAGGCAAGTCACAAAAAACAAACAAACTAGAAAACGGATCCATGCACATATTACGGAAAAATTAAAATAGAGACTGTAGAACGAGCCCAGTCAATATACAGTAGTGATGGTGATATCAAATATGCTATTAAAGTTGGTTTTTTGATGGATAGTGAAGTTATTTCTGTACTGAAAAAGAACCCGATGTAACTTAAAACCTGCACTGCGAAGAAAACTCTTAAAGGTAATTTAAATGAGGAAGATATGAAATGTAGGTAACAGCAGCTAATCATCTAATTTCTTGTAATTAAGGTATACGAAGGGATATTATTGTTATGGGGAAATTGTGGGCATTTGATAACACTCTTTCATCTGATCGTTGGATTTGGGAAGAATTTGAAGGAATGCGAAGGGATATCATTGTTATGGGGAAATTGTGGGCATTTGACACCACTCTTTCATCTGGTCGTTTGATTTTGGAAAGAGTTTGAACAAGATCGGAAATAAACTAGATGCAAACAAAAGTCCAGCATTTCAGTAAAAGACCGAAAAGCCGAAAATGAAAAAATTAGCTAAATATAAAATAATTCACGAGCATGGAATGCAAACAAGAAACATTCATACTCTCAATTTTTCTTAAATACATTTGTGAACATACATTCTTCTTTTTTATGATTACAACATAAAACTCTTAACGAGTAACCAAAAAACATTCTATTATGTTTTAGAAATTACAAAAAACTGCAAGGGATTCGGACAAACTGAAAGGAAAGGAATAAAAAAGATTTGAATTTCAATGTACATAACAAGGAGGTAATGGCAATCAGCAAAGAGGAACAAATTCTAAGATGTAACCTAAGGGTATATGACAAGATATACAGATGACAATATTTTGCTACCTGGGGAGCCTTGTAATTGAAGAAGGAAGGCATCATGAAGAAATTAAAAAATGAGAGGGAAGGAGGATATTATTATGAGAAACATATTGAACAATATACACACTACAACCTATATGTAATCTGTGAAATTATGTTGACCAAAAGAGTGAACTATTTGTAAACAAGTAAAAAAGAAATATAAGGAGCATTTACGTTATTGTAATAGGGTAAGCCCAGAGTGACAAGTGAAGAAGTGCCAGGAAGTATAGATCTGGAATACGCCTTGAATATATTTGAATATATCTTGTTGTTGGTAATTTCAGAGGAAATCAAATAAATTCCTGAGGCTAAAGAAGCCTAATATACATTTTGATGTTCAGATTATCGAGGTTTGTATAATCGTGGACTTACGATAAAGTCTTTTCTATGAACCTTACCATCAGGAAGAATACTGATGTACAATAATGACTGACACTGCTAGTATTCATTACTAAGTAATTTTATTCTTGGTAGAAAGTGAATCTCCTTAGAAACATTCAAACACTTAAAATTACTTTTTTGAAATAAGCTTCACTAGTTTTAATGTTGCTCTCCAATGGTCACATTCAATTACGTGGAAGCTTGTCTGGTGGAGTCAGTGATAAAGACATTCGATGAATGAAAGCTTTTTGTAGTTCTTTACTTGACAAAAAAAAGGATGCTTTACAATCCTGTCCTTCCAACTCATTTTTTATCAAACAATGACTGTAAAGTCATAAGTTAGGGGCAATCAAAATGTACTGTGACAAGTGTTAATGATGGTAATAGTATTATTGATAGTAGCCCACTTAAAATGTCCAGGTTGTTGCTAAAGATTGTTCGTACAGCGTAACTGACAATAAAATTTAGATCTCTTTTGTAGCAGCCATGACTCCATTCAGATGCAGGGTGACAATGGAAAAATTACTTTATAATTTACACTTCTTCTTCTTCATCTTTCGGCTGCTCCCGTCAGGGGTCGCCACAGCGGATCAATCACCTCCATTTGGCGCGGTCGTCAGCGTCCTCTCTCCTCACTCCTAATGTCCTCATATCCTCTTCAATTCCGTCCATATATCTTCTCTTATAATTTACACTATGTAACATAAATATTTTTAGATATTTTTTATCAATTCTTGTCTCTTCTTTCTACATTTCTATCTACTATTGTTTTAGTCGCACGCAATTATTTCCCATTGATTCGATTTAGGATAAACAGTAGAAGAACCTGAGGTTTGTTCAAATCCATTGCGTGTTTAGTAGCATCGTTTATGAGTGTTCTGTATGTAGAAAATAATTTGTCTTATCTTTACTTTTCACGTCCAGGTCAACGCAATTTATTAATGGTTTTACTTGTTTGCCAAAATGAAAAGAGATAAACAGGTACGATTTTCTTTTGCGCTTTTCAAGACTTCATGGATTGAAGAGGCCTATCAACATTAAAAGGACTTGTCGATTTATAGTCTAAAGGTTTAAATGAGAAAAATAAGTACAAGGCAAGCAAATGAATTGTTGTCAGTAAGTTTGAAGCTCAAATGGGTCGTTAGACATTACCTTGGTAGAATAGACACAATATCCCTTGCAATAGAGTCGGCTGGGATTGTACAGAGACAGCCATGTCTCTAAGAAGCATGAGAACGAATCTCACTTATTGTTTTGGAATGATACTTTAACCCTTGCATCAGACACATGTGTATTTCTAATGGGAACCCAATCCGTTGGCAAGCTGCCCCTACATCCCTACAAAGTCAATTCCATTAATTGTAAATGTTTCTTTTTACAACAATGCCTTCAAAGAGTACATTCACTATAAGCTACTTCAAAAATTTCTCAACAGAGCATCATACGTTTGGAGATAACTAAGGCAGTGAAAATATTTGATTAATGTATAATCCAAATTCAATAAAATATGAACCACCAGATTTAAGGAAACTTTCCAGTATTTCTGTACTTAAAATTTGTTTTTGACTTCTGAGGAGCAACCTCTCTGAGAGCGAGCTGAACACTAGGAAAGAGGCTCTTCCAGTTCTCGTCCTCAAATGTGAAAATGGGGTGGGGTGGGGTGGTGCAAGCCTAAATAGTTTTGCCCTCGCAGCAAGCGCAGCTCCCTTAGTTTTCATGAGAAATAAAGTTACTAAGAGTTCTAACTATTTACTTTTCTTTCTGCTGGCAATCGTTACCAAAAGAGAGAACACCCAACCCGATTTGATATATTTGTTTTCATACACTTAAAAACACACACACACATACACATATGTATATTCTCTGAAAATATGTGGATATGGTATATGAACTGTAGTTTGAATAAATGTGTTTGAACTTATCATGGTTTCTTTCAATAATCAATTTCAACCTTATTATAAATTTATTATTATCCTTAACATTTTTGTTTAGTCAAAAATTACGATTAATATTGGTTGGTTTTGTTCTTTTTCATCATGTTGAAATTATTTTCATCATTTAAAATAACATTTTGTGGCGATATTGGTGGCATTCAATCATTTGTAGATTTTTGTATTGTTTTCACACCTTTGTTTCCAGCATGTAGTTCCTTCCGATTTCTTTTCTTGCACTAAAACTGTGGCTTACAGCCTCTTGTCGAGATACTTACAACTCCAAAATTGTTTGGTATGGCTAAATGTGAGGTTTGAGATACTTTGGCGCTAATTCAAAATCTAAGTAAACATATTAACATATTTTTTGAGCTACTATTTAAAGTAGGTAAAATATCATAAGTGGGAGTTGTACTCACAGCCACTTTATGAGGAATCATCAGAACCGATGATGTATCAACAACGATGTTTTTTATCTGACAAACTTCGCAAGTTGATTTGTTTGAAAGAAAAGAAATAGTAGCAAATTTTGAGAGTACGAGGCGCATCGTAAAGAATTTGCCTTCTTTACTTTGTCTTGCCCCTGCAAACACATCGGGGAAGTTACCCTTCCCCTTTTACTAACAATGCAACTTGTTGTTGTAAAGTACCTGGATGTACAAATTACTTGAATTTTAAAATTTATTTAGTGTCCATAATAGATGGCATATGTGAGTCTAACGGAAGATTTAATATGTCAAAAAGACATGATGCTTTCATTTAAGGAGTTGCCACAAGCAGGCGTATTGATTAATTCTCCCAATCGTCATTTAATTATCTCAGGATGTAATGAAACTCGGAGACAAATCTTGATTAAACAGAGAGCAGTGACAATTGCTCATGAACATTTTCATCCAAAGAAGGTTGAAAATAGTAATTAAGGTCCGGCGCCCAAGTAGGTGGCTGGCAGATAAATCTTACCCTATTCTATGTTATATTTTCTCCAAATTTTCAACCAGCTTTAATTTGTATTTTGATTTTACTGTTTCTCGAAGCTATTAAATAACACAATTGTTTGAACATCCTTGGAGATTAAAAAAAAAGCCAAACACCCGAGTCCTGAACTTAAAATGCCTTTAAACGTGGCTGCGAGCTTTATTAAAATATGCCTCTTTCTCATTAAATAAGTATCACCAGTCACTAAAAGCACCAACCGTATTCTTTTCTTTGTTGAAGTGGGTGTGGTTGGTAGCACACAGCCAGTTTTCCTGTGTCTGGTCCACACATCTAGAGGTGAAAATTTCGTAGCGATCTTCAGTCTGGTTTTTAAAATTGTGCTGCGAAGCTAATGCTTTTACCTAAACAAATAAGCAGTAAAACTGTTTAACTGCGTGAGAGGTTTTTACAGTGAAATGCTCCAATTGATATCGGTCATTATTGAAGTGGGCCACTAACAAACATCCCGGAAAATCTCTGTTTACAAGTCAGTTTTTCATGCCGATTTTACCGGCAGTGCCTGATTGCATGGAAGGTACAGGTCAAGATATTACAAATATGAACATCCTTTTTGTCAATTGCAATCTGGTTCTAAGTACTCGTATGGATGAAGGAAAAGTGCTAGCCTTTCAGTGACGATGATTGATACCAGACAGACATACTTTGAGTAGGCTTATCGTAGTGTCTTAAATTACACAATTCAAATAAACGAGTTCTGATATTCTTTTTCTTTTCTTCAGAATTTAAACAGTGAAATCTTGCTGGGGTGTTTAGTGTGCGGTGGATCTTGGATCAAATTCAATTTTTTCTTAAGGTACCCGCGATCTCTGTTGCCCAAATGATATAAACTCTACAAAACCAGTTTAAATTTTTTATATATCTGTTTCCCCACAAGTAAAAGGGCCAACAGCACTTGTTTTAGTCATATAACAAAATTGGCATTTTAAGGTTGATATTCAGCACAGCTCAGCCACATTAATTCTTGTCTGTAAAATGAAAACAAGCTTAATCTTGGTGCAGTCAAAATCAGTTGAGAAACCACCAACAGATTGGCTTAAATTTCAACTCGAGTTCATCATTTAAAACCATACTGTTGACCAACGACGGAAATACCAACAGGCCGGCTCTTTAAATACCTCAGGTCAGTCAAGTGTGGAAATCTGTGTATTGTCAAGGCTAATTATCAACTTCACATTAATTGTGGTTCCACAGAAGCGAGTCAGGTATTTAAAGTTGACCAAAGGGGCTTCATTCCCGTCTCAGCTGCAGGCGAGAAAGGACCAGACGACAAGGAAACGAGGAGCAGACAAGTGGCTTGTTTTTGCTATATTGCCGCTCACTGATCACTATTCCGATTTTCCTATGGTCACTGTTCAATTTAAACGCCCAACTTAAGACACTGCCTTGGATGTTAGGCAATATGGACAAGAGACACATTTTCGTGATGTGTTTGCTGGGCCTTTTAAGGATAGCAGATGGTAAGATGATTCAATTCATTTATTTTTACTTGTAGATGGATCTATCTAGAGTTTAGGCCAAGGGGAAGCATTATGGTTTAAGAATTTTGCTTGTTGGTTATAGGACCATGATAAATCCAATTACCCAAGAGAAAATAATTGATAATATTTCACCCTTTCCGCGACCATTTTTAAGTCTGCACGGTGGCAGTAATCTGCTCACTTTCCTTGTTTGTGCAGGGGTCAAGTAATATGGTAAAATGCTGTTTTTCGAGGGGGGGAAACAAATTTGTATAGGAAAAATAGAAAAATTAAATATTCGAACTGTTTGTACAATATGTTAAGGAAAGGAGGGAGGGGTTTAATTTAATTCATGTCGAGAGTTTGTTACTGGTACCTCCACTATCAAGGTCGAAGTTTATTTACACTGCACTTGGCATGAGGCGGTGTACCAATTAAAAAATAGGCTGGCACTTGACTAGTACTTGGGAACGAAAATATGGTTATGAAAACATTTTATTTGCCCTGTCACCACAGACTTGACCCAAATTAATTGTAAATAGGGATTTTGTTTTTTGATAAAAAGTTCTTGTTTCTGGTTGTTTTGCGGCCCGTTCAGGAATATCACTCATTTTGTTTGATAGAAGTTGGTTCACGAAAAACGTGATATCTTTTTGGTTGGCAAACCGGCAAATATGTTTAAGATCGGTTTGAAATTTGAAATAGGCTGCAGTGAATTCATCTGCATTGCTGTTGTGAAAGATGGATTTTTCTTGCTTGAGGGCTTTTCCCAGCAACTGAAAAAACGATCGCCCTTGCCGTTGTGTAAGCCGACATCCTTTGTTATTTGATATCCGTTTTGAGGGAAAGATTTCATGCACTTAAACACACTGTCATCATCATTTGATGTTACTGTACTCTTAAAGTAATAGTTTTATTACCATCCTGCTTTCAAGAGAAAATGCAAAGCCCCTTTGGGCTTCAAGCCCAAAAAAGTCATTGTGGTAACATCATGTCTGACAGTTTTTCCCTCGTGTTCTTGACAACTGTTTGTTTGTTTGCATTTCTCCTTATTTTGTTTGGGGAAAGCGATGGGCAGCAAAGTAGAACATGCAATGCCGACGACAAAAAATCCCGGCTGGTGAAATGAATTTGATATTGGGTGGTAACTCAACTTTCATGAAAACTGTAGACTTAAGTGGAATAATTTTTTTACATTTCTTTTAATTTTGTTTGATACTCTAAAATTCTTATCTTTCTCGCTTTCTGTCAAAATCTCTTACTTGCTAACTCGCTTTCTCCCATTCAAAAACAGATTATTTGAATGAAATTAATTACTTTTAACCGAGTTATCACAAGAAGATATCTTTGGTTTTCCCTGACAAAGTGTTTACAGAAGGGATCAAAGAAGATTACTAATGAAGGAGCTAGGTTAGGAGTAAGGCAAATTTAGACAGTCGGATCCCAACCTTTAGGACACTATCAGTTTGATAGAGTTGCATAAAGTCAGAAGTAGGCACGTTGATGGTTTTTGGAAAAAGTTTTTATCAGGCTAGGTTTTTGAGGATATTTTTAAAAAATCAAAGGGATTATTTGTTGCAACCCGAGTTAAAGTTTTTGGAAAGGTTTCACAAGGAAAATGTTTGACTTGTAAAAACTGTGAATTGACTTGATATTGTGAAACTAAGTTTTGATCTATATTAAACTTCAGTATTGTTTTAAGGGTTGGCAAATATATTCTGAAGTTGATATTTCATCGCATTTGATGTTCCGTGTCGACCCAGCTGAGGGTCAGTTGAACAAGGCTAATAAATGAATCGGCAGAGTGAAGAAACATGATCACATGCGAACGGCACACACAAAATCAGATCCAAACTGAATCGAAGGAATTGCTGATGATAGAAGGAAGTGATAACTTCATTCAATTTACCGCTCCCGTTGTTGTCTGGTCATATCGTTAAACTTTTCAAAAATATCGTGAAACGTTTCATAAGTAAAAAGTAGTGAAGTGAGATTCTTTCATGAGAGGTCGTGTGCTTAGTTTGACACACGAATAATAACCGAGTGTTTTTTAGAAAGTAATGATAAATTTGATTTTAAAAATTAGTGAAATTCGGAGAGAAGAAATTACTTGTTTTCGGTAAGACGCATGATTTGATATCCTCGGGTTTTATTGATGAAAAGAGGCTTTTTGACTGAGAGGTTTTTGAAGCTCGGATGCGCAGCGAATGCATGAAAGCCGCGATTTTTTTGACTGCAAATCAAACGATTAAACAGTTTGCAGGTAGTTTGGAATTTTTACCAACTAATTGCAAAATTGGCAATTTTTTTTTTCTCAGGATAAGATTAGTTGTCAGTTCAATTATCGTGCTCACCCTTGTTTCAATTTCCAATGTCTTCGTCTTTATCAATCGCACGTCGTCTGCATACTTCGAAATTGAAAGAAAAAAGAAAAATAAATGTGAATTCTCGCATGCAATTAGTGGTCGTTCAATGCATATCGACTGAACACTCCCAAAGCTGATCCTTTTACAAACAAAAAATACGGTCAGGTGCAGTGTGTGATTGCAGACCAAGCTCCGCACATGGTATGCACTTGTCTTTTTTCCCAGTTCGGGTTGCACTTTTCATACAAGAGATGCTTGATCCACATTTATTCGTACAATGGAATTCTGCAGTGAAAGGAAGGCGAACAGGGTTTTTGTGACATTAGTAAAACATCGCATTTTCAACGCTGTGCCACATAACAACTAAAAGATTAACGTAGTTTTTAAAAGCATTCTTGATTAAAATTCTTGATTAATAAATTTATTGACATTTATACTATATGTTATACATTATTCCTGAAATGAAATAAAACGGTGCTGGGACAAAGCGGTAGCATTGGTGGGTTGGCGGGTGAAATGGACGAGCGGGTAGGGTTAATTGAAACAATTAGCCATGGCCCACCGAAAAGTGTGCCCATATGCCCAACGGAAAGACCGGGAACTTGTTACAATTGCTTAAAATTAATGCAGTTTTTTCACAACTGCACTGAAGAAGCACGACATTCTGATTCAGGTAGCCGAGGAATGCAATGCAAAATTTATACTTAATAAAACCCAGAATTTAAAGACATAGCTGTTGAAGCAGGACCTGAAGAAAAGAAGCTAGGTTTAGAATGGCTTTTGTAGCCCAATATTTTGAAAAGTACCCCAAATTAGCAAAGAAATTTTCCCAAAAAGTTGTAAAAATTTGACTGGAATAGATAAAAGCTGAATTCTCAGCCGAGATTTAACACAGCAGACAAAATTCGCCCACTTGGAATATTTACAAGAAAACTAGCTATTCGTGTCGACGTTATTTATAAGAAAGTAGTTTTGCAAGAACAAAATTCTCGGTGAATCAGAAAGCTAAGAAAGTTCAATGATGTATGTTGAAAACTTGAAAGATCTGTAGTTATTTTTATTGCAAAATTTATTTTCTTCCCAAAACAAATAAACCGTTGGAATCCCACTAGACATGAAGGTAATCTTGCGCCAGCCGAACAGACTTGCTAACTCCCCTGGATGTTTGGGATGTCTATTGGCATGTTTGTATAAGTGAATTGATATGCATGTACTTGAACTGATTAACTCGAAATGAAAATGGACGCCGCAAAACGCGAAAGCATGAAAACAAAACGCAGTGTTTTTATTGGAAACCAGTTTGCAAGTTTCTTTACCCGTCAAATGCCCGCTATCCTGACGGAGGAAAAATGACAATTGCTAACATTTAAATATTTATTTTTTGTAGAAAGAAATTTACAGCTGTAAGAAGGGAATTACATAGAGTTTTATTGAATAGAATGGCTTAATTTGTTCCACTAAACCAGCCGTAATGAAAAATGAAAAACCTACCGTGAAGATTTGTTTTGCGAGTAACGAGTCTTGTGACGGTTATTCACCCCGTTTATCCACCCTTCAGACCATATTTCTCTGAGCAACTTTGAATATCCTGTTGCATAAGAAACAAAATGTAATTTTTTATATTTTACCCAAAACTGAATATTGCGAATATTAGTATCTTTTTGAAACATATTTTTTAAAATTCAGAAGCACTTAAAGAGACTTAGTTTTATTTTGCCATTAAATATCTATTTCCATACCATCCTGACAAGTTGTGAACAATCGATCGACATGCCTCGAGGTTCATTGGATATTCCTTGTGCATTGTTGAATGTTTTTTGTGTTGTTTACAAAATAGAAATAGTCACTACCTGTTTGTCTGGAGCGTCATTTAGGTGGGGTTTTTTTGTCTTTGTTTTCAATTACTATTGATCGAAGCATTGAGCAAGTGTTAATTAATCGTTTTGTCCCAATCTTGTTGTGATTCAACGTGTTTGGAAGTCAAGAGAATTTTTTTCTGCCAACCACACAATTGCCCCTTTCCCTATCGAGGCTTCTTTCTTCATGTTTCCTGAACAATTTCAAGCGAGTGTATTTGTTCTGTCTGGAGTTCCCCTTCCTTTGTAGACATGACCACCAAATGGCATCTCGCTTGGTTTTGACTTTTGTTTTGAAAAAAGTATGATTTTGACTGCAGGATAAAGGGGAAAATTTCCTTTTTAAAAAAGTGGTTCATTTTGTGTCGAGTGATGAAAAGAGTTCTTCCTCTAGGAAATGACGCTATAATAAACTCAAATGCCGGGCTTAATGAAGATTTCCTTTCAAATGTTTTTCCTCGACAATGAAATGAAAAAAAAAGACGTAATTGAAAAAGAGCCCAGGTACTTTGTAAGAAAAAAGAGCGCAAATGACCGGAAGCAGTATTCTTTGCATTGACAAGTGAAAAACCTTTGCAACTCCATCAACTCTTCCTTTCCAGCTGGAAATTAAAACTGTCATTGCTCGTCAATGAGTAGAAAAGGCGTCGTCTCCCCGTTCCTTTGTTACAAAGAAGAGTTTGTTTGATTTTTCACCACGATGAGGTTATTTTTGAAATAATCGTAAAACCCATGTTCAAATTGAATTGAATTGAAATTATAGTCTTGTCATTATATAAATAAGAATATTGATTCCATTCGAGATTTTACCACTGTTTACCATTTTGTTGTTTTCAATACATGTTAGCGAAACACAATAAAACGGCTTTGTAATTCTAGTTTTTTAAAGACCTTGACTTCTCAGATGTTCCGAGTTACTGAGTTGAAAATCGTGGGCAAAGTTCGTCACAATGACAATTTGCAACGTTCGTGTTCATGTTTCGATCAAGGCGTTGGTTTTGAAAAATTTGAAAAATGTTGGGCGTAAAGATGTGTGGCAAATTTTTTGGCAATGAATTCTCGCACAAAAATAAAATTTAAACCAACCACTTTTACACCCGTTGTATGTAGAGTTTATTTTTTCGGAGTTTCTTTCCAAGATTGTCATATCCTTCCGAACCCGAAAAAAACCCCCAATAGTTTGTTAACATTATTTTTTAAACTATTTTATATGAGGTCCCCAAATGATGGGGGTGATGAGTTTAAGGCCTACAGACATTAACACAAATGCAACTAGTAAAGAAATGGAAGATTTATAGATTAAATCCAATATCAGTATATATTTTTGAGTAAATATTACCGCTATAATCGAATTGGTATGGCAGTAATGGAGGGTGGTGTGGTGTGGTGCGGTGCGGTGTGGTGCGGTGTGGTGCGGTGTGGTGCAGCGTGGCGTGGCGTGAGGTGATGAAATTTATGATCCGGCGACAGTTATAGTTTAAGATAACAGACTCACCATGCAAGAAGGGTTTCCCAATCGAACCCCGTCATAACTAGTGTGTGATGCTGCTGGCTACGGATGGCAACTTACAAATTCTTACTTTTTTCGGAGGTAAAACTGGGAGTGAACAAAGTTTACAAAGCAAATCTAGCGGATCTGAGGATAAAGCGATGTAAAAAAGAACGTGATTTTAATGAGAAACCATGTCATTGTAGGTTTTATCTGTTCTTGGTTTCAATAAACAGAAGTAAGAAACATTGAAACAGGGCAAAAACAGAATTTACTTACGATGTTTAGTGTAATGTTGCTGAAAACGGTTTCTCATTTTTCACGATGAATACACCATTTCCAGGCGTCGTCAGATAAGAGTCAGCTTTAGGAGCAGCGGCTGCCTTGATAGGTGAAGCTCGTTTCGGAGATGTTCCCCGTTGAAAGTTTTTCTGTGATTGTTCCCTTCTGAAATTTCTTCTAGTATCAGTTGCTATGGAAGCTTTGTTAAGTATGACACAGTATATTGCACCTATAAACTATTAAATCCTAGCTATTAAGTGCTCTGTAAAATTATGCAGGGTAAATGTTTGCCCCACAGGCATACCCATGACCCCATTCAAGGGCTAGTATTTGAAGAGGCATTAACGGCCCGAAAATGCTAGCATAAGTCAATGCAAAGTGTCCTACGACAGAAATAGAATTATCAAGGATGACTAAATAAACAGTACAGGCTAAGAATCATTGGAAATCCCGCAACGTAAGTGTAAACAATGGAAAGAGATTATCCATATGTGATGCATACTGGTGACTCAGGCCCAAGACTTCAGTAAAAAGGGAAGGCTGCATTGAAAATATACAAATTAGGACGACGAAAATGGCGTCAGAAATAAATGGGTCAAATCACGACGAAGAGCAAGTAATTTCTAAATTACATAAACAATTCCAATGTCAGCTCGAAAGTTTTCTGCAAGTGTTTTAGAGATTAATTTTGAAAAACGTTGAAAAACAACACTGCCATTTGGACAGACGACTTTAAAGGAACCAGCAAACTAAACAGATGTTTGACTCCTTGACTGTAACAGGTTTTCATGTACATTATTTCCACATAGATATATCATTTGTTAAGACGTAGTGCCGAAAGAGGGCGTCCAGGGTTTCTGTGTGCTACAGTGAAGAAGCAGATCCATAAAATGGGAGATGAAATTTATTTAAACCTGGAACAGTAAGATCGAGATGAAACTACTGTGGGTACTTGAAGATCGAAAACTGTAGAAAGCATGATTTTTTGTCTTCCCTAGACAAAATACTCGAGGACGACAGAGGTACTGGAGATTGTGTGAACTGGGACTAAGAAAGGATAAGGACTGTGAGGTAGACCAAGTTGTTCCTGAATGTTGAACTAGAGACCTTGCCGGGACCTGAACCAACTTATCCCTCTTGCCTCATTTTCTGTTGCCTTCTTGTACCTTCTTGTGCCTTCTTGTGCCTCCTTGGACCCCATTAGGCCTAATTGTGACCTCATTGTGGCCTCATTGTGCCCCATCATGCCTCATCATACCTGGTTGCCTATTTCATTTTGCCTTTCGCCTTTTGCCTCTTACCTCCTACCTCTTACCTCTTACCTCTTGCCTCTTACCTCTTGCCTCTTACCTCTTGCCTCTTGCCTCTGGCCTCTGGCCTCTTGCCCCTTGCCTCTTGCCTCTTGCCCCTTGCCTCTTGCCTGTTGCCCCAAGCCTCTTGCCTCTTGCCTCGTGCCTCGTGCCTCGTGCCACGTGCCACTTTTGTCACTTTCGGGCATCTGCTTTCCGCTTGTCACGCACTTTACTTTTCTGTACCAGATCAATGCACGCGAGTGTATGAGCCATTAAATTTTTAAGCAACCCCAACACTGCGACGGCTGTATTTTAAAGGGAACTGAATCTAATTTTTGTTAAACTTTCATGCGTGCAACAAAAAGTGACAGAATCTATTTTTAAAAGGTTGCAAAATTTTCCACTTCTCATCTGATGGCATCTCGTCAACACCCTCAATTTATTGCATACCGTTCCAGACAAATAAATACTTCACAACAAAATGTAAAGTCTTTTGGAAACCAAAGTTTGGCGAGAAGTGAGGACTTAGTTGAATTATTAACGAGTTAGCTACGTTATGCGAGACACAATTTACTCCAGACAAGAGGACAGTCAGCTGCATCTTTTAGGGACAAACCTGGCTTGAATTATGAACACGAGATGGGAAAAGATTGAACTGGAATGGTGGTGGAATGTTATTGCGTAGAAAAGTAGTCTACTTCGAATGACGTGACCTAAGTCCAAGTTTTTTGTTTGTATTGAAAGGAGGATCGGATGTGATGTCCACGTCTTTGGATCCGAAATGAAAGAATGGTTTCAAGCTTTCGGTTTTTCCCCCAGAAAAATACGCAACTGTTAGCCTGGACCATTAGTCTTCCAGCTTCTTGTCTAGTTGGGTAATAATGTCCCCAATTTTGTGTTCAGTGATCCAGATAACAATATTTAATTACTCAGTGATGGGCAGTGGCTTTCTTTCGGCTCTTTACGACTTGACTGTTGAACTTTTTACTACGACGTCACAAGGCTATTTGGTACTAAATATGAAATTGATACTAAATATGAAATTCTAACATGAATTCAAAGGAGAGCCACATCAACAAAAATCCACACCGGGACCCAAATCAAAATTCGAAATAAACTAACTGATAAGTTTGTGTAAAAATTCCACAATTACTCTGAAAACACGCGATTATATATATATGTTTATATATATATGCTTATATATATGCTTATATATATGTTTATATATATGTTTATATATATGTTTATATATATGTTTATATATATATATAAATGTTTATATGTTTATATTCAAAGATTAAATATTCATTTTATTCATGTGATCAGTACAGAAAACAGCCCGGCAATTAAAAAATATTTGGAAATTTTCAGAGAATACCGTACAGTCTTGCCCAGCCAGCAACATACCACACCACACCACACCACACAAAATACCAGAGCATATCTTAAGCTGGATCTGTTCCTTTTTCTTGGGCCAGGAAGAAAAACCTTGAGGCTCGGAAAAAATAACATTTTTAGAGGTTGGTAATTTTATCAAAGCATAAAAAATTGGTAAGGCGCCATTTTCATTGTACAATCTTTTTTTATATTAGTTCAATGAAACATTCTTAAATTGATAATTTAGTGTAATCAGACTTTTAAAATTAAGGTAAAATTTCAAACATTTTGTTTTCAGATGTAAAATTTTTGGTTTTTAATTAAAAGTTTCGCGCATGCTCGACATTTTTTGGTCTTTGGATGTGAAGCTAAAACTTTTTCCTAGAATATACTCTGCCACGTACTTAACCTCAATTTTTGATGTTGATAAAAGTGATCATCGAGACTTTATTAAAAAACTAAACCCTTTGTGAAGTGATTCATTTGTGCCCTTTTGGAGGTGGTTTGGCACTTTTGGAGGCTTTCTTTGCCTTAAAACAACAAAAATGAATTATAGTTAACCTTTCTTTTCAAGGCTGTTAACGCACCATTTTCTAAATACAGATGTTATATATATATATAGCTCTAGGAATTACTAGAACTAGCAGGCATTTCGAATTACTTTGACGAACAGAGTCATTTATCAATCTTGTCTATCTTAAATTTTGCTTCCCATGTATTACTCCAGCAGCAGCAGCTCAAGTAAAAAAGTTTTTATCCATTTTGGAAACGACAGTAATTGTTCACCTGGTTCGGTTATCACTGACTGGTTGGCCTTTCATCCCCAGAATTAGCCATTGTGGGCATGTCTTTCTCCATCCGCAACAGCCAAACTGAAATAATGTTTTCCCATATTTGATAACTACAGTAACTGTGAAGTTGGATTATCCCTGACTGGCTGGTTCATAAACCACGTAGTAGATCAAGGGAAGTATGTTTGTACTCTCCTCCCTCCCAGCAGAAAGCTTTCATCGACAAAGAAATAATTTTATTTGACCACATATTGTATTACTGACAGCAGAAAGGAACCAATATGTGTGAAGTTCGTATATTTCCTAAAACGTAACTACTTGAATGATGTACTAATAAAATAACAGGCAAAATATACTCCAGATCATGTTTCTGCTTGAAATTATGGCAAAAAAGTTGTTTTTATTGTACTACTGTTTATCGGGAATTTGAGATAAGTATTTCCCTGAACACTGTGGATGTGACCCTGTGACAATTAACGAGGATTTTCCTTGTAGAAGGCCAGGATACGAAGCTGAATTTTGAAGTGTTTTTGTACTCCTAAGTAAAAAATGCACATGAGATGTTTTTGTTCTGCAGCGTGTTCCATTTCTGCAAAATGAATTGCTATGCCCAGGTGAAAAGAAAGACTGGGTGCAGTTAAAAATGGTGGTGTTTTCAGACCAACTGTTCATCCGGCCGCATTTTTGAGAGAATGGTTCCCACACGAAAAGAAAATGCAGCAGTTTAGAAATCGGCCCCGAATAGCGAATCAAGTAGGTCTGATTTTAGGTGGACAAAACGCATTTTAGCTTTTCTATAAGAAATCGAACCAAGACGAGAGTGAAAAATATAGCAGGAATGCAAGAATAAAAGTATTTAGTTGACTGGTATGAGGGTAAGTTTATATAGGTGGCGTTAATGTGATTTTGTTAGTTTGCTAGCATTTTTTAATGCTGGCAAACTAAAGAATTAATAAGGATGGAAAAACAGCTGGACCTAAGCGAGGAGTTGAGCTTGAATTTTTAGTAAGAGTATTGCAATTGGTTATATGCATGACAGAAATACGTTTCAGGTGGCACGGAGTCGAGGGCAAAAGGTAGCAGATAGCGTGAAGTGGAACATAAACTTACTACGAGACTTTATGCGCGTGGATATTGAATGTTGTAGGTTTATAGATATCTGCGATAAGAACTCATTTTTACAAACTTGAAAACTGATCAAAACTGTTCCAGCTAAAATTAAATACTGGATATTTCTGCAGGAAGGCCTGACATATTATTGACATATAATTCAGCTCCAAGCAAACTCTCGACTTGCAGTTGACAAGAATCAAGAAGTAACGCGGATAACAATAAACGTGGGGATATTTGAAACAAACAGAAGTACTGTATTGTCAAGGGATCGTTGTGGGTTCTTCCGAAACCGTTTTGAGAACCTCAATGTTTCCAGTATTCTATTCACATTTGGTATCGCGAAAACAAACATTGGGGTTTTAGAGCGATACGTGGTTGTGACTAATGCGAGTGGTAACTTCGAGACAGTTATTTGTAGTATGGACGGTACATGGTCAGGTAAGTTTGCATATCTTGCCCGTGGTGTTCTGTGTATCTGTTTTCTCAATAAACAAGGAAATTTAACACTGATAAGTGATAAAAATGGGATTTATTTCTAAAGAAATGTTATGTTTATCACTTTAGTTGCCGTCATTCACTACTGTGATAATAGCAAGGTTGTCAGTCTGTTGACAACATTAACCACAAGAATGATGCATTAGAATGGGCGTACACTTGCGAAATAGACAAACAGTTAAGCAACTTAGCTTAACAGCAATGAAGGTACAGGTAAATAATAAAGGGAATCCACTGGTTCGTGTTTCAAGTTGATTCATTGCATTGATGTTTTCAGAAATTTATTGTACGGGTCGATATTTTTGAAAGTAATGTATTGACTGTACATTGTAATAGCACAGATTCGAAGACAAGTACTCATTTTCATGCTATTCACAATGAAAATAAAAATATTGTTTATAGTGAAGCTACCGGAAAACGACAACCTTCATTTTGTAATCATGTTGTGACATAAGGCTTGATGGTGAAATATGCGCACAAAACTGACCCCCTTCCTCCTCAAACAATAAAATACAAAAAGGAAAATTTGTTGTTCTTCGGCTCGACAAACGAAAAAAACCCTCGCTACAGCCTTAAGAAGGCTAATTGTAGCATTGTTCAGCACCCAGTTAAGGTTTAAGTTTGTTCTTTCGAGTTTTACAAGGTTCACAAAAAAAAATTAAGAGAATTTGGGGTCCACTGATTCATGTGCTCTGACTGATAAGATGGACCGCCAACGTATAAAAGGCAGCTGACCAACTGTAGGATTTTCAGAGTTGAAACTGGCTTACTTTAGTCGTTAACACGTATTATTAATAGATTACTAAATGAATGGAGGTACTATTTTTCTAGCGACCTACTAGAAAGGCGGAAGCTCATCGATCCACTTTGTTCCTTCAACAATTAAACAGTTATTCAGGTCACATCCAGACGTTTTATGGACAATATAGCGGTCAGGATCGACCAAACATTCATTTGAGGTTTCAAAGTGAGGATTAGGATATAATATTGCAATGAGGGCAATTTTAACAGGTGTATTTTCTCAGAAAGCTGACGAATGAATAATATAGAGCTCAAGGGTGTGGCCCATAGAGTTTACTGTTTTGTACTTTGAATTGGGGTCATCCTTATTAACCACTGAAATATATTGAGAGCACCCAAAGTAAATTCTGTCCTGTCACTTATCAGTTAAACGTTTTGAAACGAAGAAAACGCCGACCGTGTCAAAAATGTTCTCGTACTTACTTTACCATTTATTTGCGTATCTTTGGCACTAGGGGCAATGGAAGATGATGATAATGGTTAAATTTTAGCCAGGTCTGCATTTAATCTCAATGTTCTTTAAACCCCGCGTTAAATATGGGCTATAACCTATAACCTTCCCCCGAGTTGACCTCTGGTGGAGTCTGCGCTCAGAAGGGATCATGTAGGCATGTTATCAAGGATAAAGAAATGGAAGCTAAATTGAGTTTAACCAGGCAAAGAAGAAAGCTGCAATGCTGCCCCTATATAATGTTTTCATATGGTTAATAGCACGGCGACCAGGCTTAAAAAAAAAGGGGGGGGGTCATTTGGGTTTCCCTGGCCATTGGCAAGGATAAAGACCTACAATCCAAAAGTTAATTCAAGCGGGCAAGTTGGATATATCTCAGATGTGGTAACAGGGTACTTGTCAATCGTGTTAAAAATAGGGTGTCTGAAGACGAAGACGTACGTCTAAATATGAATTTAGCAAAAGTCGCTCAGCAAAAATACAGCAAGGGATCAAGTCAGGTTGTGATTTTACGTATTTATAGTGGAGCAGTGGTTTGATCACTTGACCAGATCCCTCAGGCAGCGCTTAATACTAATGAAAGAATGGAATTAAACTGACAGATCCCGAGAGAGTTTAACTTCAGTGGATTTGAATCATGGTCGACTGCTCTGCACACGGAGTCGTGCCTGTAGTTTTTACAGCTCAAGTGAAAAAGACGCAAATCAGTAAAGCGTTCTGATGTTTCTAAGGCACGTGAATCTGCTCCAGAGTACATAACGGCAGATTACACGGTAGGAGGAATTTACATTTTGAAAACGTGATGGACAATCTTTATGTCTCCAGTAACGATCCTGTATGCACGTTGTCCAAAAGTATTCCATATGTGACCTTGGACACTTATACTGATTTGTTGTCAAGAACAGTGTCTCGGTATGCCGAGTTTTCAAAGATTACATTTTTATCTTCCATTGGTGGTCTTTTGTAAAATATCAAACAGGCGAGTTTATTGTTGGTCATCTTGGAGCTCAGTTCATACGGAGATGCAGAAACTGCGGGCATGTGTTGTTTAACAGTTTTAGGATTGTTGAAAACCAGGAAGAAAATAATTGTGTAGTATGGTGGTCTACTTTTTGCTTCACTGGGGAATCCAAATGTCAAAGGTAGCTTGAAAATGAAAGTCAACTGTTTTCAAAAACGGAATGAGGAAAAATAACCCCCGAAGTTATCGCCAGGGAAGGCACACCACTTGACACTTCTACGTCTTATTTCGATTGAATTTTGTGCATGTGGTTGCCAATCAGCTAAAAAAGAGAATTTTTAATCCATTTGAGGGGGCGGAGAAAGATGCCAGATATCATGTGAAGCAAGTGAATAATGTAGGAACATTCCTTACGCTAGAACATCGCTTGGTCTTCGTTTCTAAAATCTTGGGATCTGCATTTTCCTAGCTCCTTTTTGTCTTGAAGGTATCTTAAATGGAACTATTTTGTCGTATGTTCCATGTTTTAATGCAGTTGTTTGGAGACCAACCTAACGACGAATTGAATATATATATATACATATATAAATAAAAAAGAAGCAAAGAAACAGTTCTGAACATTAAATGATGTATTTTTCATTGAAATATTTCGTTGCCACCTGCAACTTCATTAGTTTGAATTTGTAAATGGAACAGCCAAACGGTTACAACTGGAAACGGTCGATAATGATATCAGCAACGACAAAAGAACGAAAGATTAAATTTGATAACAGAATACAAATTTTAACTCGAAATAATTGAAAAAAATTAAAACAAAGCGAGGTAAACTTGCCCACAGTCACTTAAAGTTGTTATATATATATATATATATCTGTGTGTGTGTGTTTGTTTGTTTGTTTGTGTATGCGTGTGTATGTGTATGAGTATGTGTGTAACCGATTATCCCTTGTGATAAAATACAAGAATAGAAGTATGGAAGGAAGGGGCCCTTTATGCATTCGCAAAGGTTTGGCGATTTCATGTTGATAATGGGAAATTTTAAATGTGTACAAGGGATTGGGGACCAAGAGCCAGTGGATAAGAACTGTAATGTTCCTTTACATTTGACATGAAGTTACTGTAGTCATTGTCCTTACAGATGTAATAGAGGATTCGGCCAATAGCATTGTAAAGCCCACATTTTTAAGGTTTCGGTACAGAGAAAAAGATAAATACTGTGAATTTGTTGGTTAGCTCAATGGATCAAACAAAAATTTCGTGTCGAAGAATTTTTGGGGGGTTGTAGAAGATGTCTACCCGATGAATCTTTAAATAAAACAAACGGTCTTGAATATGTCCGGTTACCGTAGTATGCTGTACATATTTTGAATTTACAGTTGCTTCCATCTTGCGTTCATTGACCCATATTTATAACCACCGCCTGCTTAAACGTAACCATTGTACATTTTTGTCAAAATATTTTTTTTGAATATTCGATTTATGCGTTTTAATTTTGCTACCATTGTTTTAAGAAAAAGTTTTTAACGAGCTTCAGTGCAAGAAGTGCTGCAAACCCATTACGTTGATATTTTGACATGATTAACCCGTTGTAGGACGAAATCCGAAAACAACAAAACGATGATAATTTTATTGGGTTTGGTTGTTTTTCTCGTGCATGAACAAAGACCATATAAAAATTCTAGGGTGCACAATTTTGACCAACCGAATTCATATGTGAATTTTCTATTTTAATGAATGTAATAGTAAAAAATAATAATAATAATAACTACCGTCGGCAATAATAACAATGATTTTAGGCGTTTTCATTGGGGAAACCCCTGTTTGAAAATTGCTAGTTTGCCGAGTGACCGCTTGTAAGTGGGCATTGGGCGAGGGCCCGTAGGTAAAATATTTGTTCGGCAAGTGTCTGGCAAAGTTATAGAATTGTGTTGAACTCCTTTTTCAGGAAAAGTTTTCAATGAGAAATGCCTTTTTTCTTGTGAAGATAAGGATTCTTTTTTTGTAAACGTTTTAAAAACTAGGCGTGTTTCCTTGTCTCTGCCTGTTTAAGTCATTTTTTTATTCGCTTTTCATGGACTTGCTTTGAAAGGATTTTGTGATGCACGAACGTCAAGTAGGTCATGCTTTACGGTCATGCTTTACTTGGTTATGTGCGAAAACGCACGACTAGAATTGACAAAGTGCAATTCGAACTTGAAGTGCTATTCGAACTTGAATTGCGTCGACGTCGAGCCGAATTTACTCCTTTCAGATTTTTGAGCAGGTTTAGGTCGTGTTCATTGTAGGCACGTCTTAAGTTGTCAATTAACCAGCCCAACTGCATCTTGTGTACTATTTTGAAAAAAATATATTAACAAATAATAAATATTATTTAAATATTATTGCTCATGTCATACAAATTTTGATCAGGGCCTATGTGCATCCTGTACCAGCTTTGTTCAGTCCCGCTTTACTTTTTAGGGCCTGACTGTTTTGTACCAGACTGCGAATTGTACATGACTGCGGGCCTGTTTGTAAAGCGAAAATATTGAAATTTTATATCGTCCCGTGAAAAAAATTATCTCCTTTATGTGCCAAACAAATACTTTTGATGTGTGGTCTGATTGCTACTTTAACGACATAATCTGCCCCAGAGTAATAGGATATTGTACGAATGTTTGAGGATATCCTGGCTTGTCGATCTAGTAATTATACAGAATCCCCATCATGCCATCACCTCATTTGAATCAAGACCTAGATTTTTTATTTGCACCCTATACTAAGATACAAAGATAAAAATTTTAAGATCTCTCTTGTGGCATTAAAGATTAAGCCCGTTTCCGCAATGACAGCTCTTTTTACAGCCCAATTTCGAAATAGGAAGCTAAAAGTCAAATCGAGGTATCCAGGTTCAGATAAATAGGCAATCCGCAAAAAGAGGCAAATTAACCAGGGTAAAAGGGAAAAGGGAAAAAATTTAAATGGAGAACAAAAACATAGAATTTGTATAAAGTATGCAAGTTGAAATAAATTTATGAATCTTTGCATGCATGAAACATTTTCTGGGGAGAAGTTTTTTTACCAGGGAAAAGAACCAACATTTAATAGGTGATAGGAAAACCACTGCTTGGCATAGAATCAAACACGGAACTTGCATGTTAATTGGACTTGTGAAGTGAAGACAGACGTTCACAACCAAATAGCTGTGCACTAATTAAGCTGGTGGCAGCCAATTCTTTTCTCTTGACTGTTGACCAAAAATGTACTGTCACTGCGCGGAATAAAACCTGGAAATCGAATTTAGTAACTTCCATTTAACGCACTTGTAACAATTGCACCAAAAGTAGTCTGAAATTATCGCAGATGTATAAAGTTTAATCTTTTTGTGGTTTTTAATTGGGTGTAGCCTTTATTCTAGCCAGTACGAGTTCATCGTTCACTCAAGTACCATTAAGAGCAAAACTATTTGGTTTTCTTTTGAGACAAATTTCAGGCACCCATCGTTTAGTGTTTCGAATTTGCAGCCTATTGTGTTATACGCCATATTCAGCGCTGGCACCAGTTATGAGATCAAATATGCTGTCACATTAGTTGGGACAGTAAAGTCAAGTAATGGAAATTTACCTGAAATTACACAATCCAACATTTTTTACAAACGAAGTCAAAGTAAATTATTGCGACAGAAGCTTATAGAAATTCGGAGATGCATGAAGATGTATGAAAAAAACGTGGTTTTTGGTAATAGGTATTTAATGCGCCATTCAGTCATGACAAGTGATTTATTATTATTATTATTATTATTATTATTATTATTATTATTATCATTGTTATTTGATAATATTTCAACAGATGCATTATAGCAGATATCAGTTTACATAACTGTTTTTCATACAAGTCCATTTTTAATTGTTGCCGGTTTCCTGTTGTAACATCTCCTTGGTTTTCAGCTACTTTGATGTTGTTTTGAAACCTTTACACAGGATATTTCATTTAAATTTAAATAATAATGATAATGATGATGATGATGATAATGATAATAATAATAATAATAATAATAATAATAATAATAATAATAATGATAATAATAATAATGGGTGCATTAGGTCTCATCAAGAAAGGAACAGATAACTTTTTGAAACAAATCCCAGGGGAACCTTCTTTGCAAGAGGTACAGAAAATTGTTTTGAACGGAACTGCTCATTTGTTTAGACGAGCTCTCTATTTAATTTTATTACCAAAACTTCCTTCACCCTAGGTCACTGGTAGTGACCCGGTGCTGGTTTTCAATAAAACAATTCAAAGAAAATGTGTAAATAATAATAATAATACCATGAGTTCTGCCTTCGCATGATTAAAATTAAATTTTGGTACGAATAAAACCAGAGGTTTTTCATTGATATTTTTATTAGAAACGTCGTGAAGGAAATGTTTGCATTTGTATTTTCATTTGGCTTTTTGGTGGGGAAAAATAGACATTAAAATTGTTGTGAAATACAAAATTTTGCAGTTTTCTGAAATCAAAATGTTAATTTTTCCCATTTACTTTTGCTCATAAAAAGCGGTTTTGCATGTGCCTATCTTGGTAAAAGATAGGGGGAAAGTTGTACTTTGGAACTGGTAGCTTACAGGGTGGTCACCCTACTTTGCTTTTAGGCCCTGTCAAAGCTTACATTTGAGATGCTATATATATATATATATATATATATATATATATATATATATTTGTTGCGGTAACTTCAGTTTGGAAAATATTACAATTTAAAAGTTGATTTTCGTACTTAACTAATGCCAATTCCTTTTTTTTCCAACCTTCAGGCCAGATCGCTCAAAGATGTCAGTATCCTGTGGATATTGTATTTATCGTTGATGGGTCTGGAAGCGTCGGAGCTGATTTTCGAATGCAGCTAAGTCTTGTGAACAATATTGTTAGCTATTTTGGAGGTGTCTCCCAATCGGGAGCTCATGCAGGGGTAGTAGTTCTCAGTACGAGTCCGAGTGTCAGGGTTGGCCTTCGAGACTACTACGATAATGTCGATTTCCAGAATGCTATCGAAAAGGTAAAAAAAACCCTTATTTTGTAGGTTTGTCATTTTTATCTTATTTGATTTGATACCCCCCAAAAAACATGGAGATATAGCCGTTGTTTTTGCCGTTGTTGGACGAATGATAATTGTCAGGAAACGGATTGAAAATTATTTTCAACCAAGTGACTCGTTATGTCGGAATGAAGTCAAAAAAACTTTCTTATTATTCAATATTGTGAATACTTGTTCGGATTACACATCTTAGTGTAACAGAAGGATTTATGTGTATATCTATCTATACATTGTGGTTTGCGTTAATATTCATCTTTTATTTTTTAACAACGGGGCAAAAGCTAAATTGTTTGGCTTGTGTTGAGTTGGAGGAATCTTCGTTCGACTCTGGATTGTACCCTGAGATACATACGGTACCAATTCTATTTCCAATTTAAGCATGGAAAAATGCAAATTTTCTAATTGATTTTAGTTTTCAGTACTTTTATCTCCCGTGAACAAGATAAGCTAGAAAGTAAAGGTGAAAGTGACGATCTACACATTATAGAGTATATCTATGATAAATTGAATGATTATTCAATTTATGAATTACAAGTTAGTACATTTTTAAAATTAGTTTAGATGAATAACTATTATCATGTTTCCACAAGGGTTTTTGAGTTCGTATATTAAAGAATGTATATCTATGCTCAGCCAGGTTATTTAAGATATTTTGAAATTTTACCACGTTAAAAAACATTCAACACAGGGTTGTAATTTAACAAATTGTCTATCTTCATTCTATTAGATAACAAGCCCTCAAGGAGCTACCAGAATCGACTTGTCATTAGTGCAGGCACAGAGAGAGTTTTTCAGAAATGAGAGGAAAGGTGTTCCAAGGCTACTTGTACTGATGACTGATGGGATACAAACAATGGTGGATAGAGCAACACCACCAGAGGAAATTGTTAGGTCCTTCTTTAATCGAGGTACGTTGAAACAGCTTTGATACAATTGTATGGCTCAGGTCAGTAGGCATATGCAATAGGACACGTTGCTTGTCAAGTAATTCCGAGTATTAAGAGTTGAACATTTTGACTTCGTTTGAATTTGGGTAATCTGAACCTTTTTTATGCTTCGGAAAACCTAGGCATTGACCACAGTTTGATCATTTCAATGATTAATTATTGAAGTTTGTCTCTTATTACAATTTGTCACTTTACTTTACTAACATCTTGTACACACATTTAGGTAGAATATACGCTACATATGATGAGAGGGTATTTACATGAGTGTACAGAAAAGTAAGTGGCATCCTACTAACTATTCTCGACCAGATGCCCAAATTAACAAAAAAGACCCAGTAGGCGATATTTTTTAGTATTTACGAATCTCACGTGCATTTCTTTTCCTCGTGGCTTAAAGGAGAAAGAATTTTTAAAGCATTTGGACAAAAAGATATCGTGGAACTACCCCAGACAACAAGGAGAAGTTTGTTTGATTGGACGAATAAATTAAGACAAGAGGCTTATGACATTTTATAGGTACCAATATTAGGTGGCTATTATGTAATTAAAATACCCTTTATAATTTGCTAGAAATGTAGCTTTCATTTTCATTTTCTTTTGCTTGGTAGATATTAAGGTCATCGTTGTTGGAATTGGAAGTGACATCGATGCAACAAGTTTACGGAAACTTGTACGTTTTGAGAAAGATTTCTTCCAAGCCATGTTTAACAAGTTGACTACAAGAGAATTTGTTACAGATGTGGGAACGGCTGCATGTCAGTTTGCAAGTAAACGTATGTAACAAGGTTTTATTGTTTATTTATTTATTATTTTTTATTTATTTCAACGATAGTTTTTTAAGGTCCATTTTTGAGACACAGGGGTAGAACATCTGTATTTGGAATTAGTTTTCTTAAACGGGTCTTCACAGAATTTCTGTGCCCTGCGACACTAAATTAGAAGATCAAATACTGGACATCTCTCGATATTTCCAACTATAACACCTTTATTATATGGTGTTAGTAATTAAGTAGAGAATTTAATAATACAGAAGATGTAGCCAGTTCATGCAGTGAAATGAATTTCGTAATGACCATGTCATTCAGCTCAATTTTTGGTGAATTAGTGATCTTCTCTTTTCTTTATGTTAAATGCAGCACGTTTGCTTTGTTACTTTCTTCACTGAGTTCTGGGAAAGACTATTCTGTAGAAAGCAACAGTGGTCTTGAAACCGCATTAAGACTCGACATTCAGTCAGGTGCCATTGTGTCGAATAACCTGAAGTCTTTTGCCCCATCCCGAAGCTTTTCTTGCCTTTAGGTTCGATTTCGGTCGTTAATCCTTATCTAAATTGAGTCGAAAATTTCTTTGCGTAAGTGATGGTAAATTTGTCGCGTCTATTTATTTTGCGTGCTGAAGTTGTTAAGGTAGTTAATTATTCTTATGTATGCACCAATGATTTTGTATCACAGTAGGTCGTGAATTATATATAGGAGTCGGTCGTCGTTGTAGATAGGTTGAGTTCAGTCATGTAATTTCTTGTTCCAGTAATAAATCGTATGTCATTACAGTTGAAACAAATCGGGTAGTTTTGAGCAGGGTTGCTGCGCATTTTATCATACGCAGACAGCCGCATTACACACCTGTAGAAAATATTATTTTAGAAAGTTGTTGCTTGTTTATTTTAGCAGACAAACTTGCATCTGGGGCAATCGAGAAACGGAAAGTGCGGTTTACTTGTAACAAATTGTAGCTGGGTCAAGCAGTTGAATAATATTTGAGGAAGGTGTTGATATTTTCAGTTGCTTGGGTGCAGTAAACTTGATAAAACCCAAAGGAAAGGTTAAGGAAATTATACTTGTCATTGGACCAGGTATTTGCACCTTTGACCGACCCCAAGCAATTTCCAATTAGCGCAAAGGCCTTGCCAATTGAATCTTAAAGCTACCATCGTTTGGAAACAGGGCTAATCTGCTTTATCAAGTGCATTTTGAAATTCATCTTTGTTTTTTGTGTTTGTTGGAGTTTTTTTCACCACTTACGTGCATGTTTCCAGGAGTATAACTCGAGTGCCTGATGGAATGGCAGTTTCTAATGGATTTTGGAGGCTACAAATACTCTCCGTTGGGAAATTTTTTATTTTATTCATTAATTGTTTCTGTTTCTTTTGTTTAATGGTTTATAAATCTTTTTGCATATTTTGTACGGTCTTTTTCACTTACTTGTTTACTTGCATGGAATTTTTTTTCTGGGTGTATTTGCTATACTGTGTCTGTTCCCCGGTTTGATTTGCAAATGTTTGACAAAGTTGTATAGCGCTTACTTCAGTCCTTTTGACTTCTCATTTCCAAAAACGTAAAACTGTAAGGGGACAACCCTCTAAGTTCTGTATTAAATCATAATGAAATGCAATTTGAGGTGACATTCTATTTGCAAGTGATCTAGACGAGTGACTGGATATTATACTGGTTATTATAGATTGTGGAGCCCGTCCATTTCCAATGCATCAATTTCTTCAATAGAGCTCTACAGTGGCAATTTTGATTTAGGTGATAGTGAGCTATTTTATAAAGACTAAGCAGTCCGCTGTATTGTTATTGCTGCAGCAACCTTTTCTGTTTGCGTAAATTCTTTTGATGTTCATTGGTTCAAGCGTTTGTTTTGTCAGAGATGGTAAGGAGAGCCTTAATTTTATTGACTGTTCCTTTTGTGCTTACTGCATAGTCTAATTAAGCTTCCAAGCTTAAGCTATGTCGCACATACATTTCCACTACACACATTTATGTGTTTTGCGGGAATGTATGTGCGACTTAGCAATTGCACCTTGAAAACATGTAGCTTTGACCAAGTGTTCATTGACATCCAAGAAAAAAACACAGATGACCTCCAAGTCCTATTCTATCTGCAAGTTTAAGCCCTCACTCTGTTAACAAAATATTGAATCATGGATGGCTATGTGGGCGTGTAGCGCGAGACAAGAGGTCGAGAATTTGGCGCGAGTTACCATCATTAGTTTATAATTCCCTGTCTACAAGCAATTGCGGAATAATTACTGAAGTTCCAAATTTATTTTGGAATTTTGGTTTGTTTATGGCATAGGCACCAAAGGTATTGCAACCAAGGCAAATGAACTCTTTGTGCCCCTACGTTTAACTTCGTATGTTTCATCACTTTTATAAACACATTGTTTTATCGCACTTTACCTATGGCCAATAATTGTTGACTTTTTAGTGTTTACCTTCGTTTACCTTAGGTTCCAAGGATGGATTTGATGTCGTGGCAGATATTGGGTTTCTTGTTGATGCATCTAGTGCTGTATCAAAGGCAGAGTTCTTTTACCAGCTTGAAGTCATCCAGTATTTTGCCTCGTTATTTAAAATGTCACAATCCAAAGCACACTTCTCGGTTATAACATTTGCAGAAAGTGCAAAGCTTCAGATCCGGTTTACAGACTTCTATTCAAGCGGTAGTTTTGTTTCTGCCTTGAACCTTTTGAGAAGCCGCGGTGGTTTTGCACGTCTTGACCTGGCCCTCGAAGTCGCTGCAAAGCAAATGTTTTCTGCCTCTGGATTAGAATTCGGGATTGCTGGTGGAACGCGTGCGGAGATTCCAAAGTAAGAGTTACGACGATATCTATATTTGTCTTCATCGGATTCTTGTCTGTTTCATTTTATTAGCCACCGACCCATCTCATCTCATCCATCAATCTAACCATCCGTATATCCGTCCATTTCTCCATCCGTCCATTTCTCCATCCGTCCATCTCTCCATCCATCCGTCCATCTCTCCATCCATCCGTCCATCTCTCCACCCATCCGTCCATCTCTCCATCCATCCGTCCATCTCTCCATCTATCATAATCTTAAGTCAGATATTTTATTCAGATACAAGAAACGTCAGCTCGTAAATATTGAGTATATATCACTGGTCCATCCTACCTTGTTAGTAAAGCAAAGTTGAAATGATAATTTTTACGTACTTCAAATTTTTTACTAAAGACTGGATAGATAGCAAGTAAAATTCTAAATATACGGTCACTTCAGGCTTTGTATGTTTTCCCAGTCCTGTAGTGAATGATTTTTCTGCAACTAGAAACTGCATTGACTATATGTACCACTGCAATTCCCATTACCAAAGGTGTTAATTTGACTTTACTGAGACTCGATTCCCTAAATGTTTTGTTTGGCTGCTCTGACATTAGTCGTTTTTAGTTTTATAACAAGAATTGCCTTTCGGTTTATTTTGTTAAAGAAAGAAGAAAACGTTATCAAAGTAACCATGGATTTAATAATAATAATAATTAAATGTTTGAAACTTCTTAAAACAGAGAGAATCTTACGAAGTTGTTTTGAGTAACAATATGTATTGTTAATTGCTTGACGCTTAACGAAGAATCAAAGAGAGTATTTGTAAGGAGTGCCTTTCTATAAGAATGCCGTTAGTCCAAAAGAATATCGAAGTTCAAATTTGCCAAAATCGAAGAATAAATTCAGACATGAAATCAGCCTTAATTTTGATTAGCAGGAAATCAGAAACATCTGTGGTCGCAGCCACCAGTTCAGTTTTCTCCGCACGCGTTTGTCCGATGTGCTCAATATGCGTGTTTGTTTTAGCAAGCTTGCTCTTTTAAGCATCTTTGACAAGAGGAATGGACTGTACTTGGCCGCAAAACTTTACCTAGCAGAACGTTTATATTGGAATTTTAAATATTTTGATAGAAAATGAAGGATAAAAGTTTGAAAATTATCAAGGGAAGAAAAGGGGAGAAGTTAGACCCTTTATATTTTAATGTTGGTATTTGATGTTTCTTTGAATCCACTTTTTGAGTGAATAAAAGTTGACAAGTTATGTAAACAAAAATTTCTGAAGTATTTTTTCTTTTTTCTTTGCACAGAGTCCTCGTTTTGTTTTGGGGAGCTGGAAGAATCGATGTTGCTTACAAGGCCGAAATTTTGCAATATATACAACTCCTAGGGCAACTTGGGGTTACAGTATTCCTTCTAACAACAGGACCAGAACTTAATTATCAAGCATTTGCTGAGCTGATACCTTACCAATCAAATTTTTTCCTTCTTAATACTTGGCAACAGCTTGCTGAACTAAAATTCAGAAGAAATTTTATTCAAGGAGTCTATGCAGGCATCAGTACGTATTTCAACTATTTTTTCTGCTTGTTCTTAAGGAGCTCTACCAAACTACTTTACCTTATCTGTTAACGTTTTATGTGAAATTGTAATTAGTATTTACATGGGATATTGCTATGAAGTGAGGGCTACATCTCTAATTAAACCAATTTAACCTGGACTGAGGTGTTCACCCCACCATTAACTATCTTTTTATTGTTTCAATTTGACTAAATTTTTGTTATTGTATCGTACACGCTTACAGTGGGTGGATGTCACCAATATAACAACATCACTATTTAGTTTTCTGGTGTTTTATGATTAGTATTTTGTCGTTTGTTAAGTTTTTTTTAAGGTCCACATTTTTTTCCTTATTTGGACAGGTCTCTTCTTTAAATCATATTACCTTCTTTTATTCTACTTCATTTTTTGTTGTTGTTTTTTACTTTGCATCTGTGAGGGGAGAATAAATAGTTTTTATTCTTATTTATTTTTTAGTTCAACAAGAACAGGCACTTGAAACAAAACGTAAATGTTCAACAGCAGTTGATCTTGGGTTTATGATAGACTCGTCCGGCAGCGTTCGTAATCAGTATCCCAAAATGCTTTCTCTTGTAAAACGCCTTGTTGATGATTTCGGATTGTCGGTAGATGGCACCCATGCAGGGGCAATTACATTTAGTGACGACGCAAGAGTAGAAATAAACTTTAATAGCCACTTTGACTCATCGTCCTTTAAGAAAGCGCTTGACAAACTGCCATCCCCATCTGGCGGGACTAGAATTGACAAAGCTCTCCGACTTGCATACAGAGACCTTTTCAGTAAAAAGTCCATGGCAAGGGAAGATGTTCCAAAGATTTTGATAATATTGACGGACGGTATTCAGACACCATCACTTTATTCAGTTGACCCGGAAATCGCAGTGCGACCACTTCATGACATTGGTGTCAGGGTAAGTAGTAGTTTTTAGCTGTTTTTAACGTTTTTTAAACAAGTACTAATACAGAAAAAGGGGTTTTATGTCGAAGACTCTACATCTGCCAGACAATGCTTGTATGCAAATGTACATGGTAACGCTGAAGTGTACTTAGTAGCTTTGCGCAAAAAAGCAGCACTCGCAATCTTCTCTACGGACATGGATATTTTGTTTTGATTTTTTCAAGCCAAATTTGTTATTGCTTATTTCGTACAGTGCGTATGACTTCGTGCAATAATTAGTCGTTGACTGTCAAATAAACTGATATAATTTCCGTAAAGAGGACATGTGGGGAATAGAAAAACCTTTTTTATATTTCATTGCAGATTTTTGTCGTAAGTATTGGGTTGGATGTTCGTATAGGAGATTTGAGGCGCCTTGTGCAGTCAAAAAGAGATTTATTTCAAGCTTTGTCATTTGATGAACTTCGATCAAGAGCATTTACAAGGGAAGTGTCAAGAACTGCATGTGCTTCAGCAGGTAACATATTTTCTTTCACGGTATTCTTTCTACTTTGCTCATTTGGTCGTATCAATAGCGAAAGACGTGTCCTTTTGATATTAGAAGTTGATTTCCTTCGCATGGTATATTGATCTTGTCTTTAGCGTGTCGGTGAAATAAATAGTACACATTGAGAAGGGTAAACATGTTAAATCAATCGGAGTTATGTGGCAAAGACACTGAAATACCTCCAAACCAGGATGCAACTTCCCTGCTACAAGACAGGCTTAACTGTCATGGTCAACTACAGTTTAAGGGGATTCCTAGAAAACACCCCACTCACATTACTCATACATACTCAAGGTACAGCCTAATTTCACCCCTGCACCTCGTTCTTAGCCAGCAAGAGGGTAAAGGGGCCGTTTTGAATCGATATAAAAAACCCCACCCCCTGCCTTGAGTTATAGTGTGATTCCTGGTCGAAGGGCATCAACCTAGAGTTGCTCCTGCTACATTGTTTAGACTGAAAAAGCAGCGAAATACTTAAGACGTTGGGTGATGTTAATGAAATCTTTCACTGGCAACGATTATGGAGAGAATTTGCATTGACTTTGATTTCCGAGTTTTATAAATAACATGCTAAGTGAGGTACGTTGGCCTGTTTTGAACCTTTAGTAATAGGAAATAAGTTACTCACTTAAGTAGATTTTACTATTTGTTCTTTTATTTATTTTAGCCCAACTTCAAAGAAAATGCAAAACTACTATGGATTTAGGTATCCTAATTGATGGTTCTCAGAGTGCTGTGGAAGGTTTTGAGCAGGCGAGACAGTTTGCAAAGTCAATTGTGAGAGATTTTGGGTGCTCGCAGAGTGGAACAAGAGTTGGTGTAATAGTATTCAATACCCACGCTACTCTCACTATAAAACTATCAGATTTTAATGATTATGGGTCGTTTTCAAGGGAAATGGATTCGCTTCCGTACCCAGGAGGCATAACTAGACTGGACCGAGCACTCGAGTTAGCAAGTACTGAACTTTTTGCACCAGAAAATGGTGGTCGAGAAGACGTACCTAAGGTAATTATACTAATATCGGATGGTGTACAGCCACGAATATATGGAGCAAGAGATCCTGGGATGGTAGCACGAGAACTTCATAATAAAGGAGTATTGATTTCTGCAGTATCAGGACATCCAAATGTAGATATCGACCAGTTAAGACGTATAGCTCGTGATGAGTCGAGAATTTTTTTGGCATCATCATTTAATGACATGAACAGCCCAGGTTTCATACAAAGAGTTACCTCGACATCTTGCGCGCTTGCTGGTAGGTGTACAAAGTTAGATTTTTTTGAAACTGCTGGGTGTAATTCAAGTAAGGATTTATTTAGCACAAGTTTAATGGATTTTGTTTCAAGCTTTGTTGGGTTTTGGTTGTTACTTAAGCTGGGAAACTTGTGCAAAATTTTCTTGCTCATGTCATAATTTCCCTTTACTCCCTTGTAAATGTTACAACTTAAATACAACTTTGTTATCGCGACAACTATTGTTAAGATCTGAAGATACAGAAGCCTTAAAAGTTTATGCTACGTGTTACATGTGACACAGGTGTTTTTACCCTGATTTTGACACCAGCTAAAAATCATAATATGGATGATTGTGTATACGCAAGGGAAATAATTATTGTGTATTGTGTTAGCGGCCAGTACTTAAAAAGACATCGTAACGTTAAGTCAAAACTCTCCTTTTTTAAAAGTTGAGGTCGTACTGACTTTTGGTAAAATATCTTGGAAATCGCTCGAGTTTTAATTGGAAGGAAAGTTTTTAGTTACAGTTTTTGAGTCCTTTCTTCCCTTTTAATTTAGCTTCTTCATCAAGCCTCAAGATTTCTGAATCATCATTGTGGTTACAATCAATATATGGAATATGGAAAGACGATGGGGACTTTTTCCAAGGGTACTTGCCTGATGCAGTTGATGATGTATGGCATTTTGGTCCTGCTAGAATATATGCACGACCAGTCCATCGTGCGAACTACAGTGAGTATTTTTTTGTATTCAATGTACCGTATTTATTTCAGAATATGCATTTCTTTACACGCATTTCGTAACATGCATTTCATCACACCCGTTTCATCACACCCGTTTCATCACACCCATTTCATCACACCCATTTCATCACACCCATTTCATCACACCCATTTCATCACACCCGTTTCATCACACCCGTTTCATCTCACCCGTTTCATCACAACCCATTTCATCACAACCGTTTCATCACACCCGTTTCATCTCACCCGTTTCATCACAACCGTTTCATCACA
>RDPX01000070.1:0-19897 GCA_003991215.1 Morbakka virulenta | reverse complement strand
TTTCATCACACCCATTTCATCACACCCATTTCATCACACCCATTTCATCACAACCGTTTCATCACACCCGTTTCATCTCACCCGTTTCATCACAACCGTTTCATCACAACCGTTTAATCTCACCCGTTTCATCACAACCGTTTCATCACACACGTTTCATCACAACCGTTTAATCTCACCCGTTTCATCACAAGCTGCCCTTCTACTGTATAATAAGGATACAGTATGTAATAGCCTAACATTAACCTGATAGCCCAAGGTGCTCTATGCGCAGGGTGTTTCTCCCCATTATATGTGACAGACAATTGTGTTTGTGCATGCTTAAAGAGGCAATATAGACGGATAGGATCGGTAATTAAATAAAGATAATTTGAATTAAAATTGAGTCAAAATTGAAATATAGTCAAATATCATGAAACTCTTTGGACAAAATCGTCCATTTGTACTTGGGAATGACTGCTTTGAAAAGAATTTTTGAAAACTCGACAGTAATTAATACTGCGAACTATCAAAAGCGGATTTTTTATGAACACTTCCAATGAGACATTCTCTGTCAAGTTTTACTCACCGATCTTTACTCAGATTTTCATGCAATTTTGCACACTGATTAGTATGTATAAGAAAAGAGCTGCTTGCAGAATTGAACTGAAATTGGTCACTTGTTTCCGTCGTCACGCCCATTTAAGAGCTACATCTTCAAACTTGTACGTCACACTTGCACGACATTCTTTTCCCTCGTATCTTAAAATTGGTATAAAAATTGGTGGAAATCGAAGTTGGTTCACAAAGCGTGGTTAATGCAAACACAAACAAACAAAAAAACCAAAATGAAATACATTGCTTCAATTCAAGGTACAGATGGCTTTTATGTTTAGATGTCTAATAAAAATATAAAATTACGATTTACCAGGATTAAGTTTGAGATGACACCTTATTTAATTTTCGTAGGCCCTTCAAATAAAAAATATGAGGAAATATTGTATTCTAAATGTGACGAATACGTCTAAATATACAACTTTTAAAATGGGCATAGCTCTGGAACCAAGTGGCCGTTTTCAGTCAATGTAGAAAAAAGCTCTTTTCAAACGCATATTTTTTGCCACTGCAAAACTTCAAGAAAATTTGAGAATTTGATCACAGATAGATTGATAGTTATACTTGACATGGAGTGCCCATGATATATATATACATATTTGCGTTAGAATTAAAAGTTTTTTCTGCAAAGACCAATTAGGTGGAAATAGTTAATTGGAAAGTAAACAAGGTATTCGTTACTCTAACGGATCTGGCGAAAGCCAGGGATATGACAGTAAAGGAGCTGGTCGGGTGACGATTGAGAAACGAGAGTGTGGGAGAGGGCAGAACAATAAGTTTGTTTTTGCAACAGATCTTCTAGACCACTTGTAATTATGATATTTACTTTTTGTATTCTTCCATGCAGTTATCGAAACTATCATTAGACCACAAAATCATGTTGGCTATGGAGCTTGTGGCCATACATTTAAATACAAAGTTGGAAGCAAAAGTACTCCCGAGTAAGTGAAGGTTACCTCTTTATGTTTCAAGAGTTTGAAACGGAAATTTAATATGTTACTTTCATAGTAAAACAGGTTATTTTCTTCCCATTAAAGGTATTTTTACAGATAATTACATTGCAGAGACGTGTGCTAGTATTTTAACGAAATATGGTCTAAACTTTATGCATACGCAAAGAAATGAATAATGCATTACTTTTAATTTTTTAAATATACCTTAATTAGGAGACTAAATGTGGTGTTCTTCCTTAAAATTCAATTCGTCTGGCGAACTCTCTTATTTCCTAATTGATCTTTCTGGAAGCTTGCTTCAGTTGATCAACGGCAATACTGATGACACTACCTGATAGACTGACATTAATAACAGGGAAACTCGGCAAGAACAAGTCATACTTGTAGAAGAGTTGGAATCTGACATTCAAACAGTCAGAAAATTGGGAAGGAAGTAGCTGGTTTCTTTCAACGCAGCAAAAACGGAACTTTTTCTTTTAATAGCAAGCTGAGTCCGTATCTCCCTACAATACTCATTGCCAATCATGTTAATGTCGAAATTGAAAAATTGCAAGGCAGGAAAGCAACTGGGTTTGGGATGTTTAAGATTTTATTTGGGTTGATTGCTTGCAAAAAGGAGACAGGCCTCTTGCAACATACACATCCCCCTGAAGACGTTCAGAGCAATAACTCGACAAATGAGACGGTACTTTCAAACTGATTATGTTTTCATTTTGCTTGACATTGCTCAACGACACAGAAGCATTAAAACAAGAGGGACAGTAACTAAAGTCGGGTGGGGAACTTCACCGCATCCTCCCTATTCACCGGACGATGTGTCTTGAAAATGTTGCTTCCACGGCCCCTTGGAATAGGGTTTGAGGCGCTGACTTGTCATCGAAGAGGAAGTGAAAACTTAAGTCAAGAACTGATACAAAGTACAGTAAACAGAATTTTGAGAGAAAGGTATACATGGCTTCATTCAAATGTCGGGCGTTGTTGTTGAGAGAAACTGAGTGCAAAGGGAACGTGATCCCAACAGGACCAACAATTTTTTTTATGCGTTGTGTATATTTCTTTGTCGGTAATTGTTTCGATAATATAGTAAAAGGAGTAGAATTTAGACTTGCCTATCCTCGTAATTTTAATTAAGTATGATAGGTGTATATTTTTAGTTGTATCTGTCCTGGACCTGAAGCCAGATACCATTACGTTGAATGTTGAAGTTAATTATGGAATTTTTAATAAAATATAACGTTTATTTTTACGAAAGAGCCGAGTACTATTTGCTTTTTAACTTTTTCGTGTTAAAAATTATTTCTTTATTGATATAAATAAACTTAACGAACGTTGTTTTGCTTAAGGTAGATGAAAATTTGCTGCAATTGCTTCTCTGTTAGTTTGCGTCATTCGTGTCCAGCGTACTCGTAATTTAGTGACCTTGTAGAAAATAGCGATAGGTTGCTTGCAGTTATTTGTAAGTAATTACAAATATTCACCTGATGTTTATTTTTGTTTCATAGGAAAGTAGCGAAAGCTTGGGGATTTTTCCTATGGTTGAACAGATTTATGTATATAAGTTCGGATGGAAATGAAGGAAGTCCGAGAATTACATACAAATTCAGATCTGGCACCTGGCTTAATCTTACTTCAGTTGTACTTGGCAGAAATGTGAAGATATACGTGAATGGAACTTTTATACAGGAAATTGATATGGTTGGAGATGGAGCAGACTCGTCAACTGACAATTATGTCGGTCTTTGGTGTCATAGATTAGTATTCGTTACTGGAGGAGGCTTTAAAGTAAAACCATGTAAATATAACTTCAAACATTTTTTGACTAAGATAACTTGCCTATACGAAAAGATGGAAATTAACATTGAACTTTATTTGATGATACATAATTAATGTTAGGCATACACTTTCTTTATACACACATTTTTATACAAGTTCTGGACGTGAGAAGCAGATGGTATAAAGCAGAGTATGATACAAGTACACACGTATATTTTGATTAATGTATGTTCCATAATAAAGCGTTTGCATCATTAGAACTACAATATTGGAGGAGGGATATTGTGAATTTGTGTGTGAGCTCTATTCTCAGGCTAATGTTATTTAGTAATCTTAATTTTATGCAAATTGTACTCTTGCTGTTCCTTTCAAATGTATAATGAACTTGACACAGTTTTCCACCAGATCCTAAAATTTTTAAAAGTCAACAGGAATTTTTGTGAAAGATTTGACATAATTACGTAAGATTTCGCGAGATTTGTAAGGAAATAAGACATCCTTGATAGCTAGTGAAAATACTTAAATAAATCAAAACTGTTTGCTAAAAAAATACAAGTATTTGAACTGGTGTACAATGATATAATTTACAACTCTTGTGTAGTTGTCACGTTACATACATTTGACACATTTGCAGTTCCGCATAACCACAAAGTTTCGGAAAAGAAGTCTTGTTAAGCTGGAGCTGGAATAAAATCATCCAAAATATATCTTGAGGTCGAAAGAAAAGGAAGTCGATGGGACAAATTTGACCAGACGATTTCTTTGTATAAGTTGTTTGTTTTTTTCTGATTCATTTAAGTCCTTAAGACATACAATTATAACCATTTCTGCTGGGTTTGACAATGCTCGACAACCAGAGTATCGGTGTCGTCCATTATATTACCCAGCAGCCGTTATACCAAGTCAAGCAGACAAATCGTTCAAAATTGAGAGCATGTGGAACCTACTTTATTGATCACAATGCCCGCTTGGCTGGGTGCCTAGGGCGCTTGATAAAAAATCCGAGGCCAATTTTTAGGCGTAAGTTCGAATCTCACTGGCGATGACTACTTCGATTGCCTTGTACTCATTTTTCAATTGCCATGTATTTCAAATGGCTGGAGTTATTTGTACAAGGTAATAATGCATATATTTTAGGTTTTGTCCAAAGATTAGAAAAAAACTTAAACTAGCGAGTGACATGCTTTTACAATTTTTTTCCCTACATTTTCCATGATTATGTAAAGGCTTATGCCCGTGATATGTTTTTGTAAACGTGTATAGGTACGTTTTTGATATGTGTTTATGTGTATTGAGGGTAATGATGTTTTCTTTTTTTAAGGCATGCTATCAGTCTTCGGGCAACCTGGAAAAGACTCGAATAATATTTTAACAGCTCAATTAGTAAATCGTAGTTTTTATAACATATAGGTACATCTTTAATTTTGCTGAGAACTATTTTATTTATGATCAATTTGTTTTCTAGATGGAAATACTTGTGCAGTGGACAATGGTGGCTGTGAACATATCTGCGAAACTTCGCCATTCGAATATCAATGTTCCTGCAGGCCAGGGTACCGATTAGCAAATGATAGAAAGTCTTGCGAAGGTATCAGAATATTTATTTGATTCTTTATTATTGGAAGAATTTTTTCCATGCAGCAGCCTTTTCGTTAAACAAAAGTAGTTATATTTATGGCAGGTTTAATGTATCAGAAGCACGTTAAACAATGTTATACTGTTACCTATGACCCACATGATATTTTATGGTCAGCGTTAAGTTTTAGTGGCACATTAGAAAATTGTATTTCTCCTTACTTCGTGGTGGTTGTAACGATGACAAGCACAGCCAGATGATAAATAATTTACCAATTAAATTCTATTTATAAATATTAAAAATCGTTTTTGTTTTTGTTTTGCATTGTTGCATTAGATATAAACGAATGTGATGAACTGAATGCTGGTTGCTCAGATATTTGTACCAATGAAGACGGTGGTTATGTTTGCAGTTGCCAAAATGGTCGATTTTTAAATGAAGACGGGAAAACATGTCAAGGTAAGATTCAATGCACGTTATTGGTTGCATGTTTGTATAAGATACTTCACAGCAGTTGAACAGTATTATTGGTAACCTTTTTTGGCATTAGTTAATAAAGTTAAACTGTTAATGTCTAGTCTCCTAATTACGCATTTTAATGCACTTGGGACGACAGTGCTCCTTCCAGCCGTAACATTTTATCCTTCAGGCGTAAAATTTTACCCTTTCAGCCATAACCTTTTCTCTTTCCAGCCATGGCATTTTTTCCCTTCAAGCCATCACATTTTCTTCTTCCGGTCATCACTCTTTGCCCACCTAGACACCCTGTTTTCTTTTCCTGATCATAAAATTAGCATCTCCTCGCCATCCTATTCCCCCTTAATAACCATCACATTTCTTTTATTTTGCCATCACATTTTCTTCTTCTGGTCACCACTCTTTGTCCACCTTACACCCCATTTCCTTTTCCTGATCATAAAATTACCGTCTCTTTGCCATCACATTACCTTTCTTTAGCCATCCTATTCCCTCTTTTCAGCCATCACATTACCGTCTCTTTGCAGTCAATTTTCCTTCATTTGGGCGTCATGGCCTTTCTTAAATGATATTTTACTAGCCACCATATTCTCATATCCAATTATCACATTTCCTTCTCTTAACCTTTATATTTCCTTATTATGGTCATCACATTAGTGTCTACTTGCCATAACATTTCCTTCTTTTTGCCGTCATATTTTCTTTCTGATCTTTTAGCAGCAACCACATTTCTGCTCCAGCGATCACATTTGGTTCTCGTAACATGGCCAAAACATTAGCGTCTGGAATCTAGTGTCTACGTTCCATCAAATTGTCTTCTTTTAGGCATAATTTTTTCCCGCAAATGATCTCTTTAATTGCCACCGCATTTACTTTTCAAGCCATCAGATTTGCTTCTTTTAACCGTTACATCTCCTCGTTATGACCATGACATTACCGTCTCTTTGCCAGCACATTTCCATCTTGTTCTCAAATGGTGTTTTACTAGCCATCACATTTCCTCCTTCCAATTGTCAAGGTTCCTTCTCCTAGCCATTTCCCCTCTCCTATGGTCAGCACATACATTACCGTTTTTATGCTATTTCATCTCCTTCTAGCCATGGTATTTCCTTAAAAAATATTACAATAGCAATGACATTTCCTTCTCCATTTACCACATTTCCTTTTTTTAGCCAGTACATTTCCCCCTAATGGCCACCTCGTTAATGTCTACTTAGCATCATATTTCTTTGTTGTAGTCGTCACATTTCCTTCTTTTAGCCATCATGTTTCTTTTATATGACCATTACATTACCGTCTCTTTGCCATCACATTTCCTTCTTCATGCCATCACTTGCCCTTTTTCAACTGCACATTTCCCCCTGGTAGCCTTGACATTTCTCCCTCAAAGCCTTCACATTTCCCTCTCGTAGCCTTCACTTTACCTTCTCCTGGTCATCACATGCCCATTCAGCACATGTTTTTTCTCAAATAATTGTATACTAGCCATCACATTTCTATTCGTAAATGATCCTGGCCATCTGGTCATCATATTTCCTCCTGGCTATTTAGTCATTATTTCGTGTTTTTAGTCGCTATATTTTGTTCTCTTAGCCATCACATTCCCATTTCCAAAGCATCACATTTACTTTCTTTATTAATCTAGTATTACCCAGTATGTCTTTCTTTTAGTCATCACCTTACGTTTCTCAAATGATCTGAGCCAAGCTAAATCTACTTGTAGCCATCATATTTTTCTTTCTGGTCGTGATTTTTGGCCTAGCCATAAAGATTTCTACTCTAGGAATCAATTTTTTTTCTCACTGGTCATTAAGGGGTTTTTTTCTCTTTCTTTCTTTTTCTCTCCATCATATTTTAAGCTCCTAGTAATTACGTTTCCCAGCCTCATCCATAATAATTTCTTTCTTCTTGGCATCGGGTTTTCTTTTCATTAACATCTCTGCCCTCCTTGAAATCTTTGTTCTAATTCTTTTAATACCACCATGCCTTTAAGAGCTCGATACTTTCATTTCCGAGGCTTCCTGATCCTTGGCCCTCAAGTACTTCTTCCATAAGCACTTTTAGTAATCCTCTCCTCTCAAGTTCAACACTTAATCAATAATCTTACAAATGTTTTTCCTTTTTTCCACTTTTAAATTTCTTCCTTTTTACTCCGCCTTCCAGTAAAAACATCAATCCTACATGTGCATTTAAATCCATTGTGCTACTTTTTACTCCTTCGCCTTCCAGTAAAAACATTAATCCTACATGTGCATTTAAGTCCATTGTGCTACTTTTTACTCCTTCGCCTTCCTGTAAAAACATTAATCCTACATGTGCATTTAAGTCCATTGTGCTACTTTTTACTCCTTCGCCTTCCAGTAAAATCATCAATTCTGCATGTGCATTTAAGTCCATTGTGCTACTTTTTACTCCTTCGCCTTCCAGTAAAAACATAAATCCTACATGTGCATTTAAGTCCATTGTGCTACTTTTTACTCCTTCGCCTTCCAGTAAAAACATTAATCCTACATGTGCATTTAAGTCCATTGTGCTACTTTTTACTCCTTCGCCTTCCAGTAAAAACATCAATCCTACATGTGCATTTAAGTCCATTGTGCTACTTTTTACTCCTTCGCCTTCCAGTAAAAACATAAATCCTACATGTGCATTTAAGTCCATTGTGCTACTTTTTACTCCTTCGCCTTCCTGTAAAAACATTAATCCTACATGTGCATTTAAGTCCATTGTGCTACTTTTTACTCCTTCGCCTTCCAGTAAAATCATCAATTCTGCATGTGCATTTAAGTCCATTGTGCTACTTTTTACTCCTTCGCCTTCCAGTAAAAACATAAATCCTACATGTGCATTTAAGTCCATTGTGCTACTTTTTACTCCTTCGCCTTCCAGTAAAATCATCAATTCTACATGTGCATTTAAGTCCATTGTGCTACTTTTTACTCCTTCGCCTTCCAGTAAAAACATAAATCCTACATGTGCATTTAAGTCCATTGTGCTACTTTTTACTCCTTCGCCTTCCAGTAAAATCATCAATTCTACATGTGCATTTAAGTCCATTGTGCTACTTTTTACTCCTTCGCCTTCCAGTAAAAACATAAATCCTACATGTGCATTTAAGTCCATTGTGCTACTTTTTACTCCTTCGCCTTCCAGTAAAATCATCAATTCTACATGTGCATTTAAGTCCATTGTGCTACTTTTTACTCCTTCGCCTTCCAGTAAAAACATAAATCCTACATGTGCATTTAAGTCCATTGTGCTACTTTTTACTCCTTCGCCTTCCAGTAAAATCATCAATTCTACATGTGCATTTAAGTCCATTGTGCTACTTTTTACTCCTTCGCCTTCCAGTAAAAACATAAATCCTACATGTGCATTTAAGTCCATTGTGCTACTTTTTACTCCTTCGCCTTCCAGTAAAAACATAAATCCTACCTGTGCATTTAAGTCCATTGTGCTACTTTTTACTCCTTCGCCTTCCAGTAAAATCATCAATTCTGCATGTGCATTTAAGTCCATTGTGCTACTTTTTACTCCTTCGCCTTCCAGTAAAAACATTAATCCTACATGTGCATTTAAGTCCATTGTCCTACACTCATCGTCCTTAACTTTACTAAGAGGTTCATTCTTTCCCTCTTAGTAAAAACTAAAACTGTCTTTTATTGTATTTGTTACATAAGTGCCGAAAGAACTACTATAGTACAAGCTGCACAAGAAAAACTGATACGTATTTGTAACGTTTCTAACAGAAGAGAAATATGTAACATAAAAAGGATTACATATTTGATAAGCAGTTGCTTACGTTTGCATTAAAAGGTTCCATTTATTCCTTTATTTACAACAAGATTGCCCTCATCCTGTAAAACATTACATGATTCTAAAAGTGTTTCCTTATCATGAATATAGCATGATTGAAGTTATTGTAATACTTTAACTGTATTCTGTAAATCTGTTAGACCTATTTGTCGACTATCTCATTAAAAACCTTACCTTTCTCCATTCCTTTTCTTTTTTTGAAAAACAAGAGGAAAACAGTATAAAGTTAACGATTTCACAACATAAAAATCAATAAACTTCCATACACACTTCCTTTCAAAAGCTAACGTTTAAAAGGTAAAGTTGACGATTTCACAAGATAAAAAAACAAGCTTCAATACAAACCATTTTTCAAAAAGGTAAAGTTGACGATTTCACAAGATAAAAAAACAAGCTTCAATACACACCATTTTTCAGAAGCTCATTAAACCAAGATACATTCTAAAGATAAATTCTTTGTTTTATCGACATACATCAATACAAAATATAGATGTAATTGACCAATGACAATCAAAACTATATTTTTCCTTTTTAAGCAAAACCAACGGTGGCGCCTCCAATCGGAACAATACAAAAGACTACAGTAACAACCGAGGCCCCTACTACACAACCAAAAACAACTTTAGCCGAAAAAACTTCTCCATCTGTGGTTGTTCCAGAGACTGAAGCACCAACTGAAGCTCCTACCAAAGCCCCAGAGACTGAAGCGCCAGTAGTAACGGATGCACCAGAAACAATGGCACCTACAGAAGCAGTAACTACTGCTGCTGTAGTAGAACCAGAGACAGAAGCACCAACCGAAGTAGCAACAACTGCTGCACCTGTGGTTGTTCCAGAGACTGAAGCACCAACTGAAGCTCCTACCAAAGCCCCAGAGACTGAAGCGCCAGTAGTAACGGATGCACCAGAAACAATGGCACCTACAGAAGCAGTAACTACTGCTGCTGTAGTAGAACCAGAGACAGAAGCACCAACCGAAGTAGCAACAACTGCTGCACCTGTGGTTGTTCCAGAGACTGAAGCACCAACTGAAGCTCCTACCAAAGCCCCAGAGACTGAAGCGCCAGTAGTAACGGATGCACCAGAAACAATGGCACCTACAGAAGCAGTAACTACTGCTGCTGTAGTAGAACCAGAGACAGAAGCACCAACCGAAGTAGCAACAACTGCTGCACCTGTGGTTGTTCCAGAGACTGAAGCACCAACTGAAGCTCCTACCAAAGCCCCAGAGACTGAAGCGCCAGTAGTAACGGATGCACCAGAAACAATGGCACCTACAGAAGCAGTAACTACTGCTGCTGTAGTAGAACCAGAGACAGAAGCACCAACCGAAGTAGCAACAACTGCTGCACCTGTGGTTGTTCCAGAGACTGAAGCACCAACTGAAGCTCCTACCAAAGCCCCAGAGACTGAAGCGCCAGTAGTAACGGATGCACCAGAAACAATGGCACCTACAGAAGCAGTAACTACTGCTGCTGTAGTAGAACCAGAGACAGAAGCACCAACCGAAGTAGCAACAACTGCTGCACCTGTGGTTGTTCCAGAGACTGAAGCACCAACTGAAGCTCCTACCAAAGCCCCAGAGACTGAAGCGCCAGTAGTAACGGATGCACCAGAAACAATGGCACCTACAGAAGCAGTAACTACTGCTGCTGTAGTAGAACCAGAGACAGAAGCACCAACCGAAGTAGCAACAACTGCTGCACCTGTGGTTGTTCCAGAGACTGAAGCACCAACTGAAGCTCCTACCAAAGCCCCAGAGACTGAAGCGCCAGTAGTAACGGATGCACCAGAAACAATGGCACCTACAGAAGCAGTAACTACTGCTGCTGTAGTAGAACCAGAGACAGAAGCACCAACCGAAGTAGCAACAACTGCTGCACCTGTGGTTGTTCCAGAGACTGAAGCACCAACTGAAGCTCCTACCAAAGCCCCAGAGACTGAAGCGCCAGTAGTAACGGATGCACCAGAAACAATGGCACCTACAGAAGCAGTAACTACTGCTGCTGTAGTAGAACCAGAGACAGAAGCACCAACCGAAGTAGCAACAACTGCTGCACCTGTGGTTGTTCCAGAGACTGAAGCACCAACTGAAGCTCCTACCAAAGCCCCAGAGACTGAAGCGCCAGTAGTAACGGATGCACCAGAAACAATGGCACCTACAGAAGCAGTAACTACTGCTGCTGTAGTAGAACCAGAGACAGAAGCACCAACCGAAGTAGCAACAACTGCTGCACCTGTGGTTGTTCCAGAGACTGAAGCACCAACTGAAGCTCCTACCAAAGCCCCAGAGACTGAAGCGCCAGTAGTAACGGATGCACCAGAAACAATGGCACCTACAGAAGCAGTAACTACTGCTGCTGTAGTAGAACCAGAGACAGAAGCACCAACCGAAGTAGCAACAACTGCTGCACCTGTGGTTGTTCCAGAGACTGAAGCACCAACTGAAGCTCCTACCAAAGCCCCAGAGACTGAAGCGCCAGTAGTAACGGATGCACCAGAAACAATGGCACCTACAGAAGCAGTAACTACTGCTGCTGTAGTAGAACCAGAGACAGAAGCACCAACCGAAGTAGCAACAACTGCTGCACCTGTGGTTGTTCCAGAGACTGAAGCACCAACTGAAGCTCCTACCAAAGCCCCAGAGACTGAAGCGCCAGTAGTAACGGATGCACCAGAAACAATGGCACCTACAGAAGCAGTAACTACTGCTGCTGTAGTAGAACCAGAGACAGAAGCACCAACCGAAGTAGCAACAACTGCTGCACCTGTGGTTGTTCCAGAGACTGAAGCACCAACTGAAGCTCCTACCAAAGCCCCAGAGACTGAAGCGCCAGTAGTAACGGATGCACCAGAAACAATGGCACCTACAGAAGCAGTAACTACTGCTGCTGTAGTAGAACCAGAAACTACTTTAGGGCCGGTTATTACTGCTGGTGTTGTTGAAGAACCGAAAACGCTTTTGCCAACGTCGTCAAAGTCGCCGTTGCTGAAGACTGATGGTTTTGTGCCGAAGTCGCACGTTGAAATTGTTGAGAGTTGCCCAATGGATATTGTGTGTTATGGTTCGAAAATTGTTGTGTCCATTCGTCGTTTTGATCTGCCCTCATTTGGTGTCAAAGCTGTTGCTCTTCAGGATCAGAATTGCTTGCCTTCATACAATAAGACACATGTAAATTTCAATGTTCCTTTGAATGGTTGTGGTACAACGCGGCGGTATCTGGAATCTGCGGTAGTTTATACCAACAGGGTAAGAGATACTTTTGGTGTTATTTGTTGGGTCGTATTATTGGTTATTAGGTAATCTGAAAATAATAGGAATAGTTTGGAAAGGTGTATCAAAATGTGTTAAGTATCTGATTATTTGATCAATTGTATTGTGGACTACCTTATTTAGTGGCCTTTATTTTAGTCTCTGATTAAAAGCCGCTGGACGTCTTTGCAAGTCTTGCTCAGATGCGGTAGTTGGTGCTGTATTTTGATTGGAGTACAATGTTTCCATGCTACGCTACTACTTGAAACAATTTTTTGACTGGGTAAAGGTGTAGGGTTCCGAGTCCTTTTATCCATGTGGTACTTGCTCTTTTTGGCTTCACTGGTATTTTTGGAGGTTTCGATAAAACATTGCACAGACTTGTTGAATTTTGTTTACTTATTTGGCTAACCCGAAGAACTTAATTTTGGCTGTTGGATCATGGGGTTGTGTTACTTACCTGTTGGAGCATTTGCTGCTTGGTACGACTTGGTCTTGTTTTTAAGATGATATATGTGGGATTGTGATATCTGAGAGGGAACGGATGGTTTTAATCCGTATTTTGAATTAAAAGGTCGTGCTCTGCTCCGCTGTAATATTTCAGACCAATAAGACTTTATTTTATAGCTTTTTCACAAAGAGGTTTTAATTTTTTGATTCTCTTCTGACACAGAGTTCATTGCGGTCTTTTTTTTTGTTTTTGTATTATCTGGACAGCGAATCGATTATCCCTTTCATTTACATTCAACTCTACTAGGTGTTGATATTAGGTGTTACCGGATTTAATTAACATTTAACTCGACCTGTCAACAGTTAAAGTCTTATCATTGTCGATCATATGGTATTCTGAGAACGGGGAATACGCCCTAGCTACCTTTCTGCTGTATAGTTATTGGAATCTATCAGTATTTTGATCTTGAAAGCTGATGTAGCACAAATTTATGGGATAGAATAAGACTGTTCAAGTCAATATTTTTTACTTTGCCTTTGACGATTATTCTGTTCTAGGGGGTTACAAAACCCAACAACTAAGGCTGTATGAACACCAAGAAAAGTCATTTGCCCCAGGGTTTTTGTTTTTGTTCCCAATTCATCCTTCGATTATGTGTAGATGTGTGGCCCGAGAAGGCCTACAAACAGATAACCATAAATTGGAATATTCATGCATTTGGTTGGCATGATAAACCAAACTGGACATACATTAAATTTTTCCAGAGGCTATGAACATTTAATATTTCCAAAATGCCTACTTGCAGTAGACATATATTGGGTGATATAGGTCGCCCTTTACTCTAAGTCGTATTTTTTATTTCTAAGTTTTTCCCACTCTCCTCTCTCATACCCAACTCACTCATACTGACCTACTATTTCCGCTCTGCTTCTCTCCCACTCGCCTTCTCTCTCCCACTTGCCTTCTCTCTCCCACTTGCCTTCTCTCTCCCACTTGCCTTCTCTCTCCCACTCGCCTTCTCTCTCCCACTCTCCTCTCTCCCACTCTCCTCTCTCCCATTTTTCTTCTCTTTCCCATTCTTCTTCTCTCTCCCATTCTTCTTCTCTCTTTCACTTTTTCCCAGTCCCTCCCTCTCTCACACTTTCTCTCACTTTTTTACTTTCTCACTTTCTTATTTTCTCACTTGCTTACACTTTTTCACTCCTACTTTCTCATTCCGTCGATTTGTCATTTTCTCAATTTAATAATAGTGATACCAATAAATAGTTAATAAAGATTAAGAAAACAGGATTATGCTATTTGCCAGTATTAGGTAATAGACTAATAAATTTATTTGGGTTGACTTTCTTTTATTTTTTAGACGTAACGAAACTATTTTACATTTATTAATTTTCAGATTGTTGACCGAATATTGTCAAATGGCCGAAGTATTTCACGGTCGAAAAGGCTTCGTATTCCATTCTCCTGTGTTTATCCAACATCAGCGTCCGTATCTTCATTTGGATTCCAGTTGACCTCGGTCATTCCAAAACTTGTAAAAGAAGAACAAGGTTTTGGAGAATTCCAGGTTTTGATAAATCTGTTTGCTGATGCATCCTTTAAAAAGCCTTTGGCTTCATCCGATTACCCACTTGAAGTAATGGTGCAGGATCGAGTTTACTACGAAGTTAAATTAGACAGCGCAGATCCACGTTTGACTGTATTTGCGGAAAACTGCTCAGCAACTCCAACAAAAGATAGAAATGACCCAAGGAAGTATCAACTAATACAGAATGGGTAAATATAACTTTCCTAAAACTTGAAATCTGCTATTCAGAAAGGGATTTTACTAATTTCCAGACTTCTTAGCGTTTTCTTTATTTTAATGAAAAGGAAAAGTTTTTTTTATTAATTTTGATAACTGCTGTTTATCGTGCTGTCACCATTCAAACTTTCGAAACCAGGAACACCGTTCCTCCAACAGTTTTGATTTTCGTCACGAGCATCACGATCACGATCTTTTCCACCATCATTCATTCAGAAATTTCATGCATTTCCTACCCTTGTTGGTCTTGTATATATTATTAACGACATCATTTGCCTGACTCTCATACTTGACTTAAATTTGTCTCTCGTTCCAAGGCAGCATTACTAATTGACGTGACACTTCTGTGCGTTGATTTTGTTTTTGCGGGCATTAAATTTGGACGCCGATTCAAGGAAAGACGAAGTGATATGGCCACCTTTCTTGTATTTTTTGGACGTTTCAAGTAAAAACCAGATTTGGGTCAAATTTTACACAGTCTTCCAAAACCCTCTCCAGCATATTGGGCCCATCAAAACCTCGAGAAGACAACATCGATGGTATAAGAAAAGTGTTGTTGTAGTATTTTAACCGAAGTTAAAGGACACAGACGTAATGCTTTGGACATACCGTACGATAGTATGAATTTAACACTCAATGTTAATGTTACCATATGATGGACTGCAGTTGGTTTAAGTCAGTAGTTGCAGTCCAAAGATCAAGCTGGAGAAGAACCACTACAGGAGGTTCGTCAGAAACTTCCTTTAAACGATTCCAAAAGCTATGCCACCGATAAGCAGAGGTGGTTTTGATTGATTGAGTTGCAGCAGCTGTAGAATAATAAAGGTGATGTTATTACTTAGGAATGTTGCATTGATATTCATGACTCCGTGGTTTGATCACAATACCGGCCCTATAAAGCATTGTTTGCATCTTGCTTTTGGGGTTTCAGAGCAAAGTTAATCACAGAATACCGTTTATAAACCTCAAAAACGAGTTTGGGTACTTTGGTTTGGATCGAGCACAATTTCTTGCCGGAGACTGGTCAACAGCGTATCCGACCAAATTGTAAACTGGAAAATTACAAATATTGTCCAAATAAGACGAAGACCAAGTTGAACCAAGATTGTTTATTTACCTTTACTTTTTTTAACTTTGGGTGTTCTTGCTATTAAACTTTTGCACATCTGCCCCCTCCTCCTTTTTTCCCCACCATTTGCAGGGTCAATAATCAATTCATTGTGTTTTTTTTACAAATGAAATGCAGTTTATGGATATTTGGCTTCATGGCAGTAAAGGATGCCGTAATGTGGCCAGCTGCACGAAGCAATAGTGATTTGCATGATTGTTTTACTTCACTTCTTTTGTTGTTTTTTTTAAATATTTAAGAGCTTTTTCTATTTTCTTATCTCCTATTGGAGCCAACCGTTCAGTGTTTCAAGGTTTACAATAAAATAATTTGAGCTTGCTTTTGCTCTTCCAACATTGGCATAAGGAAGGCGAGCTTCGCCACTTATTTTTCTGCTCCGCTAAGAAAATAAACGAATCGGTTAACTTGGAGGAGAGAAATACATGATGTATTGTTTCTTATTTCCAGGTGTGTACTTGATGAAACTGTTCAGTATCATAATTCGTCTTCGAATTCGCATCGGATGAGTTTCGAAGCCTTTACTTTCGTTGATGCGGAAGAATCCGTGACTTACTTACAATGTGATGTTGTTATTTGTGATGCGAAAGACCTATCATCAAGATGCCGCCAGGGATGTGTACCTTACCTCAGAAGAAAACGTGCCGCCTTCTTTAAATTTTCGAAAAAAGATTCAGGACAACTTACCAGTGGTCCTGTCATCGTTACAGCAGGAATTTCCAGAAGACGGCCCCGCCGGCGCTTGCAGAGTATTGATGATCATTCCAGTAGTCAGTTGGTACCAAAAATATTCCATAAATCTGGTAAGAGAATATTTGCTTGTTATCAGTAATTATCGGTTATATATAACTACTTATTGTTGAGGCAACAAAATGAGCTTATTTGTACCCCATGTATTATTTCTGCGGTGTTAATACAATGGAAGTGGCTTCATAGGGGCCCATAGAACTTGGCTAGCAAGGGCATTAGCAGGCCAACACCAATATCTGACAATAAAAAAAAGTTGAGAAGATATGGTTTAAAGCTGTTAATATATGTTTCCATTTTGAACAGCTGGGGGACATTTTGAGAGGTTTGATTTGTTGTATGTCACCACAGAAACAAAAGAATGAAAGTTAAATAATTTCCATTTGTCTTGAGGATAAATCTCTAACCGACAAGTTTTGGACATATAGAAATGGAAGGTTGATTCTGTCAAAAGCGGACCAAGGTTCATTTACAAAACCAAAAGCATTAAGGTATAAGATAAACATTAAAAAATGAAATAATGTATAGTTTCTGAGACTTTTTCAGCCAACGGGCATTGATATTTTTTGGGCCTTGAACGACTTTCATAAAAAGTATTAGCTGGGGAAGAATTTCACGTCGGATGTCTGAACTGAGGACGTTGGTGAAAAAATTCCAATTTTTGTGTGTGGTTTCTTACTATTACATATTATACTGCAGTTAAGTTATGACTGTCAGTGGTGTTAACTGTACCCTTGTCAAAAGATAATTGCTAAATTAGAGAAATAAATCACTGATATTGGAGCCAATATGATGTGACTTTAGATTTTTGTGGGATTTTTGAGTGCTGGTCGTTGACCTTTTTAATATCGTTCAACCTACTACTCAAAATGATTTCAATGTATTGACTCGACATCCTTTCACTCTCATCTCCGTCTCCACTCTAACCCACAGCACAGATATTTAGGAATTGGAAAATATATTATTTTTATTTGGTAATAAACCCATTTTGCAGTAAAAGATAGCGAGGACAGAGGAAGAGATATATTGAAGTTTACTGAATAGATTAATGGTATTTGGCACGCTTGAAAAATATGCATATGTGCTTAACACGAGCTAGTTTGAAATTCGTCCACGAGTGAACTCATAATGCCCGGAGATACGACCAAAGGTGTACACCAGTGAATATTTCGTTACTTGGCAGGCGCTTCCAGTGCATTTTAATTACCTTCGCATTTTTTTTTTGTTTAAACAAAAAATGCAAGAAAAATGTATGATCCATACTTTTATTGTGTATTATTTTATTTTATTGTATATTTGTTTGTTTTTGGTAGGTTACTGGACAACGGCTGCCGCTTCAGGATTCATAGCGATAATAGGAGTTATTGTTGTACTGTACGTTTCTTTCAGGGAATACAAAAAACGGACCATGTTTGCCTCGTGTACTACCATAGCGTAATACATATATCCCGCAGCTTAGAAAAAAAAATTGCTGAAGTACCTTTCAAGGCAAATTATAGATTATTTGAACTCTGAAAGGCGTTGTAAATGAGCATAAGTTATAGACATCGTTTAAAGCAATGACCACTAATACCCACAGCGCCAGAGTGCCTTAAATTGGTATTTTACCGAAAAAACCCATATCAAAGAGTTAGATCGACAGTGAAGCACTGCTGATAAAACACGAAAAAGGGGACAGGTTCAGTATAGACGGATTATAAATATATATATTTGTTTTACCTATCCGAATGGTTTGTACACAAATAAGTGCTTTTTTATCCAACTGTGATTTCCAGAAATTCTGACAAACCCACAAGAGAAGTAGAGCTTTTTTTTCTGTTTGAGTTTCTAGACTTTAGGTAAAAAAAAGAACATAAACAAGTTTCTGTCACGTAGTGAATGGCACTCGTAAGTGATTTTCTGGACATTTAAAAGTTTGTAACTAAAACCTAGAGTTTTTACAGATCTACAGCGTTCTACTTTAGTCAGCATTGAGAGTTTGGCTTGCTAATTAAAGACAGCTTTCTTGAGATAAGTTAACGTGTTCTTTTTCCTGACGAAATATGTAAACCCAGTGTGCTTTTATTGTTTCCCAGCAATTTCGGCTTGATAGCAACACAAATGCTACTTGCAATTGTAAATGTATGAAAACGAAGTACCACGGCACTGCACTTTTTGCAGTAACATTGTTTAAGGACTAGGATTAAGTAACTTTGTAAGCGCCTCTTAATGCCAGGCTGATTGTCATCTTAAAGTGATTGAGATAGGGAAATAACATGAAAGGCTGTTATTTAATTATTTCAGCTTTTGAGGAAAAATTGTTTTGACCGGAATTGTATTTTCCATTTACTTCCTCCTTTGTTCTATACTACCTACTGCAACATATTAGGACTTAATTAGAAAGATTTGCCAATGTTAGAGTTTTTCTATAGGAGAAAATGTGATTTATAAAAGAATTTATGACATAAATAACTGTTTTTGTAAGTATATCAAGAGAGCTTGATTATTAAGAGTCATTAGATAGTATGATTTTTGAGCCTTCTATGCTCTATTTGTAGGAGCAACTGGGTCTTTCACTTGTTTTGCCGTTGTAATATCGTGTTAGTTTTTTAAGTAGCTTGTTGAAATCACTTCCCCTTTTAAGTGCTTTTCTACAATTCTTCAACTACAATGCATGTATTTATCAACCACATCAAAGATTAGATTGCGATTAAAATGTAGTGAAATTTGTCTGTTCATTTTGTTTGCTGACTTGCGCTTTGGTTTCTGTTGCAAACACTACAGCAGAACATTTGGATAGGTAGATAAACATTCTTTGAGAAGCACAATCAACGCCAGCGACATTTTTTCTTTTCGATTATCTTCATGTCACCTTAAATCAATGAATCAAAACAGATCTTTGATTACTTATTTGGCGAATATCTTTTCACGACTGTTTGAAACAAGAGATTTGAAACGAGGAGAACCAGAGTTGAAATTAGTTACTCTTCTTACCCCCAAATTCCTTGCAGTGCACATAATAGCCTTAGTCAAGATTATTATCCACCCAGAGTAGACCATGACTATATAGGTGAGAGAGGAGGGTAATCTAGATTGATAAACACGGGTAGCCTAAGTATTCTGTTCCACTCTTGGACATCTCTTCGATCCACACTTGTGGACACGTTTACACAAATCTGTCTTTTTAAGAGGTTACTTAATTTGAAAAATTGAATTGTGAAGTAAGCCTGAGTCTTGTGAAGTGAGCTTTTATTACGCATACTTTTACGGATTCAATCAAATAATACGTAGGGACTTGCTCTGTTCTGCTGTTTACTTTTGTTCGACAGGCCCTGCTAATACAGACCG
>RDPX01000007.1:6875519-6895812 GCA_003991215.1 Morbakka virulenta | reverse complement strand
AGCGAAGCCAGAGGACTGCATGGACCGCCAAAAGTGGCGGAGACAGTGTCGAGCGGCCGACCCGTCCTAGTGATAGAACAAGACCGCAAGGAAAAGAAGTTTTGATTGTTCAGATGTGATAATGCTGGATCATTATTTGTAAATAAGAATCTTGTTCTTTCTCGAAACAGTAAACATTCAGTGTACATAAAAAGTAGGATAAAGATAAACTTAATTTTTCCACAGGCAGTCAGGCTGCAGCTTAGGAGTTTTCGAATTTTGTTTACATTTGAATATCCAGGGGTTTTTTGTTTAGTAAATGTCATTCTGCCCGGCTTATATCCATGTATTATGATTGATGGGATTTGGAAAATTTTTAAGGTCACTCTGCACCTTTGCCTAATCAAACCGTTACATCAGCGTATAGGTATACAGCAAGTGTATGCGATACAGTCAACAGTGGTATCATACGTACCAGGGATGACCTTTTTGAAGAACTGAACCTTGACTGGTTTTTCTCTTTTAGCCCCGAAATTTCAATCCACAAGAATTTGATAGGCCCAATAGCTCCAGTGAATCTAAATGTGACAATTCTGCTCATTATTATTTTTCATATGATACTGTGGTGTTTTTATTCGCGAAATCAATATTAATGTTTGGCTATAACAAGTATTCCATCCTCACTAAGACCTGTCACGGCATAACAGCTTTTAAGTAAATTTTTTTGTTAGTCATATTTGTTTTAGCAGATCATTTTAAAGAATTTTTAAACTGTGATCGTACCACAGACATGCACAGGAAGTTTAATAAGTCATTTTTTACACTGTCAGATTGGAAGCCCATTTCGAGAGCCACTGATCAAGTTCCTGCTAAGATATCCAACCCAGACCGCTGACTTTTTCTTAGCTAACATTGCTGACCCATTGATGAATCGACTATTTGTGGTAAGTTGTTACTCGATTGGTTTGTTTGGGTTTTTTTGCTATTGAAATTTTCTAGGCCTTTGGATTTTTTCAAATAATTATATTGGATATGTATTTTCTGAAGTGTTGTACTATTATTTTCATCATTTTTAAAGAAAAACGGACACAGCAGGAATACAAAAGACGGCACGTTAACGCTTCAACCTATGCTTACTAGCGCCATTCCAAAAAAGCGAGGATGGAGAAAAAAATAACAAGTGGTACGAACTTAAGCCAGAAAGTGTGATAGAGAACGACAAGTATAAGATCTATTGAGATTTCATGAGCAAAGAAAGGGATTGTGTGTATGACGTAAATGCCTGAGATGTAGCGATTTAGATGTTTAAAGGGTTTAAAAAATAAATATAAAAGATAGTTAAATATCAAATGCTAAGAGTTAAGGTAGAAAGATTGTGGAAGGTGGATAAGATAACCTTAATACCAGTTGCGATTGGTGCACAAGGGGCCATAACAAAATAATTTTGAATACATGGAACAAATTTGAGTTAATATAAGATTAAAAATCAACTGAAAGACAGCACTTCTTGGTCTGACAAAATTGTTGGAAAAGTTTTGTTCGTCTAAGGAGCCAGGAGTGAAGGTATCTTGAGACCGGTGGACACTGTCAGCCGCCTACAAGTGATGTAAACAGAACATGTATATCTGTAAGGACCAATTATAGTACTAATTAATAATTATTAATAATAGTAAAAATTAAAAATGATAATGATAATAATAGTAATAAAATAAGAAGAAGTAGGACATATTAGATTATGGTTAATATGGATATGGTCGTCAACCCTCCATGATGTACGATGTGTTGTAAAACTGAATAGACTGGATTACATCCTGTCTAAATGCACACAGTTAACTCAAAGGGAATGCAAGAAATAGGGGCATGATAAAATTGTTGTTTTCTTATATTGGAGACTTGATTAAGAGTGAGGTTTTAAATGTGGTAGAAACTAATATAATTACCAAGTGACAAAAGAGATGACATTTTTTTTAAAGGGAGCCTGTAAAATGTTTGTGGGATGTTAAAATATAGATGGTTATGACACAACAGACCAGACGAAGTGTGAGTTAAGAAAAAGGAGGATGGATACTACTTGATAGTCATTGCTTGCCCATAAGGAAAAAAATACAGAGAAAAGAAAACAAAAGAAGATTATGATTTTAAGTATGAAATTTTGGAAGTCTCGAAAACGAGGCTAATTGAGATGTAGTCGTATCCGCTGTCGTTTGGGCGTTAGGATGAGTAACTTAAACTTTCCGAAAACCTGGAACTAATTGACCTTCGATTTGGGAAGCAGTGCAAAACGGATGGCTGCTTGGGACAGCCAGGATGATCAGGAAGTTTATCGATGCGAATTAGGAAAGGGTCCAAGTGATTCTTGTTTTTTTAAACTTCTTGGTGGCCCCAGGAAGCCTGATACCGGCACTAAAGTTAGAACTAAGACAAACAATGGAGATGATAATAGCAATAATAAGAGTATATAACAAATAATAATCGATAATGATGATGATTATAAAGATTATGATGGTGATAATCATAGATTATAACAATTTTCTAAGAACCTAATTATACATCCCCATCGTTAATAAATTGACTGCATTGACTCAATATAACCTGACCTTGCTTGAGGTAATAATCATATGAAGGGTATTGCTGAACCTTAATGTAATTGATTTATGTATTTGTTTGCTTGGATGCAATAACGTGCTTATACGTTGTCTTTAATTATGCTCATTTACTTACTGTTTTTTCCTATTTACTTACTTTTTAGTACATGTTGAACCGGAAAGATTCAAAGTTACTTCGCACAGCTGTTGAATCAAATCCACTAAAGCTTGTGAACAGCACATTTACAGTGAACATTCCACAAACTCAGGTACGTCTTACAACAACATAACAATCAGAAGTTCTTTTAATATGATATTCAAACAATGTGGCGTCCCATTGGTATGTGTCAGACAACGTCAGTCAAGGCTCGTGAATAAGGACAAAGTTGTAATACGATTGGCTTAAAACATATTACTTTTAAAGAAAACCACAGACTCCTTGTCCCTACAAGTTTGGAAGTTGGCGCTTTTCCCTTACAACCACATAACTGTAGTACACTGTGACAAACTCTTCCCACCGTTTTCTTAGCAGCACCTTTCATTCGAATTTTGTTATGAAAATTAAATTAAGATGGTTACAAATGCTACATCTGTGGAATGTTATAATGTGTATCAGAACACTTGAACGTTCAACCTTGAAAAGCGTTAATGAAATTGTATAAATTGAGATTTGAACTTAACAGAGATTAGTATCAACGGACCCGGTTTGGCACTACAGTGAAAATTACAAGATTTGAATTGAACTTTTACAGAAAACAGTTAGCGGCTTAGAAACGCAGATTTAAAACGCATTTTAAGGCTATCTCAAAATACTGCAGATGTAATTCGTTGCGCAACAAATAGATCTGTTATTGGCATCTTTCGTGACATTAGATTTTTTTTCTTTCATTTTTGGTAAGTATGGCGTTTAGGTGAAGTACAAGCTCTTCAAATGCAACAGTTATATCGTCAAAAGCAAAAAGGTTTTTGTAGTCATTCTTAAAAGATCATTTGCTATCGCTTGCACTTACCTACTTTAGTTCTTACGGGATTAAATATTTTTCCCATTTATGCCTATGTTTATTTAAATGTGTTTTTAATGCCATTCTCAGTCCAATGATGAAACGATGGTCGCGAAAACGAAACAGGAGTTGCAGTTTCAAGGAGTTCTGGTCATCAGGTGAGGCATTATGGGATGGAATGTAGGATTTTTTTCTTCCACAATACCTGCCAATATTTTCTTTTCTTTTGGGTATAATGCTTTAAAAATTAGTGTAAGTTCAAATTTTTTTGCCCACATTTCGTATATTTTATCTTCGTTTTAGCTAAGTGGAAAAACTTGTAGGAGAAGGGTTACATACACCCAATTAACAATTTTTACTTTAGATTTGAAAATAGGGAGCGTAGTGAAATTGGTGATTTTTTTTGGAGATAACAAACTGTTGATTATGAAAGTAAGGACACAGATGATTGGATACATTGATCTCTGAGCGTATCAACTAGAAAACGGCCCCAGATGGAATATCGTAATTGTAAAAGTTAGTTGTGTGGAACCGAAAGCTGAATGGTTTTATTCCCAGTTCCCAGTTGTTGATTAGTGAATTGACGTTAAAATACATGTGTGTAAAAGGTAAGACGTTAGTTGTGTGGACGCTAAGAATAAAGTAAAAAATATCTGCGTTGCCGCCATCCTTTCAATAAGGATAGCTTGTGATATCAAATGAGCTTACAAGAGTTATTTCTTTTAAATATCAGGCTTTCATTCGGTTTTTATGCGGCACTTTGTCATATGCTTATTTTATGGTTTTGATCATCTGAAGCAAGGGCCCTGTCTTCTAAGCTAACCAGTTACATCACGCGCTGCAAGCTTCTGGAAAGATTGGTATTTGATTTATTAAATGTTTTGCTGTAAACTAGAACTGTGACCAATAAATAATACAATTTTTTTCCACTTATGAAAAGTAGTATGTTTTATCGGATATTTTACTGTAATAGCACAACACATAGCCATAAATAGTCATTTATTTTGTAGCATCTTACGCATTGTTATTTGACACGTATACATCCATTTTCTCTCTTTACTAATTTTGACAGGGCACAGTTTGTATCGAAACTGGGAGGGATAAAAGCGTTAAATAATTTTTTTCACACGCACAAACCAAAATGTTTTGAATGTATTTTTCATCATCGAAAACTAACGTAAGCAGTGTCGTATCTTTAAACATTTGGTTTTTGACTTATTTTTAGAACTTTGGTAAAGCATAACGATGTTTGGCTCCCACAACATCCTGTGCTCATAAATCATCTGAGAAGAATTTGGACCAATGAAGCTATGTTTGAGAAAGGGAAAAAAGCAGTATGTCAACTCTTTGTATTAATTATACATTTTGTGAAAAATGTAAGATCTCTCAAGCTTTAGTTGAACCATCACCTAATCCTTCTTTAAATTTACGCTCTGATTGGAATTAGTCTCGAAGCAACTTAAATTTTCCACATGTTTTTAATACATTTTTTTCACATCGTCGCTGGTTATGAGCTCTACCCAACTGCACAAACAGAAATAGATATTTACCTAGACCAGTACTTAAACAGCGCATACATTTTGTCAAAAAACCCTACCATCCACAGTCTTTCAAGTGTGAAAATTGAACTCATATTAGGGTGTTTACTAGTCATTTTATTTTCAAAAGGAACATTTTTACTCCTATAAATTTGAATACGTTTTGGTATTAATATTTTTTACATAGTGTTTAAGATGGCCCCTGTTACAGAGTAATAAAGCAGAATATTTGTGCCCTATTAAAACCGAATGTCTGGAAGCTTGATGCCCATTTTTGTGACCTACCTTACATAATAAAACAATAATCCTTTGATGTGTTGTTACGGCCTAGCCAAACTTTCACTCTCTTAAAGGTTCAAGAATTTTAGTTGCATGGATGTATTGGTGGGTGCGTATCCGCATTGCCACATCGGGAGAAGATTTATTGTTTGCAGAGTTAAAAATTTAAGCCACTAGTTCAAGTTCATACATTTATCTGTTGTGGGACGATGGTAAGTAGTCGCAGTAGATAATCAATTAAATTTTAAAAGAAATTTACTTTGTTTCTTGCAGTATGAGAACACGAACCCACAGCGATGGAGGGAGCCTAAACTTCTTGCAAAGTGCCTTATCAATTATACAAAGTATGCCAGTTCTTTCTGAATTAAAGTTTTAAAGTATGACCGATTTTTGTTTTATTCTCAATTATGCGCTGCTTTACTTAGCTTAACCTGCAGTAACATTTAAGTGTACGTCAGATAAGTTACAAGCTTTAGAATTAAACAGTAGAGTTTTTAGTGGACCAATAACAGGTTTTTGAAAGCTCCTTTAAAAAAACATGTTATAGTAGTAGACTTGTAAGCCACTGGAAAAAACTGTGACATATTCTTGTGGGTATGGAAAGTTTTATCATGAAACAAATGTTTGATACATCCAATATTCGTATTTGGCGTTGCGGTAAAGTAGAGAAGAAAAAGACAAGCTGAAACTTGGCAACGCTAAGTCGTTCCAGACAGCAGAGTAGCGATTTAGCAGGAGTTATGTGCAAAAAAGATGAAGAAACCCTCGGGAAAGATAAACAAGAGATTATGAGTTAGTAACTGTAATACCGTTTGTACCATTTGGCATTTGGAAGGCAAAAACAAGCCATAAGGAAAATGAAAAATACGCAACAATAATTCATTGCCATGACACACAGGAGTATCATTTCTGATATGTCTCTTGTAGAGTAATCTTTTGAAATAAGACTTCCATTTCAGGCTGATTATTTATTTCCTTTGATATTTTCAGTTCGAAGGAATTGAAGAAATGATCGTCTTACCATAATTATTTGGAGGCGTTTTTCAGTTTTACAGAATTAAGCGATTCTAATCTTGAAGTGACACCTTTGAGGCCAGCTGCAGGTTTTCTGCTCGTAATTTGGTTGTCAAGAAGTACCGGTACCCAATATTCCTTTTGGGCGTTTTTTTATGAAAGAGGGTGGAAGTTGAAATTTTGACTGGATGTAGTTTCAAATAAAATTTGAGGATAATTTTTCCTGTTAATAGTAAGAAACCATTTAGGTAAAGTTTGAAAGGAGATATTCTATTATATAAAAGTTATTTATACCACATTTTAGTTTCATTGACTTCTGTTTATCTTATCTATTCGTGAAATAATAAGCGGATGATTCTGCAACTTTCAGAAGAGTCTTGAGGTAGAGTTTCAAAAATTGATTCCTAGCAACCGGTATTATGTTGACGACCATAGCGTAACGAGGTATTTTTGTAGTAGCAAGGATCCTTTTTTTTATTTTAACTCCACAGGCATCGACCAAATGAAATCGATTTGCTGTTTCAAATATTGAGAGTTTTTACTACAAGAACAATCCCAAGCTTTCATTTCCTGAAGAAGTTTTTAGAAGATGATGTCATCAAGGTTTGTTAATTCGTTAATTCATAATACGGCAGCTTATTCAGATATTTTTCAAAGCTAAGCTTGAGTTAATTGACGCCATTAAATGACAATTACTGAAAATTTGATTTTGCTGGATATGGCGTGCGTGTAAATGTCGTCCGCCTGAAATGAAACCAACTACAATAATAATAATAATGATGATGATGATGATGATAATAAACTCCCAGGAGAACACAGGTGGTATAAACGTCATCCAAACTGTAACAGGAAACAAAATCGTCACAGCGTTGTGGGACATGCCAATGAACACAAACAGGGAGATCGAAGCCAACAGGTCAGGCATCATGGCCAAGAGGGACCTGCAAGACCCTGCATTATGATTAAGACGACCTTACCGTCCGAAAGTAATATCTCCATCAAAGAGCTCGAAAAAGTGTAAAATTACAAAGACCTCGAGAAAGAAGTGACACGAATGTGGGGAATGAAGGCGACCACAGTTCCAGTCGTAGTTGGTGCACTTGGCCTCATCAAAAAGGAACTGGAAGCAAGATTACAACAGATTTCTAGAAAGCCAACAATTAAGGACCTCCAGAAGAATGTACTCCTCGGAAGTGCACACATCACCCGAAGAATGCTCTCCATAAACTAGACATATCCTGATTACAGCCCGAGAGTCATGACTTGGTTCCGGCCTGTCAGTAGAATTACAATAAAGTGCAAATTAAACTCCAAAGATGATGATGATAATAACAATAATAATAAGCTATTACCAACTGAACAGAAAGGATGTAAAAGAGGACGTGACGGAGGTAAAGACCAACTACTGATAAATAAAATGATCATAAAAAGCTGCAAGAGAAATAAAAGAAGGTTATCATCAGCTTGGATTGATTATGAGAAAGCATTCGATTTTGTACCACACTCTTGGATTATTGAGTGCTGAAGATGTTCAAAATAAACCCAACAGTAGTCACTTTCGTAAGTGCAAGTATGAAGAAATGGAAAACAACCCTTCATCTCAGCCACGACAACGGAACCATGAAATTCAGAAGAATTAACATCAATAATGGCATGTTTCAAGGAGATTCACTATCTCCTCTCCTTTTTTGTCTTGCTCTAGCACCATTGAGCACGCTGCTGAACAACACAAAGCATGATTATGAGATAAACAGAAGAAAAATCAATCACCTTTTTTACATGGATGACCTGAAGGCATACGCTATGAATGATGAACAACTCAACAAACTGCTAGACATCGTGAAAACATTCAGTGATGACGAAAGATGGAATTTGGACTGGACAAATGCGCGAAAGCAACTTTCATCAAAGGGAAACTAACGAAAGCATCCAACATCGTTCTCACTCAAGATACCACCATTAAGGAGCTGGACCAAGTAGGAACTTATAAATACCCTGGAATAAATGAAGATGATGGAATTCAACACTCGAAAGTGAAGAAAAAGATCCGAAGAGACTATTATAGAAGAATGAGACTGATCCTTAAAAGCGAATTAAATGCAATCAACAAGATCAAAGCGATTGACACTTTAGCTTTACCAGTCGTAGCTTACAGCTTTAATATCATCAACTGGACAGCTTGAGATGTCAAGAATCTGGACAGAAAAACGAGAAAGCGTCTTACTAAAGAACGAATGCATCACCCGAAATCAGATGTAGACCGAATGTATTTACCAAGACCATCTGGTGGTAGAGGATTGATTCAAGTTGAAACAATTTACAAGACAACAACAATTGGCCTGGCAACATGTGTAGAGAAATCTAATGATTCATTCCTGAAGTTAGTAAGCCAACACGAAGATAGATAGAAGTCTTACTCGATAAAATGTTTTGCTGCCAAATTTAAACAAGAGCTGAATGTAATTGAGATTGGGGAAAAGAACAACGAGTCAGTACCGAAGCTCTCTTAAAGAGTGAAACAACATGCGAAAACCAAACCCCAAGACAAAATTATGAAGAAATGGGAAAGTAAAGCTGTGTACGGGCAGTATCCATCAAGAATCAAAGAAGCTGATGTTGACTTTAAGCAAACAAACGACTGGCCGAAAGGGACAGGTCAAAAAGTGGAAACTAAAGGGCTTATAATTGCAGCCCAATACCAAAGCTTAGCCACCCGATTGTACCATCATAGAATCATCAAAGACGGAACAAATCCATTCTGCGGATTATGTAACAAATACGACGAAAGTATCGACCATATTTTAATACATCAAAGGCATAAAAGGGCCACAGCATACATGCACTGGAAGATCGTACAGTATTACAACATCAAAACAAAAGACAAGTGGTATGAGCACCAACCAGAAACAGTTACAGAAAACGAAGAAGTTACCGTCCTCTGGGATATGCAGGGCCACACTGATAGAACCATCAAAGCCAACAAACTTGATATTATTATTAAGAACAACAAAGAAAAAACGTATGTTAATTGATATGGCAGTACCTTCTGATCGGAATACATCCGTTAAAGTAGCAGAGAAACTCTCCAAGTATAAAGAAATGGAAATTGAGCTTACAAGAATGTGGGGAATGAAGACATTAATTCTGCCAGTCGTGATCGGAGCACTGGGAGTAAAAGATTGCTCTACTAGGATCTGCCCACATCCTACTTATAATGATGGTTGGAAAAAATACGTATTATTATTTATTATTTTCTTGTTATCACAGGTAAAAGGTCCTTGTAATTTCGTCCCGAACGTAAGCTAGAACAACTAGCCTCAGGTTTCGAGGACCTTTCTCAATATTCTTGCAGTTCCCAACAACACCGTTTTCTGGATCACTTCAGTCCTGATCTTGATCCCTATTTTCTCTATGTACTGCTTTGCTTCTTTTGTGTCACATCCCAATGCACCAACTACAACTGGGATGACACTTACTTTTCGAGGGCGCCATAGCCTTGCAATTTCTCTTGATGCTTTTCAATTTTCTCTTGTTCCTTCTGTTTTATCCTTGTATATCCGGTCGCCTATGCCCAATTTCGTAATCTGTGTTTAAGTCCCACAGTACCTTAATGCCTTCATTTTCAGTAAAGCCTTCTGGCTTATTATTGTACCACTGTTCAGCCCTGGGTAGGTCATACTTCTTGCAAATCTCCCAGTGAAATATCCGTGCTGCGTTGTCTTGTCGTTGCATACATTCCTTCTGGACTAACTTGCTACACCCGCACAGGGACTTTGTTTTGACAGTTAGGAATTTCTTGGCCGAATGCCTTTCCTTACGCCAATCAATGCTTTTTTTCTCATTTGCAAAGCTCCAAATTCTTTTCACCCACTCGGGGAATCGAACCTATAATCTCTTGGTTACGGTCCAACTGCACTAACCATTAAGCCACGGCTCCTCTATTTGTAATTCATAAGTAATAGGCTTAATTTTATATTAGAACATGATATTCACCTGATATCATTTTTAAATACCTGAATTTAATTCTGTTTGTTTGGTTTGGGGGTTTTCTGGCCTTTTTTTAATATTTGAATTTAAATAGATGTTAAATATTTTGCATATAAATCTCAATACTAGGGCTACTCAGTTGAGCAGAAAAGACAAGTTTTTTTCAAATTCGTGGATTGCTTTCAAGATCATCATTACCCTATTGATTTGAAGGCCATGGTAAGTATACAGCTATTGTAATACACATTTGCTGTTGTACTTGTTAAACAAAAATAGAGTTGTAGTGGGTGGGCTTCGTAATGTAATTTTAACTAGTATTATCAATATCCCCGACGTTTTAAGAGTTTAAAACCCAGTCCCTTTTTTGTTCCACTTTTACTTGTGCATTGTGTTTATTTCTTCCCAAAAGCATGGAGTAAGCAATGTGAGAGCGGTGTTGCAGAACACCATTGAGCTTTTAGAAAAGTTAATCCAAATGAAAGCCAAGCGCTGCAAATGTGATACTTCAGCAAAACATTATTGTTTTGTAGTGGAATTTGTAAGATATTTCTGACCAGTTTTACAATTTTTTTATTACAAAGGGTATTGATAATAGGAATACCTACTTTTATTTATTTCCGTGACACACAGCAGGATGATGCATGTAAGGAATGTGACATAAGAAATCAAATAATCAAGGCCTTTTGATTTTTTTATATATTAGAATAATGGGTTAAATAATTTCTTTCCAAGAAACTGCCATTTGCTTTTTGGCATAATTTTATCGAGCCTCTACCCTGCGTGCCGCAATGCTCGATACTACAATGTAACGATAACAAAATGGGACTTTCTGAGGTCTGAATTTCTTTCAAATTCAGAAATGTGCCAATTTATTATTCAAATGGAAGGGGGAAAGACTTCTTCTGCTTCATTTTGTTAGCAAGCCGCTTGTATGATTATGTTATTTTCGTTTCCTTTGTTTTTTGTATTAAAAGTGTTCATCCGAAGTCTTTTTCATGAAACTATTCCTTTTCTTATGACGTTTTTCATTAAGAATTGCCCTTACATTCCACAAGAGGAAAAATTTACCTGCTAATATTCCCTAGCATAAGCCATGCTGGTGGTTGTAAAAAACATATTTCTTTTGCAGTTACATGAATAAGGACAATTTTTAAACAAGTGTTAATATTCGTCCTATTTGTCATTTTAGGCTTTACAGCATGTTATTATTCCGATGTTCCAAACAAGTTTCAAAAATGGAGAGACTGGTCAGGTTAGTTGAATTGATGCAGGAAACCAAACTGTTTGAACCTGCCACAGGTGGACTTTTTGTGGTTTCTGTTCTGTTCCGACCCAGTAAATGTTTTATTCTTTACTCATTCCCCCGTTTATTTTTATTCGTTTTCGTCACTATCTCAGTATATTACTTGTCGCTATGTAGTAATACCTTTGAAAATGTTCTGCTGCTGTGTTAACCCCAAATTCTGGTGACATTGATGATGCAATTGCTCCTTTTTTTTGAAATGATTTTTATAAGTTAATGTTAAATAATGATTTAAAATAGTTATCCTTTTTCTTTGCTTAATGATGGCTATGATCAAGCCTTCTGTTGGTGCAGATTTGGCCTAATGATGTTCCTCTTTGATTTTTTGAGTCAACTCCCTGCTTATTGTGACCGCTAAATTTAAGGGCCAAATCGTTGTTTGCGGGGTGTAGCTTGAGTGTAACAGGTGCGCAAGGTCACAAAATTTAACTTTTGACTGCTGTGAGAAACCATGTTTTACTCGTGGATATTCAAATCAAAGAAATGTTATTGAGAGGGGTCAGGATATGTTAATAAATCATTTATTCACTTAATTGCTCTCCCACTTAAGGAATTTAATGGTTGAATACCCTTCCTGATGCCATAAATGGGTTATTTTATCAAGATTCTTTTCCAGTTTAGGGAATCGAACCCTGGAACCTCTTGAATAGAGTGTAATTTTACTAACTCCGCAGCTATAACCTCTCAATCTCTTCGCTGCTTTCTACACTAACATTTTGCCCTAAAACCTCAACTATTAAATATCAATGAAATATCGGCTTTTGCCCTCGTGGGAGGTCCAGTAAGCTGTCAGTTGGCCACATGCGACCTACCTCTTGATAGGTATGAATTATTTTTTCTATATTTGCCCCATCGATCAAATGTGTCCAGTGTTATAGTGGGAAGTGTTTTATGAGCTTTTTTTCTGACGTAAATACTCTTGCAGATGTTACCAGTAGAGTTTTCCCTTTATTTAGCAATATCATTTTGGTGAATAACTATGTAGAAGTTTGTTATGTAAACTATTTGACTGGCTATTTTATTCGTAGTTGATTGGTGGGCCACCAAATCCTGAGAAAGAAAGTAATGATAACGTTGTCAGTGTCTTTATCAGCAAAGTCATCGACCCAGAAAATCCCTTTGGAACAAATGTAAGTATCTCCGTATATATATGTATGTAAATGCATACCTTCTGCCTGTCTTGCTTCGTCTGAACCAGTTGTAGCCTGAGCAATTTTACGTTTTCGCCAGGTATTTTCTGAGTGGGTGGATCCTGTCACCCTGTTGCGCACTAAAATAACCAGAAATTAGTATCAACACCAGTGTGTTGAACGTTTCCTAGCAAGCAACAGTAACAAAATGAAATATAAACCATTTACAGCATGGATTAAACAAGTTATTTTAATGAGATTCAGTCTGCTACTCAAAGTAAACTTGACGATCCTCTCTTTTAAAAAGTTTTTGAAGTAGAAAAGTGTTACACTTTACCTTTCTGTGACATTCTGTGATATTTCTGCTTTAGTATTTTGGACAAAGTTGCTTTCATTAGAAAATAGTTTTGCCTGTGGAGTTCAAAATTTATGTTTTGTGTAGGTCTTACAGTTTCAGAGTAGATTTGGGTTTTTTTAGCTCACTGCCTACTCGTTTAATGTCTTTTTGCAAAAGAGAATAGGGGGAAAACAGCTAACGTTGAGATCGATCCCAAAACTTGGAGACTCACAGTCTAATGTGGTACCGACTGAGCTAACCAGGCGAATCAACTTTTGTTGTTATCAGTTGCAAAAAGTAAAGACTTCCTTCAAATGTAGTACTTAATTTCCGAATTACTCTTTAATTTGCAGAGCTATATAGCCATTTCTATGAAAAAGAATGTGGCTTCAGGCCAGAGTTAGCATGATATGCATATTTCGTAACTAGGAAAAATAGTTTGGCTACAGTTTTAAGATCTTGCTTGTAGCAGTCAACCATTTTTTTACTTTGGTACTACATTTTTAGTACTACAATTTAGAATGACATTACTTTACCTACTCGTTTTCCGAAGCGAGCGAGTAAAATAATCGGTAACTTCATACATATGTTAAAAAGTTAAAAATGAAATCATTTAAATTCAGAAGCAATCGAAGTTGTTAGTGGCTAGTTATTAGGACCACTGCCACAACGTTTTGCCACAACATTTGTTATCAAACTACCAGAGCAATGCAGTTATTTTCAGAAGCGTTATTTGAAGCTTAAATTTGATGTATGCATAAGGGGAAAAAGCACTTCGATTGTTAAATAAGTAAATAACAATAATTGCACACTGTAGTTTTACTTACCTTTTTTCATTTAAATCTTGAGAAAAAGAACCGTACGTTCATGTATTATGAATGCCTACTGTATATTTTAGGTGCCACTCAACGAAAGGTATTTCAACTCACTGTTTTATGTACTTCAGGTGACATTTCGTGTATTATAGGACTATGTAAACAATACATTTGTGAAATGGGTAATTTTGGTAAGAAATGTGATTGTTGATCTCCTTGCAGATTTCTTATTGAATTATCTGATCAGCTAAAAACTTGGTCAATGCCATCTCACAGATTCATAAAAGAGATCTAGGGGCTTTGTTTGAAATTGTTTAGAATTTACTACGGATAGTGATTAAAAAAACTACGCAGTGGAATTGGCCACTTTCAAGTTAACCACAAATATAAAAGCCATTATAATACTTTGCTGTACTGCGTATTTTACTGGGTTTTGTTTTGAGGGGCTTGGAGAGTATAGAGACTTAATTTTGTTCATTTATATGCTGTGACGTCCTTTCCCTCCGTTGTTGGACGTGGAGGATACCGTTGATAAGATTTGAGTGGTGGGGAGGTTTTTGGCACCTAAATTGTTGGCATTTGTTCGATAGGAGTCATCCCATTGTATTAAAGTATTACTGCATTGAAATTGATGCATGAACTCCTGGTTTATGAAAGGGAGTGTTTGTGGAAATGTTGTTTAAATTTTGTATCCTGCCCGAATATTGAACACACTTAACACTCAATTTTATCATGCGTGCATCGATAAACATAACTGCAATTTTTTTTTAGCTTGACAGTAAAAGTATAACGATATAATTGATACCTCGTTTTCATCTGCACGCTCTCGTATGTATTGGCTACGAGAGCATCTATTTTGACATTTCTTTCTCTCTAACCCAATGGCTGGAGAGTTTCCTCTATTCTTCAGCAATTTAGTACTTGTTGGAGTTGGAATTTTTTTTTATTCTTCCCCAAAGTGTATTATAGATATTCAGTACAGCAGCCTGCAGATGATTTTATAGTTAACTTTTATAGAAGCCGAATGTATGTTCCATATTGTAGGGTAGCTTCTGGATCAAGAGTAAATAAGTCATCTTTCGATTTTTTATCCATTGCGGATTGCCATTTTAGCATTATGTGATCCGCTGGTCGGGCTGTAGCTCTTTATTCATTTTCTCATTTCGGATTAACAAAACAACTTTAAAGGTCCTTGAATGACACAAAAAGTCTCATGAATATGCGGAGTAAACATTTCACATATAACAACCCCTTGTGTAATAAACCTGTTTTAAGATATTTACTGTGCTCGTGTCATTTACGTTTACATCTGCCGTTTTCTACCACATTTAAGTCTATTATAGCTGTCATGGGGCATATTCTTTTCATGAAGATGTAAAAAGAAGGCCGAACGGATACGAAGAGGCAGACTTCACGTATGGTTGTATCCCAACAGTTGATGGGCCATAAAGATGATGCAATCTCAACCTTCAGGTTATATACTTGCTGGCACATTGTTTTATCATGCATTTACTTACAGGAGAGAAGTGGAAGATTTACTCGATGCAAAATACTGATTTTTTAAAATGCCTTTAGATCATAAATGCCCTCCTCTATTCCTCGGTATGATGGCACTTTTTAAAAGCTGTGATTCTCTTTGCAGTATTTGTAAAATTTTAGTATTTTGTTTGATTATGTCTTTTAATATGCCATAAACATAGAAATAAAGATTTATTTTGCTTCTGTTCCCTAAGATTTTACTGTTTATTCTCAGGACTCTGTACGGATATTACTACTGCAGCTCTCAGCTCTATTAGTAGAACACGCCGGACCTCACATACACTACGCTGCAAATAAGTAAGTTATATCGTATTATAGTATATAGAAACATGCTTTGTGAAACTGCTCAATATTTTTTATGCAGGTACTTCCATCTGGTCATTGATGTGAAGTAGATACTTGATTATTTTATCTGTAGTAGTGTTTTGCCTTTTGTTTTCCGGTTCACCGTTGTGACATATTTACCGTTGTACATCCAGTTGTTCCAAAATTTGTAGAGACCTATCTTACTTTTTGCTCTAGTATTTTCAACTATAATCTAAACTTTTTTTTTATATAGATAAATCGAACGAACAAATGATGGTTATTCTTATGTTGTTATACAACTTGAGTGAAGCCTTTACTAGTTGGTTGCGAGCGGTGTTTAATCATGCTTCAAACAGCATGGTGTTGGATGCATCCCATAGTTTTATTTACATTTTACCCCACCTTCACAGAGTTTACTGTATTATGAAACATAATCACAATAATTTTTCCCCTGTTCGCGAAAACTCAATGAAATTTTGCGCCCATTCCTCGGAAACGTTTGCAAAGGAATATTTTGCAAAGTGTTTTTGAATACCCTATGCTGTAGGTGCTTTCTGATACCTCTATTATACATTCATATCACCAACATATCCACTTTACCGTAGTCCATATGCATCACAAGCAGAGTTATCAGGACGAGGTTGTACGAAAAGCTGTAGTACAGCATAAAATACAGCTGTATTACAGAACATACAAATATTGAGTGAACACTGTTAACTAGAATTGAGAACATTTATTTCTAGATTAGTCGATTTGCTTTTGTCTTGACACGACTGTGTTTAAATTATATTTTTTTTATCTAATGTCTTTTAACTGTTTATTTTGTTTTATTTCAATCATGTTTCCCTGATTGAAAACGGGTTTTTTTTCTAACTGTAAATGCTGACAAAAAGTACTCTATATTAAAGCTTACTTAAACCTGTGACTTTCATTTATCTGGGGCATTTAACAAATAAATCCTAATTTGCACTTTGAATTTTTTTAAATGTTTAACTACAGTGCATTTTTAAAAAATTATTTATTTTTTTGGCTTCTTTTGTAGCTTGTCGGGTTTTTTTGTTGGTAAAGACATTTTAAAAGAAAACTAGTGAGATCGCTTTGCTATTACTTCACTATGCTTTTATCAGGAGTTGCCTGAAAATTTTGCTAGTAACCCTGATATTGCTGGGGGCGAACCTTGTTTTAGGTCTGGTGATACTTGACTCATCCAACTTAAAGTTAAATACTTCTTTTGAAGTCTAACAAATCATCATCTAATACCCATAAAAACTGTATCTTGAGAAGCGTCATATGATCAGAATAATGCCTCTGAAAGCTTCAAATAAATTTGAACTTATAGGAGTGAAAAAAAGTTTGTAAAACTTAGTTCCACTTGAATTGTGCTGCCACTCATAGCATGTACTGTCATTTCTATTGGAAAAAATTAAATAGGCAAAATGTATTCTAATTTCTTTCAGGAAACAAGGGAGTAAGCTTAGAAGACTTTATATTTTTGCCTGGCCGTGTCTTCTTCCAAAGCAGTGTGTTGTAAGTATTTTAGAAAAAAAGTATTTTTACCAAATAATTTACTTGCTACCTGGTAATTGAAAGCAGATACGTAACAATTTGTTTATTAATGTTGTTTGCAATGGATATTGTTTTCCTTTGTAAAAGTTTAGACAATTTTTTGTTTATTTCATTTCTTCTGAAGCTAAACCATTAATAGAATTATTACGAAAAAACTTGATTCGAGATTCCGGCTTTCTTGCATTATATTGTATTTTGTAAGGACGTTGCACAGAACTAGGACTGTTTCTGCTATCTGCACTAAGAAGAATGGAGAGGGCGTTTTTTACACCATCATACCACTATCAGTGGCAAATCCCGCTTAGGGAGTTTTCATTGGAATGTAATCTACATATAACGCGCTTTGACGGTGTGTTCATCTTACTTGCATAAGCCCCTTGGCCTATAGACTTTTTAGGTACGTCATAGTTATTGACGAGCTACTCTGAAGAATTTTGCTTTTTCGGGCACTGTAATATTTCAATGAAGCCAAACGATATCCATCTTTTTGTAATTTTATTTTGTACTTATGAGCAGCGTAATATCCACCAACAAGCGTCAGATAATATAAAACCTGAAAAGAACTTCTAGTGATAAAGCTAGGATTATTTAAATGCCATAAAATTAGTGACGGACACCGCTACTGTAGCCAATGCATTAATATTTTTTATTGTACGTTTATTACATATTTACGTGGCAATTTAATGTTCTGTACTTCAAGTGTGCCGTCCTAATAATTTCTGAATTTCGAGGCCTGTAGTTTAAGAATGCTTTTAAAGGTATTAATAGCACCTGGTTTTGTTTACTCGTTGTGTATTGATAAGTGTATGCAGTTGTTGCTTTATTACTATTGCTTTTTATTTACATTAGGACCCAGCAACTAAATATCACGGACATTATCTTCAAGCCCACATTATAGCGAAGTTTGCTATACACAAAAAGTCTGTTCTTCAGGTAAGACCTTACATGGTTTAATTTCTATTTTGGCTCTTGCTGTAGGTATGCAAACGGATTCATCCCGTAAGATATGCTTTTCTCTGATGCAAAATAGTTGTCAAAAGAGTTGTTAAAATATCGGTGAACTTTGTTCCACCAAACTTTAACATCTTTGTTTCACTTATTTTTTTTAATTTCTGTAGGTGTTTATTGGATTACTGAAAGCCTATGCACAAGAAGCAAAGCAAATTGTGAAGCAAGCGCTTGACGTTTTGACACCAGTCCTTCCGCATCGAATGGAGGATGGAAATGTGAGTTAATAAACGCACTGTTTATATGAATTAAGTGTAATTTATCAGTTGTTAGAAGCTCATGTCACTCTGTACGTATGATACAGCTTCTTGTGTTTATGAACTTAAAGGCTAATTGCTACATTAGATGTTTACCCCAGAGCAAAAGGATTTTGCGAAATTGTATTGATATTATTTCCTTGATTTTCTGTGCCTCTGAATGTCACTAATACTGGAGAAACTCCTTCGATGCCTTATGAACTACTTTTTTTCGACAGCCAGGAATAAGTAGTTTCCGTTTTGAAGTGTTGTGACGTACGTTCCACTAAATCCACCTTAAGTAAAACAGTTGCTAATGATGTAACCCTTCATTTTACAATACGGTACCCTGAACACTGTTTTTCTAATTTCCGAAAATTTGTGGAGATATTTTATTTACCAGCTGTTAAGGTTCATAATGAGCGTTTATGGGGGTCTATTTCCTTACGCTGCAGTATTGTATTGGAGGATAATTTGAAATATTTGTAGTCTTTCCGTGAAATAAAACGAAATACAAGTCAGCAGAGGACGGTACAGCTGCAAGTGTGGTTATCTTTGTAGTCAGACTAATACGGTTTGCAAAAAATGAAATAAAACTACGTAAAAAAATCTTTCCACCAATGTGACCGATAAATATCCTACTGTCCCATTTACCTCGTTTACTAGGAATCTAAGAAAAGGCTAATAAAACGTAACACACTATTAGTATGCAAGGCATCCGCCGATTATTTTTACAATATAATTACTTCATTGCCTTTTCTCCTAGAAGAGCATCGGAAATAACCTATAGGAAAGGTTGGGCGCAGTTAGCAACCCGGGTAAATAAAGAGGTTGTAACATAAGAAATAAACCTACAGGGTTATTTTTATTTGCCTTTGAAAAAAGGGTCTCGTGCTCTCAGGTAAATGATTGGTAGAAAATACTGGTACTCTTAGCCGATGATTTAAGGAAATGGGTTGGGGTTTATATAAGTATATGTACACCAAATTTCAGCCTGAGATTTTGTTTTCTCCATTTAGTTTTCATGTCCAGAGGGTTGTAGAAATTTAATGATTGGTACAAAATTTTAAAAATCAGTTTTTTCTTTAACAGCAATATCCTATTTCTGTATTTTCAACCCAGGCTATGCTTTCCCACTGGACGAAAAAAATTATTGTCGAAGAAGGACATACGTTAGGACAACTTGTCCATATGTTGTGAGTACCACTTACGTATTTGAATGCAAATGTGAGACCATATCTACAATGGGCTGTGGAATGTTTTCTTTTTCAGTTTACCTCTTGCTTTACACCTACTTTGAAAGCAACACACGATATAATTGTAGCCACGGCCTCGGCTAGATATAAACGCCATCGAAGGTGCATTTGGCTTGTAATAGTAATAATGTCACTTCTTACTGTGTTGACCTTCAAGTGAAAAACATTCGGTTATTATGGTTAATGTGAAGATCGCTTCTGTACGCTTCTGTATAACTATTAGGTATGAAACAAGATGTTTATTTAATGGCATTTACTTCTGGTGTGGTGAATATATAGCTCAGCAGAGCTATTATTGCCTGGCAACAAGGTCGCTTACATTCAAATATTATACTCTATTTATATATATATTCGAGACAGAGAGAGAGAGAGAGAGAGAGAGAGAGAGAGAGAGAGAGAGAGAGAGAGAGAGAG
>RDPX01000007.1:6797715-6875503 GCA_003991215.1 Morbakka virulenta | reverse complement strand
AGAGAGAGAGAGAGAGAGAGAGAGAGAGAGAGAGAGAGAGAGAGAGAGAGAGAGAGAGAGAGAGAGGCAGGGACTAACAGACAGACAGACAGAGAAACAGGCAGACAAGTTGTGTTGAGTGTGCTGAAATCTGTATATACATTTAATAAGGAAGTCACTACATTAATTTTAAGGAACAATACGGCTTTTTGAATTTTTTTTACATACTGGTTTTGTTATTTTCTGTATCAAATGTATTAAATGCATTTAACGAAACAATTTTACATTTTCCCTCTTATTTTTTACTAGACAATTGATTTACCGGCATCGTGAAGTGTATTTCCCAGTGCGCATGGATCTAATTCAGCACATGATAAGTGCGATGCAACGCCTCGGTTTTACTGCTAGTGTAAGTTTCTTATTTTTGTAATGCATTTAAAAACTATTACTAAAAGGTTTCAATATTGTAAAGAACGTTAACCACGATGTAACTTTGTTGTCTTTTGTAGGCTGGTTAGTATTTCTTGTGGCTTTCAATAAATTTATATTGCAAAAAGTCATTTTAGGAAGTTCAGGGGGGTGGGGGTGTGGGGGGCATAACTATACTGAACTTTAACTCTGGAAAACTTCAGCCATATATCCTCAAACCATGACCGCAGACATTTCTAAGTCTGATTTAAGCATTTGCAGATGGTATACACATTAAACAAACGGGTTGTTTCTCATACGTTTGACATGAATTTTCCAGTTCGAATAACAATGCCTCAACACTCATGATGAATAGCCTTCTCCATACCCCTCCCCTTCCCCTACCTGTTGCATTTAATCACAACTCATAATATATTGAAACGTATTTTCAATACACCAATAATATTATGCGGTCTGGATAGTATTGCTTGGAATAATAAATCGTACAATAGACTAAGAGCTTTTATAAACCACGTAGCACTCGTGACAAGCCATCGCCTACTTGTTAAAATTAGAATTAAAAAGCTTTGTCGTACTACAAGATTACCACCAATCATAAACACCATCAGACGCAATACGATGTAATTATATTATCATATTGAACATAATACTGCTGGAGACTCAAGAATATGTCTAAGGCTACTGTTTTAAAAGAAGCTTTAAAGGTTTCTTGTGCGTGTTTACCAGCCAGTTTTTTGCCTATGCTTTTAGTCAGTATTTTATTTGTTTTTGGTTTGTCGAAATTTCTGTATGAGAAGTTTGACTGAACTTTAAATTTTCTTGTCCAGCGTAGAAAATGTATTCAGTAAGAGAAAAGACGGAAACCAGTTTTCCTAGATACCTAGTTTTGGAATTCTCCTGAGATCAGACCACTTCCAGAAAGGCTGAAAATCAGTAGAATAATGAACTGTACTTTGCCATATCTGTAATGAGCATTTTTACTACTTCTTCCAGGCAACAATTGAGCATAGACGATTAGCGGTTGATTTGGCAGAGACTGTTATTGAATGGGAACTACGAAGATGTCGGGAAGAGGTAGAAAACAAAGACAATCAGGAAGTAAGTAACCTCTACGTCATTGGACAGAGATAAAGAGAGGGAGAAGAATTGTGTTGGTAGGCGTGACTTGGTTTACTACCAAAGGGTTTTCAGTTCGAAAGCACTTTGTTTGTGTGTGTGTGTGTGTGTGTGTGTGTGTGTGTGTGTGTAAGTGTCTGTGTCTGTGTCTGCCTGTGTCTTTGTATTTATGCTTTATATTTTTTAACCTTAATTTGAAAAATGGGCACGCTATTTACTGATTTAATAACGTGTCATGAATTCTGGATAGTTTTGTTAATTGGCATTACAGTTGTTGAGAGTGGCATTCGGTATGCCTTAGTTGTGATAGAAAATACTTAATATCAATAAATGAACTGGATTGAAGGATGAAAGTTTGACAGATGACATGAACTCTTTGTGATAATATTCATAAAATTCAATCAGTAACACCACATTCAGATAAAAGACTTTTTTATGGGTAAAGTTTTAATACATTTCTTTAATTGTTTGCAGACATCCATAAAAGATCTGGATTCGCGTTAAATAAGGTTTCAAATAACTAAATAGAATTTTTACTGATACTGTCAGTGTTGGTATTCAAGCTTCTTTGTTTGACTATATAAATCATATTGCTTGGTACTACATGTTATTGAATGTGCAGAAATTGACTTTTATAGAGGTGGGATGGAATTACTTACAAAAACAGTTTATCCGGGACCTTACTTTTTTAGCCAAGTTCCCCCTCAATAGTCAAACGTCGTCATGTTAGAGAAAGCTATTGAAATATGTGGGAGAGATTTTATAGAGAGAAGTCACTAAATGACATAGGTAGAAAAATACCTGTTACTGGCCATTTTGTCCATATTTTTTATATTTTTTACATTTAGATGACGTGGAGATTTTTATATGAAACTTTTTAACTAGTAGTGAAGCCTAATTGGACAATGATTTAAGGTGTGACAAATACGAGGACACAGAGCATGGTATAACTTTGGACTTGCTGCAATGGTATTTTTGTATAGCTAATCCAAAATCCATAATCCAAACTATGATATTTCCTATAGCCATATATGGGTGTGAAAGTTGCACGGTCAAAAAGCAAGATAGAAAGCAAATAGATGTCTTTAAATTGTGGTGTTGAAGGAGAGTATTGAAGATCCTTTGGACGGCTAGAGAAACAAATGTATCAGTGATCGGGAGAGTAGCACCTAAAGTAAGTTTAGAAGCACGTTTAGCAAAACAAAGGCCACGGTACTTTGAGTATGTGATAAGAATGGAAAACACTTTAGAGAAGGATCTAATGTTGTCTATGTGTGAGGGGAGAAAAAGAAGAGGAAGACAGCGACAAAGATGGGTGGATGACGTGAAGGCATTGACAGGCAAGTCTCTGGCAATCTTAAAGGAGGTCGCGAGGGACAGAACTCTGTGGAAACAGGTTGTGCATGACGTCACCAAGAGTCGTCATCGACGCGACGGAACTTGATGATGAATCCATACCATACAGGCATATCAGATGGCAGTGTTTGGTAGTGCAACCCGTTGAGAAATCTCTGCGTTGCTGCAGAGAAAGGACGCTGTTCTCACTCTGTGCCACCACTTTGCTGTACAAGATAGTTTACTTCATGTAAACTCTGAAGGTTTTGTGTTTGAATGATATAGTTGTGTGTATTCTATTTTTCTCTTGCTTATGACCAAGATGCAGTTTCTCTGCTTGGCCTTTTAAAGAAGGAGATTCTCAAGTGATTGCTTTTAATTGTGTTGGAGATCGGCACATTCAAGGTATTCCATTCCACCTCCAGTAGCATACTTTGACTAAGACAGGAGGGTAAGGTCTTGTATTAAGTTCGCAGATACGATGAGCTGATGCTAGGCTGGACGTGGAAGGTACAAGGAATTTTTTTCGTCACCCATCGGTAAGAAATGGTTTGTCACAAATTGAGGATATTCTACTGATTTTAAGTTCCTTCGAAAGAATGTTCAAAGTATGCTGCAAGACATTGCTTATGCTTATTGCTTTTGGTATTTTTGTTATCTATATCAATGGAAACTCTGATCACAATAACAATGTAAGCGAATTTGTTTGTATTTTCTGCAGTTGGCAACGGCTAGAAAACTCGTACAAGATGACTGCCATGAACCAGCAGCCAAGAAAGCAAGACCAATCAGTCAGGTAACGGGGGATCTAATAAATGTATAAATATGAATAAGCATGAGGGATAACTTTTTTTAACTCAAAGTTTTGCTTTTTTAACTATGATCAGGCACACACGAGATGGCTACATACAGACCAATTCGATACTTTCCAGCTCAGTTATTCCACGATGCCCTCAAAATAAAAGACTAAGCCTTATTCTTGTAATGTGAATGAATACAGCCAACGACTGTTTGCAATATATTTCGTGTTATTCACACTTCATCAGGCAATTACATCCGAAAAAAAATAACAACTACTTTGAGTTCTGCTATCTTAATGAGATAATGCACTGAGACTAATAACGCAACTACAAATTGGAACGATATTACAGGAATCCTTAATAGATGAAGCATCAAACAGTTAACGACTTAATGACCAGTTCTCTACTCCTGTCTTTATCCTTGGTATTAATGAACGAAGCGCTCACGAACGTGCAGCGCTTCAAGGGTTAGTAGAAAGTCTTCTCCGCGAAATAATGACTGGAGAATTTCAACATGTTTTTCATTGAGAGCCATATTACACTGGGTGAGGTGGGATTTCATGGAAGGTGCTCCTGGAAGAAGGTTTGCATATGCCGACCAATCTGGCTGGCACACCACGCTGAACAGCGTAGACAAGTGAATTGATAGAGAACCCTGCTTTTTATTAATTCCTCAACAGAGGGCTTTAGAGGGAGAAGTACGGTTTTCAACTTTCTCAGTGTCATTACCATCACACTTGGGTCCTTGATCTTGTTAAGTGGACGTTTATAATCTTTTTTGCGTTTGCTGCGATACTGGGTGATGAGTGATTTTCTTTCAAAGATCTTGGGGTCTTGAGCCGGTGACCTGGCTGCTGCTCGAAAGTTTCTCCCATTATGGCATTCAAAGCTGGTTTTGTGATGGCTTTGTGGAAGGTTGGGAAATGGGTATTGATTCACCTTCAATATCCTTTTAGCTTTCTCTAAGCTTTTATGAAAGTTTCCCTATGCACTGCAACCACGGTAGATACGGTACACAATACCTGATACCACAAAACTTTTTTAGCGCTTAGGCATATAATTTATGGCATGGTAATTCAAAATCAGGTCAGTATTAGTCGGTTTGTTATACCTGGACGAAAAGAGCTGGCTAGTTTCATGGTCATGGATTACTTTCATATCCAGAACCTGGGAGCTTCTCCTCGTTCACCTGCTTTAAGGTGAATTTCAAATTTTTGTGGAAGGTATTGATTTGATTGAATTTTTCCTCTACCTATTTCCCTTTTTCCAATTCTTAGTCTTGTTTCTATTCTTATTCTTATTTCTATTCTTATTCTTATTCTTATTCTTATTCTTATTCTTATTCTTATTCTTATTCTTATTCTTATTCTTATTCTTATTCTTATTCTTATTCTTATTCTTATTCTTATTCTTATTCTTATTTTTATTCTTATTCTTATTCTTATTCTAATTCTTATTCTTATTCCTATTTTTATTCTTATTCCTATTCTTATTCTTATTTTTGTAGTTCGTTTAATTGTATTGGTTGTTATGGCGGGACTTAGAAATCCATTCGCCTAACAGTTTAAATATCTGTTTTNAGTTCGTTTAATTGTATTGGTTGTTATGGCGGCACTTAGAAATCCATTCGCCTTGCAGTTTAAATATCTGTTTTGGTGAGGGTATGTGGGTATATATATATATGTTTCCTGCTGTTATTTTTTTAATATTATGTAATCATTTAATTATAATCATCGTTATATAGGCTGGTAGGCTGCCAAGCTCGGAAAGAGCGACAATTAATCCAGTACTTCTTCCAATGGAAAAGCACCATTCAGATGCAATCTGTTACTTCTTGTTCAGAATTGCCTGTCAGGTAAGCATGTCATTAATTTTAATGTCGTGTGTTTATGGTGAATACCTTTACATCTGACACGCCAGCAGTGTTCATTAAGCCTTATTTGACGTTCAAAAAAGTACACGTTAATGTTTAAAGATAAAAATATTCCTTAATCCGATATGTTTTAAATTACCGTGGTTGCTGTTTTTCCCTTTGTTAATGAATTTTCCCGTATACTTTTTATTTTGACTCCCGAAACACTGTTTCCTGGTGTCATAATAGTATACCACTTTTTTAAAGCCTTTCTTGGGAATAATTACCTTGGGAATTTCTTTAGGGTATCGTTTTGTTCTTTCTGGTTATATGCGCTTTTGTTGTTATTCCCATGATGATAGCTGATTTTAGCAAAGGGAAGTTTGGTCGCTGTTTTCGAGCAAACCGCCGTGGTGTTGTTATTGGCTGCAATAAAAAGGCACTACTGAGCAAATGTCATTATATTTTATACATATTAACAAATGAATATGAAATGTCATCAACAACAGTGCTTTACCACATTAAAACGTAGGAGCCATCATATAATCAGATGTAAGAGTAAGAAAAACCCTTAACTTTACAGTAAAGTTTTTCTTACTTGTACATCTGATTATATTTTATACATAACATCTTAAGACATGGTGTAGGTAACAAACTAAAAATTAAACTGTGACTAGCGCATAGTAAACATTATTTTCTTCTCTAGGTAAACGAGCCTTCAAGTACTGGTAATTTGTCTGGGGAAGCATTGTCAAAACGATGTTTTAAGCTACTTAAGATGGCTCTGAAACCAGAATGTTGGCCAGGTATCTTGCTTTTTTTCTGCATTAGTTTCTCGTATTAATCTGCAAGTTTTTTTAAGTAATATAAAACTTCACGAAAATTTACTCATTTATATTTTAAGTAAGCTCTGGCTACAGGTTCAGTTTTTTTGACAAAGGGCTGGATATGGCTACCCCAGTGCCATCATAATTATACTATAGAGATTAGGTGTTTTAATGGATTTGCCTACTATTTTGTTTTCATTACAAAATCCCAGTTTTACTTTAAAGTAAACTACTTAAGTAACTACATGCTGGTACGAAGAAGCTTGAACCACTGATACAACAGTATATTTAATTTTGTTTGTCGCTGTTGCCGTAGTCTTCACCTGAACCTTCTGAATTAAGAACCATGAAATTATTCTGACTTAACTAATATAGCTGGGAAATACAATGTCATGCATATATATAATTCTCAGCTGTTGTTTTGGATTTTTAGTTTTTATCAAGCTGCTTTGATTTTCAAGTCTTCGTTGATGTATATCTGAAATACATGATGATTGGTTGAATATTGTGCTTTAGTTGTAGAAGTTGTTATGGTAAGCTGGCTTACGTGGCTGCAAAGAGGTAAAATACTTACCTTTTACTTAAATGCAGTTATATTTGCATGCTAATAAATCGGTAATATACATCAAGTAAGGCTACAGCGTACAAATATGCAGTCAAGATTTTTCTTATATTTTTAATCATAATTTTTAATTGATTTTGTTTTGTTCGTTACTGTTTCAAGTTTGTAGGACTTGACCACCTTATGTACTTCTTGATTTACTACATACAGTTGTCACTCATGTATGATAAACGTTTTCGCATTTTAGATGCTGAATTAAGAGTATCTTGGCTTGACAAACTCTTCATGATGCTGGTATGGCTTAAATCCTTTGGGATTTACTTAGTATATCTATCTATCTATATATATATATATATATATATATATATATCAAGCTCCTATTTTTAATCTATTTATCTTAATTTAGCTTTTCCAATGGAAGAGTGCCGTTGTATTTTGACTTTCTGCCACCTTAATTCAGATTTTACAGGGGGTGTTTTCACCCCCGTTTACTTATCTTAGATAATTGAGAAGTAGTAGTGAAAACTGTATGACTGCCTTCTGTGATGTTGTAGAAGGCTTGGATATGTTTTAAACATTTACTGCATCGTAAAAAATATTGTGAGTACTTTATACATTGTAAAATACAGCTGAACTGAATAGGCATGATATATATACTGGGCTTCGTGCGGTGTTTTTTTTATTTCCGGGTTCCCAAGATAAGAGAAAAAGTATGAATCACCAACGGTCAGCAGCCTGCGAATCGCCCTTGTAGAACAAGATTAAACGGTTTTTTCAATTCTCCCTTTGTTTACCCCGCAAGGAGAATTGTCGCTTATAATATAAAATTTGTTAGCCCAATTTGTTGATTATATTTCTCCAACCATTCATTTCCAATCACTCCCATTTATGTGGTTATCTCTCATAAATTACCAAAGAAACACTGGGGCTAGACAGAAATTAACGTCGGAGAGGCTCACCGTAAATGGACAAGTAAATTTAATAGGACTTTTAGGTAGAACAGGCTTTTTTATTATTATAGAACTAAATCGAAATTTAGTTCGATAATCGAAATAAATAAATAGCAAAATGAAAAAACAGTTTTACTTGAAATGAAATGCAAAACAAACCAGGTATTTAACACAGGCAGTGGATTTTTGATACGTTACTCGTATAAATTGATGTCCGTATTAACAAAGAAACCCATGGAAATGATTCCATGAAGGTCATCGCAATATCATTAGAGTTTTACTTGTAGCAAAAAGTATTTCATTGTTTCCTTGCATTTTTTCCCCAGGATCAAACACCAAATGCCAACTTTGCTAATGTCTGTGTTGCTCTGGAGATTCTGGCCTATCTCTGTACAATTTTGGTAAGTAATTCACTCCGTATGGTCTACTGAGAGAGAATGCTATAAAATAGTTTAGGTTTACTAGAGATGCTGTCTAATGCATGCAAAAATACATACTGGGAAAGATTATTATAGAATCACTAGTTTTATATTGTAGGAAGTTCTTTTGTAGAAAATTACTGTGGTTAAGACACCTATATTTCAACGTTTTTACAATAATTGTTCAAGTTTTGTACCTTTCAAGACAACATCAAGGTTGTTTCAAGCTCACAAAATTGAATTGACGTCAAGTAAACATTGATGAGAAAAGTAGCCAACATAGGAGCAAAACCAATTGTGATTGCGAGTTTGACTTTTTGGATTTAAGAGGGCAATGCTTGTTCATAAAATGTTGCTCATTTTATGAACAACAGCAACAGACAGTAAAGTAGTTATTATTTCTAACAGTTATTTGTGGCCTCGTGACGTGAAGATCCGTCATTTCGACTGTTTAATGTCGAACAGTTCACATTTAATGTACACCAGAGCTTGACCCCTTTGAGCATAATATGAGCTTTTAGAGCATGTAAACTCTCTGACATTGTCGTTTTGTCTAGGCAGACAATATTTTGAGAACGTATTTTCTGGATTTTGTGCAGTCAAAACCAGTACTTTTCGTTTACCAGCGATATTGGCATTTTGATTTAATTTGATTTATTCTTTTGTACTTATTGCCTCGCCAAACAGGTACAAAAGTGATAGGTGTTTTTCAGAAAAAAATAGTAATATAGCGATCTAACATAGGAACTCAAATAAAAAAACTGATGTTTCATTCCCCAGTTTTAACCCCATTTGCTTATCTCTTCAGTCACATTTTTGTTTTGTAGCCTAGACAAGACGTGCTCAGTTTGTTTAAACCACTACAGAGAGGAATTGTAAGCTGCATGTCATGTCAGAATGGAAAGGTATGGAATTGGCTTTATCATTTGTGCTTTTTTAGATTTGTGCTTTATGATTTGTGCTTTATGATTAGTGCTTTTTGACATTTGTGCTTTATGATTTGTGCTTTTTGACATTTGTGCTTTATGATTTGTGCTTTTTGAGATTTGTGGTTTATGATTTTTGCTTTATGACTTGTTCTTTTGAGATTTGTGCTTTAGTTGTTTGTAAATGGCCTATCAGGGGTGAAGGCAGTTAAACAGTTGTTTTGGTTTTGCCTATATTCGAAATACCAGCAGTGTTTTACTAACATTCTTCCTACGTAACACCACCAACATTTTTATGAAAACTGAAACTGTTATCGCAAAAAGCCCTGTGAAATGGATAAACATATTGATTTGATGCACTTTGAATTGTTAGTTGTTTTATTAATTCACCTGCTGTACTTGTAGGTTGTCAGAGCTGTGCATACGATGCTTGTGAAGCTGTTAGATGTTTACCCTATTGATCCAGGTATGCAGTCGTTTGACTCTCACTTTTTAATGCCGTGCTGTCTTTGTTTGAAAGCTACTGCCAGGTTGACCAGATTACTAACTGAGTAATGTTATTTTAAGTGTTTAAAATTGTTCGGTTTTCAGATAAATTTTGTCAGTCATCGCCAAGAAATTCCCAGTTTGCATTTCAAATGTCAATCTGTAAGGGTTGTATGATGGGACCCAGCAACTGAATGGTGGATAAACACTTGATAATGTGTTTGAAAACAGGAATTGATTGTAGAGAGCAGGAAAAACTCATCAGTGAGACAGCAGATGCTGCTCACACAGAAATCTAAATATCTTACCCATCCTTTTGCCAACCTTTGCCACACTAAGAAGGTAAATACAAATCATTCAGACTCCAAAACTTTTAACAGCCGGCAGTGTATATGCATCCGGGAATCACTTTAGCATTTCCAAGATAGCCACTGTTTTTTGCCTGTTTATTTATAATTGGGTCTTTTGGGCTCAACCAATACCAAAGAGTAACCAAGGGCCAAGCACATCATTTACGGGGGCAGACATAAGGTTGTTTTTCACATATATTCCTAAAGTGAAAGCCCAGTTGGCTGAAAACACGATTTGTGACAGGATATCCGGTGGATAACTTAATAATCTGGAAGTTTTGTAAGAAACGTGCTTGTGTTCAAAGTCTCTACTACCATCATATATAAATTAGGTCCACAATCTAGAATTAAGGCCTGACTGGGGAAAAGTGCTCCCCTGTCCAGACGGTGTCCATTTTAAGTGGAAAATTTTGAAAAACCCTTCCTTCTCCCGTAAATGAGCCTTCCTCTTTTTTCACCCCAGTGAAACATGGTTCAAAAAGGGTTAAATTCAAGGCTGACCTCTTCTGTTAAATAGACTAAATCACGTTTTCTTTCTTTGTTTTTAATTGATTCAACCGTCATAATTTTACCCAAGCAGACATAATACTATTTCATTGTTGCTCAATACCTAAAAACAGCCACTTTAAAACTAACCTTTTTCGAAAAAAAAAGAAACCACCTCCAGTTAGCCCCCTCCTTCGGCCTTCAGAATTAAAGAAGTGCCTCGGGGACTTTTTCCAGGAAATGGAGTACGTAAAAACTATAGCAGAAGTTGAATCTGTCAAAGGAATGTTTAAGAAATTTAGACTCCGTCACCCCAGTGGGCGTGGGTTTGATTTAGCGGATAATTTTTTTTATTTGCTACCAATTTGAGTTCTACGCAAGTGAGATTTTCATATTTTAGAGATCAGATAACACCACTTTTTCCATTTTAAAAGCATTAGCGAACACTAGAATCTGCTTTGATTTTCGTTCGTTCAAGCCCTCTTACCCAAATGTTTTGCTTTATTTGCATTTGGTAGTTGATTTGCAATTTTTTGGAAACGACCTTTTAATTACCGTAACCAATATGTCACGGCATATTCTATTGTACTTGTCCACTATGTACCAGAGAAAGCAGTGGTCTTGCACAAACTTCATAAAGGTACTTTATCATGACAGAAGGGTATCGGAACCATACTCACCTGATACGGGCCTATGTCATACGAGAGGGCTAATCGACATTTTTTATTTGTTAACCTAATGGCAAACTTTTGCCTTTTGTTGCCCTGAAGTTTTTGCATAAGTAGTCTTTCAATCCTACGCACCTGCGCAATCGATTTATTTGCCCACTTTTGTGTACAACTAGACTTATAGATTTTGGGGCTAACTGAATAATAAAAGCTGATGCCGATACTTAATTGAAATGTGAACAGAACATATAAAACATTGACATTATTGAGCTCTTATCTAGAAACATATTCAATGGTATTTTGGCTGCAATGAACCATCAGGGAATTTTCCAGAGAAAAAAACACTTTACAGCTTATTATTGACGATGCTTTTGCAGTTAGAAAACAGCCAAAAATTGAAAACCAGACTCCCTCATACAAGCTCTTCTTGTAAAGGTTTGACAGGTGACAACAAATACTTAATTTGATTACTTGGTACTTATTTAGCCCGCATAGTTTCTTGTAAAAAATATCCCTTTGGTAACCTTGGAGCCTACTCGGTCAACTTAAGTTAACTTAATTTTTTTAATAGCTTTGTGAGTAGATGTGACCTTAATATTTTTTGTAAGTTACTGGTAAAGAGTATGTCACCGAGCTCAAAATAATTTGCTTTTCTTTAGGACCAAGCAGCACAAAAGTGGAAGAATTAGATTTTCTTTTTAATAATATCGGAAGTGGAATTTATGAAGGCTTGCTCAGTTATGACAGGTATAATTACCTCACTACCGTTTATCTTATTTCTACGTGTTTAGAAAAAGAAGTGCATTTTTCACAACCATACTTATGTTTGAAAAAAAATTTTGCTTTTACTTGTGTATAACGATATTGTGTATAATTATGGCCTTTAAGATGCTTATATAACTGCATAAATGAAACGATTTTCATAGTGGTGTGTTATCAGGAAAACCATACTTTGTAGCTACCTTACTATAACAATTAAGAGATATCCTTGTGACTTCTAAATTTTGGGTTGCAATTTATTCACAAAATTTGACGATTTGCCAGCAAACTGTAGTATAATTGTGACAGAATGTTGTACAATGTAGAATAAATCTGCCCTTACATATCCTTTGATGTCTTTTTGATTTTAAGATCTGGCAATTCTTCGACAACGGTGCTATATGGCCCCTTGATGCTTCTCAAGGCTGCTTGTAGCAGCAGTCCGGGATACATAGACAAGTATGTGGCTTGACATTAAACTTTTTGTGTTTTATGCACTAGTTCTTTTAGATTTGACTTGTGCATGACATTGTCTGTCAAGTGTGAGGAGAATGAGGAAGAAAATTGTGTATTAGAATAATAGGCATTTTTTATGAGACTCTTAGGCATTGCAAGGCCATATGTAATTCACGAGCATTTTTATATCATGTATAATATATATATAATTATGATTAAATATATAATTGTATTTCAGTACATATAATGTTATAATAATGTTTAATCTTGTCAGTAGATATACGCTAATAAATAGTTTTGTAGAAATCCATTTTTATTCAATTTATAGTGTAACTCACATTGTCTTTTAAGGTGTTTCCTAAGGCATACCACAGGCTGTTTGTTATAGCTGCAGCTTAGATTAGTACTTTTCTTTTCTGCTTTATACTTTTATTAGTTTTCTTTTATATATTCAAAACAGATTTTACTTGTCATATTCGTCCTAAATTTGGGCTTTGAAGTCCCCATTTGCTAAATATTTTGATGGCTTTTTTAGAAGTGCTACTGAAGGTGCTTAAAGCTACAATAATGCTTAAAGTGTTATTAAATAAACTGTAGTTTCATTGGTTTAACAATGTAAAAAATTTCCCTAGGACACATTAATTACTGAATATGTTCATTTATTGCCACAGAGATTGATAATAGAACAATCCAAATTTTGTGCAAAATTTCATTATCATAAGTGTTTTCGTTTTCAAATTGAGAATATGACATCAGATACGCAAAACTAAGAAGTGCCAAAGTTTCAGATGTACTGCCCAAAACAACACAACAATCTGTGCAAGATCTTCGCGAAAAACTACTGGTTCATTGGCACTATTCGAGAAAATGACAGGAGGTAAACTACCACCGTATCACTGGAGTTCACAAACCATACCATCTCCTGAAAAAAGGTACGTAGGAAACCTGAAGAATACGCCAAGGGAAAAAAATTGGCCAGGTGGTTTCATAAGGTCGGCCGTAGATAAGAGGTGGAAACATTTAAATTCAGGAGGAATAAGGTCAAATGTGAGAAAAAATTTGTATCACAACTGCAACAAAATGCATGCCAAAATGTTGGATTTGTATTTAAGCAGCTAAAAAGTAATAAGTTGAGTAGAGTATTTCAAGCAATGAACTTACCTAATTTGACTTGCTATCAAATTGGGTAAGTTCATTGCTTCTTAACTTTGATTCTACATTGTGTACCTAGATATTTGATTTGACATTGTTTGCTGAGATTAATTTTTGATATTTTCTATTCCTGCAATAGTTTTCATATTATTGACAGAATAAACAAGGTCTAAAGTATCTTAACGTGTTTTGGAATATTTCGCTGTCGTTGAAATATACATAGGAAATCAAGAAATTACTTGATTGCCATGTAAATTAGCAGGCTCTGTTGAAATGCTATTTTTTCAATATTATGATTTTGTTTTTTGTTATAAAAGGTTCTGTTTTTTCCAAGAGTGAAAAGGTATTACTATTATGAAAAGTACTGTTTTATTCGAAAGCCTGGATTATATATTTGAAGGTATTAAAATTTTTAATTACGTTCGTTTCTTGCCCTCTTTTAGATTTATGCTTCAGTTCATGAAAGCTCTGCAGAAAATGCAAAAAGATCACGTTGCTGGGCAGCCGAGTGAAAGCGGTGGTAAGAAATCCTGTTGATTTACCTGAAAAGACCCTATTTTCCACTACTTATGAGTAAAGCAAATAGAAGCTCAGCGTTTTATTTCTTTGAATTTTTTTTTCTCGTGGGCATTCCAGCCCCCTTCGGTGGTTAATTGCAGCCCTAGATGTATACCCTGTGTTCTTGTATTAATATGACACCAGGAATAATAAAAGAAGCACAATTACGAGGAGGGATTAGTTTTCCATTTCAAATAGTGTTGTGTTCGATATTTCATGACCGTTTGATATTATTATTTTTTCTGGTTTATTTCTTACCTGATTTTGAAGTTGTTTTTTTTTTGTTTTATTTGTTTGTAGTTTCGATTTTTTTTAGCTGGGCCTTAACACAATAAATTTCGTCTGTTGATTTTGTAAGGGAGCCTGCTTAAAATGGCACATGAAATCACGACATTTATTAAGGATATTTTGATTATGTGTCTTGTGCAGTTATGGCCGTGTGCGATTACGTACAATAAACGTCCTATGAACCAATGTTAAAAACTGCAACAAATTGCTTATCGTATTTAATGCTTAAGAAGGTTCAATAATTAGATCCTGGGCTCGAAACCATCGTTCTGTGAAATGTGCTTTACCGATTTGTAATCCCTTTACTCCACTTTGTAATCCTACCTTGTTTCACAATCTTTTTTTGGGGCCCAATTAGCAACCCAAAAGAAAATTCAGATTTTTATGCTCCAGTTTATAGCTCAACACCCGGCCAGAATTTGTATTGAATTCATGATTGCCTCATTTGTTACCCCTGAATTATTTGTGATGGTCATAGCGTATATATTAAAACCAGCACATATATCACCAATGATTCAGGGGTTACACATGGACCAGGATTCCATACAAATCATGGTAGGGTGTTGGACTACAAATTGGACCTTGAAATTTGAACTTTAGTAGGGTTTATTTATTGGGCCAAAAATATTACCAAACAAGCCAGGATTACAATTCGGGTCAGGAATGAATAGCAAATCGGGTAAAGATTACACATCGGTGCAGCAGATGGGCTAATTTCTTACTGTGTACCCCAGACAAAAGTTATTGATCTGTACATTTATGCCAATTCAGTTTCCTTTCTTTTTGGTTGGCTTATCATGAGAAAAGAGAAGAGTTTTGTCTGTCATAATGTAAATAATTTGTATCGTTTACTTTAAAGCCTTAACCGAAATGCTTGTTCTGTCATTGGATTTGGTTAAAAACCGCATGGTCGCAATGCATGGTGAGCTGAGGAAGGTATTCCTGACGATCCTGACTACGCTTATTGAAAAGTCACCGGTAAGCTACTCATTGCAAGGGATTTCTGTAAATTGCTTTTCCTCTGGGAATTCTAATTCTTAATGTTGTTTATATCAGAAATTAATGAGAGTAGGTAGTACTTTTTTATGTTACATCATTGTTTGAGGTAGTTTACATTATTGCCTATTATGAATAGTAACTGCTTGTATCGTATATGACTTAACAGGTTTCAATTTATGGTATTCTTGCCTGGACAAGATATAAAAATATACAGGCATTTATTTTCAAAGCATGGTTACTTTACTCCAGTCATGAAACAGTTGTTACGCTTAGATGCAGTCGATAAATGTCACCAGCACACACTAGATAGTTTCAAAATCATCCAATTAAGAAAGGTTTATTGATCCAAATGTTATTTCTTGACAAACTTAATAGAATTAAGGAAAATGTATGATTTTGAACATTTTTGTCCGCTGGGTACTCGGTATTCAATTCAGTTAATCAGTTCTCTTAAGCAGTTATTATGCTTGACTTCCGCAACAATACCTTTTTGTAATTACAAATTAACAATTTTTTGTGCAAGAGCTATAACTTTTCTTCCTTTTTAGACTTACGGTTTGATAAATAAATTTGTCAGATACGGTCTTCCTGTCCAAATTCCTTGACAATAATTTTTACAAAATGTATTTTGTTAGTGTAATCGCGTTTAACGTTATTTGGTGTTTCAGGACGCAAAGCTATTAAAACACATGACAAAGACAGTGGATGAATGGATGAAAGCCAAACCGGTAACTGATTTCTCAATATTTTATCACTGGTCTTTGATAAGATCCACGTTATTCCCTCTTTCCTACGTTTCTTCACACATGCCGGGATTATTGCAAATTTCATCTTAAATAGCGCGATGACTACATTGTCACAATTTTCTTATCGAGTTTTTTTAAGATTACTTTAATAATAATGGTATGTTACTACCCTACATTTCCACAGAAAAATAGCGGCATTACCACTTCGCAATTATATAGAACGATACGATGAGACCTGGTTCTCGTAATACCACGTTTTCATAGTAACCTTATTGCCACCATTTCGTACCAAAGCGAAATAAGAAAAACCCTGTACCAAGAACCTGATTTCCGTACTCTTTACCGTATTAGAAACAAAATGTTCGTTCTTTGTTGAGCTAGGAGGGTGTACCACTTTCATGAACGGCACCTTACTTCGTTACTTATTTTTAATTTTTATTCTTGAAAGGTTGTTGATGAAATCGGTAGTAATTAGTATACTTCTTTTTTTTCCCCATTGTGTTATTTAAAGTATTAAAAGAACTTTTTGAGCTTATAAAGCGAGCTGTAAAAGATTTCTGTTTTCCAAATTCACTGACTGCCAGCAAGGAGCTACATCTTAACACGGGAGGAAGCAGTTAATGAAGGAAAATTAGTGGAAATCTTAAAGGTAGTTGTTGGGAGCAACGTATTTGAGATTTTAAGTGTCTCTAAAGATGCAAAACAGATACAGAAAACATGCCAGTTTTGCTCAGAATCCCTTTACAAGACCTCCACATTCTTGAAGGCTTATTGTAAAAAACCCATGCACCTAATAAGCTGCATTAGTTCTACTTCCTTTGGAGAATAATCAATGCACCTTTTTATGTATACAATTAAGGTAGATGCATTGTCCCTTAATCCATTTCATTTCTGTTGCAGTAATTAGGTTTGTCTTCACAGATCAAAGCAACATCAGCTCTAACGTTTAGTATTTTTAATTATGTCATAACTTAAGTATCTGCACTACATTTGGAAACAACAAATAGATCTACCTCTTAGCTCATTGGTAAAGAAGCGATCTTGTCCGTGATCCAAATGAGTAACCCAATCGTATTGATGGTTTTTGTTGTACCAACTAAACATCTCCTTGCAAAACTTGAGAAGAGCCATATTGTTCTCAGACTTAGAGTTTTAATTTATATTTTCACAATGGGAGCCTCTATCTCAGAAGTACTGCCTCGAGTTCGTTTCTCTGTTACAAGTGACATATTACTTTGTTTGTACATGTTTTCGGAGGGAAGGAAGCCTCAAATGAAAAAGTAAAAAATGAAATAAAAAAAGGAAACGTCTGAAATGAAGTGGTTTCCGGACTTGCTTGGTCGTGTTGAAAAACCAAGATGAATGTGGGTCTACATATATGCTGGCAATGTAGAACTTAGGAATGGGAAGTACCAGAGAACTGGAATGAAAAGAATTGTGATCGTAAGTAATAAATACAACATTTTACGTTTGAGAAAGTTACATTTTCTCAAAGACCTTTTAACCTGTTGAGAGATAGACTCGTGGAAGACTAGTCTGTATCCTTGGAGGATTTTTCTGACTTGCTGCCTTGTCAATATAATAACAGTTAAAAAGCAAAGCAGAATACCGATAGGAAATAAGTCGTAGAACCGTCACTGATTTATCAGAAACAGATTTAAAACAAGAAAAACGAGTATTATTTATTGGGGAAGCATTTCTCGTGTGGTAATAGCGCCCAAGGAATTATTATATTACATACTCCAATAGATGATTTTGGTCTTTTCAATGACGCCTATTCATCAACGTTACCCAATTTTATTGAGATTTCATACTGGGGCCACAAATACCTCACCAATTTGCTTGAAGGTAAACTGTGAAACTTAAGCATTTGGGCAAAATATTTTTTATTTCTACATACTTTATCTTTTTGTTCTGAAAATGTAAAAACGTGGTTTGGTTTTGTTTTGGGGGGCTTTTTGTCGTACGCCGACTTAAAGTATTGCAATATCGCGCTGGTGTAAATGCTTCGTCAAGAGTCAAGATTGTCATGTTTTGAATAAATTTAGAAATGACAATTATGAGTAATATAGTTACTGCCTCCAAGAAGGTGGTCAGGTGGACCAAGATGCTCGGAAAACTGTCATGGCTTAAGGGTCTGAGGGTAAAATAGTAACTGGGGGAAGAATTGACGGAGTATTTTAAGAGATTAGTCCACAGTATCGAGCTAAACCATTGTGTGTATTTGTTTTAAGGATAGAGTGTGGTAGTGTTTGGTATTGATAGTGACACCACTTTGTGTTTTTTCTTTCCAACACTTACTAGCCAAATCATCAACCAAATCAAGTCCCATCCATTCGGGAAAAGTCTCTCCTCCTGTACAGGATGATGATCAATTTTGAAAAGCGCTTTTCAGACGACGTAGAGCTCCATACTCAGTTTTTAGAAGTGGTAAACTATGTCTACAGGTACTGATTGTTTTATGGTTCAGTAAGTTTATCAATTTTACGTTGCTTTTGGAACTGAATGGACGAAAGTTCATACACATGGAATGATGACTTTTTCGAAAGTACTTCGTTTTAGTAGGCTTCCTCTTGAGTAACAAGTATGCACTTGTAACTTGATTAAATAATGTATTATTATTACATCGAGTTGCTATTTGTAAATTTAAACAAGAATGTTAGAATCAAAGCTTTCTTTTCTCTATACATCTGTTATGTAAAACAGCTTTCCTGCTTAAGAAAGCAGCAATTTTTGTGAAGAGAAAAGGTAGATCCATTACCAGTGCAGTCAATAAAACAGCTATTTCGTTTGAAGATGTTATTTTTTTAGCTCCATCATGGATTTCAAAGTACCTCCTACATTTTGAATACATTATTTTTCGTAATCTTTGAAGTCCGCGTTGATAAATTTCCTGACATTGGCAGAAGATTATTAGCTTTACGATTATAATTCACCTGTTTTACAATTGATATTGTGTTATAGAGATGAAAACCTCAAAGGAAGTGAGCTTACTGCAAGACTAGAACCGGCATTCCTTGCCGGGTTAAGAAGTCTGCAGCCACAAATTAGGATGAAGTTTATGGAAGTAAGAATTGCTAACATTTTATTCATGACTGGATTTACAGTTTTATTGAATTTGACGGGGATTTATCTTTGATGTTCTTTATTTTGATTAGCTTTATTGAAAATTACCATTGGTTGAAGGTTGGGTTGTGTGCAAAAATTGCAAATATTGCTACTATTTGCCATACTACTACTCCTACCATCACCACCATCACGGCCACCACCACCAGAAATACTACTGCTATTACTACTACTACTACTACTACTACTACTACTAATAATAATAATAATAATAATAATAATAATAATAATAATGAGGAGGAGGAGGATGGTCATTATTTTTTTAAACATCGTGCCTTCCCTTATCTATCAAGTAATTTTCAATTTGTTTACAGGCTTTATTTTTCCTGTAATCTCTTTAATTCAGAACAAGCAAAATCCAGAAAAAGACACTCAATAATTTAGATTAGCTAATGAGTAGCAAATTTCGAGAATTCCATTTATGATTTCTTCGGGTGAAAATATAACACGAGCTTAGTAGGCGTTTCTCATCAACTCGTATGAAGGTATACAATGAACTGAATAGTGGTAGAAATAGTTGAAAGGATGTGCCTGATGTGCTGAAGGGAGTTGAATGTTTTGGGGTGGCATTTGGAACGCCGAAAAGGAACATAATAAAGGTGCTGGATGTTTAAAATATCTGAAATAGGAGATTAATGGTCAACACCTTCAGGAAATGGTGAGGGTAAGTCTTAAAAAAATGTACAAAAGCACTGTTGAAAGATCCCGAATAGGAAAGCACCAGGGAAAGATGGCCAACTAAATAAGATATTGGAGAGTGGAAGATATAAATAAGATAAGATATTGGAAGGCAATTTACCTACATGGATGACATTTGGTCGTACAGTACTGTGCCAAAAGGACCCTGGAAAAGGTAATGCAGTGAAAAACTATCGCCCTATTACGTGCCTCCTGTGAAAGCTCGTGATGGGGATGATAGCAGAAGAGATGTACAACTATATAGAAAGAGAGAATCTTCTACCAGAAGAACAGAAAGGATGTAGGCAAGGGAGTCGTGGTACAAATGATTAACTGTTGATTGATAAGGCTGTATTGAGAGACTGTAGGAAAAGACATACTAATCTGGCTGCGACATGATTATAAAAAAGCTTATTACTTTGCCCCCCATGCTGGATTAATGCGTATATTGAAATGTTGGGGATTCCAGAGGACTTTAGAAACTTCCTGCAAAGAAGATGCGTCCGTGGAGGCTTTAATTGACATCTAATGGAAACGACCTTGGTGATGTTGATGTAAAAAGAAGGATATTTCAGGGTGACAGTTTGTTCCCTGTACTCTTTGTGTTGAGAATGATTCCACTCTCTTTAGTAGTTCTTAGGAAGGTCAATACAACCTATGAATGGGGAAAGAAAGAGTACAAATTTAATCATCTTTTGTTTGGTAAGAATGAAGAACAGACAGATTCACTTGTGAACACGGTATACATCTTCGGTACGGATATTGGGATGGAGCTTGGTCCTAGAAAGTGGTGTTTTTAGCTTGAAGAGAGGGAAAATGACTAGATGTGAGGGAATGTTACTCTCGGATGGCGAAGTAATGAATGAAGTGAAACAGGAAGTTAACACATATTTGGGGATTGCTGAGGTGGATAAGATAAAAGGAAATGGGATGAAAGAAAAAAATTATAAGGGAATACAAGGCAAGGCTCAGGTTGATTCTTAAATCAAAGGTGAATAGGAGAAACAAAATTGCAACGATGAACACATGGGCAGTAGCTATCTTCAGATATGGGGCAGGAAACCTGGAATGAAAAGGATCTCAACTGAAAAGTTTAGTCAGAACAACAAGAAAGACAATGACAATGTATGACTGGTTTCATACTAAGAGTGATGTGGATAGACTATACTTAAAGAGGCATGAAGGAGGCAGAGGTTTAATAGGCATAGAACACTGCGTCCGAGGAGACGAAAATAGAATGCCAGAATGTAATGAATTCTGCAGAAAAACTAGTTCAGGCGATTCGTACGTCGGGGAAAATTGTGACAGAAAGTACCATACATAAAAATGAATTCAAACGACAGAACGCATAAGAGCTTAAGCAGAAATTGGCGGAGAAAAGGCGGTATAGACAGTTCATCGGGGAATAGTGGGAGAAAGTAGATAAGGACAAAACCTGGAATTGGTTAGTCAGAAGTGATTTAAAAGTTAAGACAGGGGTGATGGTATGTGCTGCACAGGAACAGGCGATCATAACAAATTATGTAAAACACCACATTGATAAGAGTATCGACATTCTTCTCTTTAGAATGTGTGGGAAGAGAGAAGAAAGTGTACAACATATAGTAAGTGAATGTGAGAAGAGACGCCACTATAATGTAGCAAAGATAATTCATTAGGAACTGTGCGAGAAAAATGCATTAGAACATCAGGAAAAATGTTATAAACATAACCCAGAAGGAGTGGAAGAGGGTGAAGATCTAAGATTGTTATGGGATATTAATATGCAATGCGACAATATGATAGAAGCAAAGAGGCTAGGCATTGTTATAATTGATAAGAAGGGAAAAAGCTCAATTATCGCTGATATTGCAGTGCCCGCTGATGGAAGAGTACATGAAAAGGACTTGCGGTAATATTTGAAGACTGTGGCAACTAAGGAAGATGCAGGTTGTTCCTGTAGTTATAGGTGCCCTTGCAAGTGTTACAAAAGAATTTGATGGATGGACTATACAATTAGGAGTAATAGGTGGTGCTGGAGGATGCGAGGATACCGAGGAGGGTGTTAGAGTTACAGGAGACAGAGAGAGACAGAGAGACAGAGAGACAGTGTGTGTGTGTGTTTGTTTGTATGTGTGATTTCCTGTTAGTCCTTGGTCATTTATTATCAGGATTAATGACGGCAATTCCAACTGCGAAAGCATAAGGTGAAAAAAATATGATAATAATAATTATAATTAGATCTGTTTTGTTTTCTCGCTAAGTATAAAATAAAGATTCTCCTAAATGACATAATTGGCGCTTACATAGATTTTGCTGTCTTAATTTTATCACTCGTATAATATCCCCTCATCAATCATCACATGCATTCCCCGACCGGGGCCTGTAGAAAAATGCACACCTGTCATCAGTTATACTGGTGTTGAATGTTATGAAATCTTACCACTGCTTACTTGAAGAACTGAAACATGAGCCATAATGTTTATAACGCTGATGATAAAGCATTAATAATCGTGATAAATGATTATGCACCGCAGCAGTCACCAATAGATATAGATATATATAGATATATAAATATAATATATATAATATGTATAGTATATATATTTATTATATAAGTATATATAAGGCAAAGCAGCAAAGTTAAAGTACGTAATATCTGCAACTTTAAGTTTCTTGCATTACGCATATTCATCGGACAAATTTAAAACGACAAAGTTAAAGGTGGGTATGCTTACTATTTCTAGTGTACTATTTTCGCAGCCACCTGATTAGCTTTACTTGTTTTTATCGTCCAGTAGCACTGAACGATAAAAATATCATGGGTAGACCATCATACAAATGAGCCAATTTTGAGTAAAGCTGGAGCAGAAAGGTGTCTGATAAAAACAATCCGTGACAGGCAGATGAGGTTAATCTTACCCTTACAGGTTGTATTGAAGGCAAAAAAAGCAGAGGGAGACAAAATTAACATACTTGGGAAATATTAAGTGTCATATTAAAAGGTGTATATCAGCAAGTGAGAAGGAAAAGGTAAAAGCTGGAGATCTGCTACATATGATGAGAGATAGGAATCTGTGGAGAACCATGATCGCCAACGTCTGGAATGGATATGGCACCTAGAGAGAGCACTGAACGTTCATAATTGAGACGTCTCGTGTCAGGTGCTTGTTGATTTGTCACTATTTTTGTTACTGGCTTCCACCTTTTTCATCCTGTTATTTCAATTAAAAACAGTGATTTTTACTGGACACTAAACACTTTTGAAGAGAAAGCCATATTAGTATTTGTGGTGAACGTTAGTACTTGAAAGAATTTTATTTGTATATGTTGTTGGGTTTGGGTTAGTCGTGTAGTAATTCTTGGAACATAATATTTGTTAAACGTAGCAAAAAAAATAACAGGGCGAATTAGAAGAACTGCCATTTTTTGTGTGATGTGTTATTCTTTATAGGTAATGTTATTTTTAACTGGTTTTGTTTTTTTAATTTAGGTTTTTAATGGAAGCGTTGGAAAGAAATTGTTTGAAAGATTGAGGTACTTGCTTGCAACTCAGGTAAAATTGGAAATATTTTTTTTAACGATGTTAATAGATGTGTCGATATATTAATAGAAACAAAAAGAACTATTGATAGGGTATTCAAATTAGGGAGGCCAATAACAAAACCAAGACCGTTGTCAGTAATCCTATTAATTTAGGTGCACAGTCGGGATACCCTTTGTTTCATTGTGCTTTCTGTTTACTGAAAAAAGCAGCGTTTAAAACATTACTAAACTTACTTACCCCATGCTTAAGGTTTGGAGAAGTTAATTTGCCCCCAATTTTTATGACAAAAAAAAATACCCTCTCCTACTAGCACTACCCAGTTTTTTCGTTTGTGCTGTTGGTTATAATATTTAATAATAATAATAATAATAATAATAATAATAATAATAATAATAATAATAATATTGTCATTAAGAACCATCAAGATAAGACCTGCTTCCTTATAGATATGAGCATTCCTGCTGATAGTAACACATCATTAAAGATATTTGAAAAACTTAGTAAATACAAGGATCTTGAAATAGAAATAACAAAAATGTGGCATCTAAAAACCACTACAATTCCTGTTGTTGTTGGAGCTCTTGGAATGGTATCAAAAAATACACAGTATTACATTGACCAAATCCCTGGAAATATATCTCTTTCTGAAATACAGAAGATCGCACTTNCATCAAGATAAGACCTGCTTCCTTATAGATATTAGCATTCCTGCTGATAGTAAGACATCATTAAAGATATTTGAAAAACTTAGTAAATACAAGGATATTGAAATAGAAATAACAAAAATGTGGCATCTAAAAACCACTACAATTCCTGTTGTTGTTGGAGCTCTTGGAATGGTATCAAAAAATACACAGTATTACATTGACCAAATCCCTGGAAATATATCTCTTTCTGAAATACAGAAGATCGCACTTATAAGTACATCACACATCTTGCATAAAATTCTTTCTATGTAGAGTGTAGCCTCGTTATTCTTTCTGTTACTTGAGGTCCCAGGGTGGGACTTGGCACAGATCGTATTTAAACAAAGCAGATTCAAAACATATAATAATAATAATAATAATAATAATAATAATAATAATAATAATATAAAATTTCTCTTAAAATATATTTAATTTTTTAAATATTGATGTTCCAATAATTTGTTGCGGATTAAAGTATCATATCTTGATGCTATTCCTTAGCTCTTTTATCTTTGATACTACGATCTTTAAATATGGTGTCAGGAAACTACCCGCACACTCGTTTAACTACATATTTTAGGCTCCCAGAAAAACACATTTCTGTGCCTCTAAAATTTAAATTCAGGTTAAACTTTAGATATATACGTTATCAAGAGTCCGTTCGCTTTAATTGTCATCGTCGTCAACAAATTGATGTAAATTCACAAGCACCTTAGTTTTTATGAAGCCCTCATTTCGTTGATGATACTTCCTGAAGCACTAAAAAATGGCTTGACAAGTTAGACGACCACGTGACCTTCAGCAAAGCTTTAAAGTACTGTTGGTTTGTAGCTCCTGTTTTATCATGGAAAGGAAAGGAGGGGGTACGTTTCTTTCTCGGTGAAATACAAGGAAAAATTGTCCTTCAGGTTTATCCCGTTTAAATGGTAGTTGTCGCCCTTCATAACTACAGATACCCCACTGTGCAATTTTTTTGTTGTAGACTAGCGTTATTGGAAATATTTGTAACGTTGTCGTACATCACAATTTCACAGGTTATATGAATTAATGCTTAAACAGTACAACAAAGATATAGAGCTTTATTAGCAAACTCGGCAACAATATACTAAATCCGCACTGGTCGAAAATTGAGGATTGAAAATTTGTTTTGAAAATTAAGAGAATTGTTTTCAAGTAGACACATTACTTTACTTGTTTAGCGTTTTGAAAAGTAGTGCATTGTCATTACAGAACCTGAAATATCATAGTAGATCCTTAGTACTTTTGAGCGCGAAGAGTCGCCGTAATAGACGAAACCGTATTTTTGGATGTGACCACTACTCTATTTTTGCATGGTCGTAGCAAAAGAACTTGCAGTGTTCAATCAGTTCTGGTAAAATTGCTTTTCGGCATTATCCCAAAATTATTATTTTCTTTCATTTTCTTTACCTGTATATTTCTTAAAATTGGACCCTTGTATTCAATTTTAAGCAGATGATAGCCATTTGAGTGGTTCCCAGATGCCAGCGACTTGTCCAGAAGTCTTTAACACGTGTCAGTATTTCCTAGTTTAGGACATAACCACGAATGGTTTCAATGGTCCTTTTTTTTTTCTCCGTTATGACATGCAGATGATGAAAAATGCTTAGATTTTTGTTTGGGCGTTGAAATTTTGGCAGTTATATTGATGTGCCCTTACCCAATGTGGCTGGTTATGTAAATGTACATGAAAAGAGGTTCTGCCAGAAAAGCGGTCAAAACAGTTGGGCGTCCTTCGCATAGCTTTTCTTTTCATTCTACTGTAAAATGAAAACAAAGCTAGGAAAAGAAAGCTTACGTGTTTGAACGCTTTTCAGGCAGAACCTCACTTCATGTACATAAGAGGTTTTGCACCTCTTGTACCAACAGCTAATAGTACGATGTGCCTTATTTCGATACCTCATCATGAATGCTGCTCTCTGTTACAACAGAAAGTACATACATGTTACCACTTATACTGTGCACACAGGCCAACCGAAAATATTCACTTGGCAAGAACTGTATTTTAAGTAAATATGCTGAGATTGTCATACCGTTACAAATTGGTGCGAAAATAAGAGTCTTGTCTTCTTTCTTCCATTTTAACACACTCCTTTGTTTTTGTTGGTTGTTTTTTTCTTTGGTTTTGTTTTTCTTCGGTTTTGTTTTTCTTCATTTCTCAATCCCCAATGCGCCTACAAAATCCTTTCATCCGCGGCTCTAAGATCAAGTGAGTGTTGCGCTGACATTACAATGATTCAGAGTAGAATTTGAAATGGGTTTTGGTAGATATTATGATTTCTAAGGATGGTAGATTAAAAGTGCTCTTGCCAAAGCACCTAAAATGACTGCCCATCCTGTAATTTTGGGTAGTTTGGATTTTTTTAGTTTTGGATACCATTTTTTCCGAACAACAGAAATGTGATATAGAACAGTGACAAAATGTGTTTCTTGTGAGCAACATTAAAGGTTTTATAATTTTTGCTTTATTTTTTACTGGTTTAACTCAGCTATAGTGATCTTCCAGCTTCCTCGAGAATGATAATTTTTACTTTCATTTTATCCTGTTCTTATTTGTCTTCCAGAGCTGGGAACATATGGGCAACCACTTTTGGATAAAACAGTGCTTAGAGGTATTACCCTGTTTCTATAATTTAATCATTTAGAAACATACGTGTATAAAAATGTGTATGTGTGTGTTTAGACAAATATATACACACATATATATATATTTATATTTATAGTCATGAGCTCAAGTTCCGTGGTTGTGCACAAATCATAATTAATTGTACGAAACTTTGCCTAGCAACGATCTTAAGTCATACTGTGACCCCGCTTGAACCTAATATTTATTTTACTTTGTTAAAAGAGTTGAATAGCACTGATGTTTAAACTAGTAAAAGCATGTTTTGACGCAAAATAACAAATGAAGTAATCGTCTAAACACCATTTTTTTCTAAATTTCGGGTGTCAAGAATGCATTTGTTAGCATTTCATCTACACTTTGCTTACACATGTTTTCAGCTTCCCAACATTAATGCATTGCTTTTTTTTGTTTTAGTTTTTGTTATCCATTTGTGTGGAAGACAAGAATATAATGTGCAGTAGTGTGCATTCGAAACTCTCATCGATAACGTCAGTGGTCCGTCAGTCATCAAATGCAAAATCCAAAAAGTTACTTAGGACTGCTCGAATGGGATACACCATGGAAGAGAAAAAACATTCTGGTGAGCATGGCATATCTACCCATAGAAAAATTTAAGATGTGATTTTTCTGATTTGGTTTAAAACACAAAAGTTTGGCAGCCTTTGAATATTGTTTTTCTGAAATTATTCCTTATTCTAACTGTGGCATTCTGAATTCTGAAATATTTTCTTCCTTGATAGTAGGTCACTTAGGGAGAACATCCTGTATTTCTTCCTGTAATAGCCATAAGCACTGTTTCGAATTGGGTTGGATGGACACATATTTTTCACTTTCCAGCAATCATGTATTTGTTGATAAATTCGCACAGGTACAGGCATGTAGGTAGAAATGGACTATTGGGTCTTTTGTTTCAGTATCATTGTATTAATTATCGTAGAGAGAACCCGTCAGTTAAGAATGTAAAGGAATAGGCTGTGCTTTCTCACATTTACTTCAGCAAAATCTCTTCTTGTGATGCATAGATAAATAACAGGAGCTACGTTTATTGGAGGGAACAGGAAAGAGTGGGCAAATACAAGAAACCACAACGTAAGAAAAGGATTTAGTGTCGCTTGGTCATTTTCACACTTGTTGTAGTGTTTTTCATCGTGTCGGTCGCATAGGTTACTACATTTATATCCACCTTTGTAATTCTTTGTAATAACTAGTAAACCTTTTAACCAATGGAATATCATTTGAGGTAATAGAAAGAAAACTTGAACTGTTTACTTTTTGTATTTACTTTGAATTAATAGTGTATTTGTGGGTAAAGGTGGGAATACAATGTTTCCAATTTGAAGAATTAAGTTTTTTCTATTCATCTATTTTAGAAGAAGGTGTGACAATCAAAAAAAGTGATTTAGACATAATGGATGTGGGAATGGTTAGTGTTAAACAGCAGCCTGTAGACCCTGATGATGAATCAACTTCACCAAACAGCGAATATCACAGCTCTGAAAAACCAAAAAATTCAAACGCTGAGAAGAGAAAACCACCGGAATATTTCTTCCTTGCGGACAATGCTGAGGATATACTTGCAAGGTACTCGTTTCACAAGCTGAGTTCAAACTGTGTATACAGTCTGATCAGTATGTACATCGTACAAGCATGCATATATATATATATATATATATATATATATATAGACAGACATATACTTATACGGAATCACCTTATATAGTTATAGTTACTATCTTTTAATTAAGTGGAGAATAGACAAGTTGTGGTAAGGCGCTTTGTGGGCAGAAATGTAATCGGCAATTGCCAGAGGGGATCCTTTTCCGTCCACCCATAAGTAGGTCTATTGACATAAGGTGTTGTTTCTGTTTCAGTTTCCTCATTTTGCATGTAAACTAGGGTGTCTAATATTTCAGCTTCTTTTGAGTGAAATAATGAGCCTATTTCTAAAGCAGACAATACCAAAAAGATTTAAATCTTTTGTGATGGTTTTACATTGGTTTAGGGTTTTCTTAAAGAAATTACTTTAGTATTTGTGCTTATACATTACTTTTTTTAGACTGGAAGAAGAAGGAGATGATGAAGCTAGGAGAAAAAGATTAACGGGAGATAACCCAATGCTATCCAAACTAGCTATTCAACATGGTACTTTTTTGAGTAAATTACGCCATCCCAAATGTTCTCCCTTCCTTTCAGCTGTATGCCAGCTCTGCCATAGGAGTACAGTACTTGCCCATACTATCTGGGTTGAACTGTTTCCTGCACTGTGGGGACTTCTGGAAGAGAAACATCACATGGTCCTTGCTGGAGAAATCGGCCCTTTTCTCTGCAGTGGAAGTCACCTTCATCAAACCGATTGTTACAGAAGTTCAATTAATACACTTGTAGAAGGGATGGCAAAATGCAGCCCTCCAATTCCAATACGCCCAATAGTATTAAAGTATCTGGGTAAAACACATAATCTATGGCATCGAGCGGCCTTACTGTTGGAAAACACTGGGCTTGCATGTGAAGATATGTTAACGGTCAATTCTCAACTCGCCTCTCAACAGCAATGGCTTGATTTAGGTAAAAATGACACTTGATATATTTAGTTAGATTTTTACATTAATAGCATGAGCTTTTGTGTTTTGCCCGTTTTTCTATTGGTTAGAGGTTTTGCTGAAACAAAACTATTTTATTTTACTATTGTTAAATTACTACCACTGATTAGTTTTGCCGTCGACTCCATTTATTTGCTATTTTGTGGATAAAGCACTTATATTACCTGGTGAACTTGCTATTTTAGGTACGGGTTGTGATTCGATATTATAACTTGCATGCCAATTTCTAGTTACGTTATTAAGGATGTAAAGGCCCAGTAATGAATTTTTAATCGTTTAGACCCAACTGCTTTGTCAGTTCTTTCTGTGCTGAAACGAAGATGTTGGAAATGCTTGCTAAAAGTTACTTGTGTAGGCTACTCAGTTAGTTAGATACTTACTCCTCCAAATACTTACGAATACAGTCATGGAAAAATCAGTTGCGCACTTCTTTACTTTATTCATTTATTTCATTTAATCTTGTCACTGCTGTTAGGTAGCCTCCACAGTTCTCTCCACGTTTGAGGATCTCAAAGCATTTGCATCCACTAGCCGCCGCCAATTCCCCTTCTTCGCCTGGTCATTGGTCTTTCTCTTCCTCTCTTGTTTGCTTTATTGTTTAATTAACTACAGACGATGTTACCCACTTACAAAACTCCTTGCATAGTTTCTTCCTTACCTCCGCTTTTCTTACTTCTTGTTTACTCCCATGCTTCTGTACGTAGTTATGAACTTACCTAATTTTTTAACCCTTTGAGACATATTACTTACATTTAAAAATGTGCACACATATACATACATACGTACATACATACATACATACATACATACATACATACATACATACATAACTACATACATACATGCATACATACATTCTTACATAGTTAAATACTTCTTACTTTAGCTGCTTACGTATTTAGATACTTAAGACTGAATAATTTATTTACTTAAGAGGATACTTAATAGACTTCGGGTTTGATGAAAAAGACATTAATTTTCACATTAACAGAATGCAAGCGATCGTTTCGCGTGGTACAGTGAAAAATTTCAAAACTTTTTTAAGTTTTGAAATATAAACTTTATTCGCAGTTTAAAATACTTACTTTTTGTTATTGTGATATTGCTCCTGTATTTAAATGATAGTTCAATTTTCATTTTTCTTATAGGGTCAGGTGATGATGAAGTTACTGAGCTACCGATCCAAGAAACATTTAATGCACTTGCTGAGCTATATTCTATGATTGGAGAAGACGATCTATCAGCCGGGCTTTGGCAGAAGAGATGCCGTAAGCCAGAAACTAGCACAGCGATTGCATACGAACAGCAGGGCCTGTTTGATCAAGTAAGTTGACCTTGTTATTCACATAGAATACAACGAAAGAACTCCCAACCCCTCGTATCCAACAACAACAAAAATATTTTATTTAAGGAAAAACCGCAATGGGCAAAGGATCCTTAATTTTTTGCCACCAATTGTTCCAAATCAAAAGAGATTAGGCTGACCTGTAAAGTTATAACGGTCAAGCATGTGACAGCTGATTCTAGGGTAGTTTACTATACTGACTCCAAAAACCATACTCATTTTGTCCAATCAGGTCACGTTTTTGAGATGCGAGGTTGTAAAAGAATTTCTATTAACCCCCGTTAATGCTGTTTATTACCTTTAATTTTGGATATAGTGCTTCACAAAAAGCATGTATTTTATAACGAACTTCAGAAAATAAAGATCATACATTACACAAGTGCCAGTCATGGGTGAAGGGCCTCCTGTGCTGAGTAGCTACCACGTCTCGTTTCAAACACCAACAGTAGTCCCCAAGAAAGTTTGCATCCCACCGGCCTTAGTAGTTTTTCCATGACACAAATGCCCTGGTGGAAACGCTCTTCCTGTTCCTCACTTCTCCGCAGTTCTGAGGGAATAGTGTAAGTGGGACCGTAGATAGTGTACTTTGACTGACATGACCTAATTTTTGAAAGTTCTTCAGGAGTTCGTCGACTTCCTTCTCGTATTGTGCACTCCGGTTGTTTCGAAGAAAGGTTGTAATTTCTGACTTAAGCGACAGCTAAGCAGACAGCTCGGCTGCACTCATCGCATTATCGAAAAATGAGTCCTTCATGAGTTCCTGTATCTGAGGTCCGTAAAAAATGCCATCCTAAGCTTTTCAAAGCTTGTCCGAGGAATCCTCTGTTGAAGGAAAGTAAACCCTCTGCCTTCCCTGGCCATTGCTTTTACAAAGCTCTTCATAAGTCCCAGTTTGATATGTAAGGGTGGAAGTAATATCTTGTTTATTTCAACAAGAGGGCGAGACTAAGCATTGTGCGAACCAGGTTCCAACCCTTGTCTTGGCGGCCCTTCTTGTCTGGCATAAAGTAAACCAATGACAAGCCTCTCTGGCATGTGAAGATTCACTTTCACACTCTCGATACCAGTAGAATGTTGTTCCAGGTGCCAGCAAATTGTTCTCACAAAGACAATAACCCAGAATCTGTGCCGATTCCTTTGGGAGGTTTGGGTCGCGTGTCAGCTCATTGAGATCTGCTTTTGTTACGGGGAGTGGCCATTCATTCTCTTCTGGCATGTATTCTTCACCTTCTGTTCAGTGATATGTGTTTCCAGATTCCGATTCAGAGCTAGATTCCATTGCAACATCTGGCACAGGAACAGATAGGTCTGGACTATGAGGGACTGGTCTTATGGCGGAGGGGACATCAGGACACTGAACACAATGCTTGTCCTTGCGATTGATTCCTTAAAGATTAGTCATGCAAAAATAGCAGTCTGTCACATGATCTTTACCGTCTCTCCACATTATAAGAACAGCGAATGGCATACTTTTCCTTTTGTTATTTCTCCAACAACGCAAGTTCTCAACAAAGCTAACATGGAGTGCAAATGGTCTGTCCTGGTCTCCAAGCTTCAGTCCAAAGTACGCATTATATGCCTTTTTCACAAAATAAGTTATTTTTGCAAGGCAACCAGGAAGAATCACATAACCACGTATATAACAGAACCTGTCAGGATGATTTGTACATTTACGATCCATTTTCTCTCGATCTAAAATACTAAATAGAAACACTACATCTGTTCCTTGCGACTTCAAGTCACATTAACTGGAGTTCATTTCAGCTAAACAATAAATGACCATCCAGGTGTAAAGAGTAAAAGTTTCAGTTTCAGTTTCAGCTTCAGTTTCCTAAAGTTAAAGACATGCAGTTTCGTTTTCAAATTAAGGCTGCTCTAGTTTCGTTTTCTGTATAAAAACAAAGATTGGGCCAACAACAACCCTATTTTTTTCAACTGAGTAGTATTCAAGGGTCAAAATGTGCACTAACCATGTCTCAAAAATTTGACCTGATTAAAGAAAATGGATAGTATTTTTGGATTCAGCGCCCCCAAAAATACATAAATCAGTTGAAAAAACTTCAACTTTGGAAAAAAAGTTTTTAAACGAAGCCCTGTGTTATTGAGCAAACTTTTTGTGTGTGGCTGGCTTTGGTGAATTTATGTTATGGAACTGTTGTAGCAAACGCTGCAGAAAATATGGCCATCCATTTACTCAACTAAGATTCGATGTATCCAATTACTACTTAAAATATTGTTATCTGTCTAACCTCATTTAACTCATGACTTTAAACAATGTGAATTGCATAATGCTGTGGTGCCAATAGTTTGCTTATCCAATACATATATTTTAAAAGCTGACCAAAAGTCCAAGCTAAACGATACTTCTATAATAAAAAAGTGCCCTCAATGGCTTGGCCCCGGTAACAAATTAAACCATCAATTTTGTGTTGAATTTATTAGGTATAAAGGCAAAGTTCAATGCGAAATGGGGTCATATAAGGTATACCAAGAGTATCACGTAAGCCGTAAATTCTTCTTTGTAAGGGAGTTTCTTTCTTTTCAAGCTTAAAAATTTTCTTGATAACAAATTCAAATCATTTGATGTATTTTGTAGATAGTTGTTTGACAAATGCTGCATTTTAAGCAACAGGCTAAGTATCGAGGTTTTTTTAGGGCGTGATGATGGAAGGTAATAGCTGACTGTATGCAGACGGTTAGCATTTAAACTATCTTATAGAGTTGAAAGACCGCAGTGGAAACAGAATACACCCAAGAGTAGGTAATAGAAATACATTGTAACTGAGAACTAGAGTAGCGGGAACAAGATACACAGGACGTTGCTTTTGGACGACGTCATTGACAAGCATGATGAAGGTAAAAAATGAAGCAGAATGGAAAGATAACATTTGACCTATATATGTTTTGATGGTAGGAGTCAGTTATTTAATATTTAATGGACATGCTCAGTAAAATGCAGGCGAGGAAGGGACAGGGATTGGGGGAAGAAGCAGAAACAAAAAGACAGACTAGACAGAGACATGATGAGAAGGTGAAATTGAATATAATACAAAGAACTCTATTTGTAGTGACACTGGCTTTAAAGAAGTTGAGAATAATGATTAGAGAAAAGCAGTAACATAACTAAACTTATTCTTGGGTGAAGAACGTAGCCTTGTTACCCTTAAAAGTCGTATCTCAAGTTCATCCAACCCTGAAGATGACTGAAACTTTTTAATTGAACATTTTCTTGCCTAGGGTGGATTAAAGTCCTTTGTGGGGTATGGTTTTTGAATGCTATGTAACACGACATATACTATACTTATGTATGTATATTGAATATATCTCACCCATTACGTCTTAGGCACAGCATATGTATGAAGTAGCTATGGGTAAAGCTAGAGAACAGTACAATGCTGGACGAATTGACCCCAAATTAATTCCAGAATATCAGTTATGGGAGGATAACTGGGTGAGGTGTGCAAAGGAACTCGGTCAGTGGGATATCTTAATGGAGTACGGAAAAACAAAAGGACAGTTAAATCCCTTTATTATGCTTGAAAGTGCATGGCGTATCCCTGACTGGCAGGCAATGAAAGAAGCTCTAGCTCAGGTATGTAAATGGCAGATTCATTTACGTTATTTTACGCTTCGTTTGTTGCTTAATTAACACTATTGGTTCTCTTCAAACCAGGCTTCATATGCTTAAAAATAGATAACCATTTTACTGCATTCGCTGATGAGGTGGTTGATAGTTTCATCAACCTTATGGCACATTCTACATTTACTACCCTCCTGTGTTTTGTCGATTTTAGCTTTAATGAAATTCGACCTAATGGCTTGCTCTTTCGCTGCGAGGATAAGTGTTTCGGTTACTCTCTTAATGCCACCATTTTTAAACCATTTTCACCTTTCCTCTCCAGGAGTCTCCTCAGTTTGTCGAATAAATTGGCCATGCAGAACTTTCTCCTTCCATTTTTCCTTGCGCTCTTTTGCTATCGATCTTTATTTTCTTACACTGTTTCCCTTATTTCAATGTCCGACTTTTTAGTTGCACTCAGGTCATTCCTTGCTCTCCAGTACGTATCTCTCTAGACCAATTTTAGACGTTTTTCTCGTATCTTCAACGCTAAAAAGTCCTCTACCACCTTCGTTTCGTGAAATAGACAGCTGGTCTACATTGCTTTTTGTATGAAGTGCTTTGTGTATCGTCATTAGCTTGCTAGTTTGTCTATGTAATTGTTTATTTTTGTTATTGTTGTTATTAGTTTTATTATTATTATTATGATAAAAATAGCAAATATTCATAATAAGATTCGATAAACTAACGACCCTCCAGACATTAGAAATAATCCTAAAAATGAACACTGACATACTTGATATTGTGGAAAAAATGCAAAGGTCTCCAAAGATTTACAAGGTCATAAACCGGCTTGCGAAATAATTGACATTCTTGATATGGAAGAAATGTTTTGAAATCCATCATCACTATTAGCGGAAGACAATTTTGATGAGGACGAGTTTATAGAATTTGATAAACTTTAGCGATGAAATGGAATAAAACTATCTACAACACAAGCAGATTGTGAACTTGTAAACACGTATATTAAAAAGACAATCCCTTATGGGAATCCTATAGAAAACTTAAACAATTGCATCGATCAACTGAATCCCTCCAGCCCAATCTTTAATGTTTCTACCGTATCTTAAATGCTGAAAAGTCCGCTACCCAACCTTGTTTTCTGAAATATAGAGCCGGTCTTGGTTGCTTTTAGGATCGAGTGCTTTGTATCGTCATTGTCTTCGCAGTACTTCTATCTAATTCTTCAATCTCTTGTTTCCTTCATTCTAGAAAGGGAGCGGAGTATCTTACCACCGAAAAAAAACATGTATTAATTGCTTTGATGATGTTATTTCCATTTAACTTTGTCTCTGACACTTACCTTACTCTTCGGTTGTACTCTTTGTACTCGCAAATTTATAGACTTCGCTAAAGATTCCGGTACTTTCTTGAAAGTCTTTGTGATGTTGTTTATGAGAAGCTTACTGTATTTATTTGATAGCATTTCATAAACATTATTCGTCTTATCTGCGAAAACAAATACATTTTGAGACATTTTGATCTTGTAAAGTTTTTCCTTTTATGATGAAATTGGTAGGGTGATCTATTAAATTCACTGAATTAAATTCTTTTCAAAACACTAAATTTTTTCTACTAATTTTTTCGAGGATTATTCTGAAATGAGTAGTAGTAGTTTACCTTTTTTTTACTTAGTACTAATACGGAAAGAGTGCTCTACTTTTAAATATATCAGGAGCATAGATATAGAAACGGAGACTTGTATTTGTACTGTAGAATGATCAATGTTGTAAGAAAAAAATTATATATTTATGTAGTAATGATAATAGTAATACCGTGCCATGTAAATAATTATAATAGTAATGACATTGTAAAGAACGGCAAGAATATCATTGAAGCTGCCTTCCACCTAAAGACATTGAAGAAAGATGCATCTCTGTGTCATATTAAGACCCGTCCCTATGAGTAGAAAAGGCGGTATAACGACTGCCAGAGGGTAAAATATTAATTCAGGTGCCATTCCCCGGTTTATCAAAATTGCAAAATATCTTTTGACATTTTGGAATTGCCGAGATGGTCAATCTTAAGAACAAATATTGGTTCTGCCAAAATTTGATTTCGAAAATTGTTTAATTATGAATATTTTATAGTATTTTTCTTTTGATGACAGTGTGCATTCAGTATACGTAGTGCACGTTTTGACTCTCAATACGCAATCGTTGTGTTAAAGAACATCGTACCTTTTTTCTTAGGTTGAAATGAGTTATCCAGAATCAATGGCCTATCGTTTGACATTGTATCGTGGATACTTCGCCATCTGTGACCCAGAAGAACAACATTTAAACCTTGTTGAAAAGTTTGTTGAAACTGCTACTAGCCAGGCCATCAGACAGTGGCGTAAATTACCCTCTATTGTTACACACTTGCATACTCCTCTTTTGCGTGCTGCACAACAGATAATGGAACTACAAGAAGCTTCACAGATTCATCTTGGGCTTCAGCCGCCAATTATTGGACGGGTGACCAGCCTACACGATATGAAAGCTATTGTTAAAACGTGGCGAAACCGCCTACCCCTCCATGCGGATGACCTTGCGCACTGGAGTGATATTTTCATGTGGAGACATCACCATTACCAGGCAATAGTTGCAGCTTATGAAAACTTATCTAACTCTCTCCCAGATTCACAGCCAAGCCACCATGCCATGCTCGGTGTACATGCATCAGCGTGGTCAATCATTTATTACGGTTATGTTGCAAGGAAACAAGGCCTGACAGGTGTTTGTTTAGATTCATTGAGCCGTATACACACAATACCTAGTGTCCCAATCGTGGACTGCTTTCAAAAGATTCGTCAACAGGTGGGTGTTGGTGTATTTTGTACAATTTTTGTCGTACATATGCTTTACGTTAGTTGGTTCCCCTTCTTAAAGTCACTTGCAAATTGATTCTTATTTTCAATTCAGTTAGAGGTTGATTCAGAAAAGTGTCGGTCGTCTTTTTCACATTTTTAATGATAATTTATGGTTGAATTTGCCTCGTATATTTTTTCTAGGTAAAATTTTGAAAATGCTCTGCTGGGCTTATTTTTCACCCTCTTCTGTGGTTAAAGATCCTGAAGACCCTTATTACTTTGCAGGATTTTGAAGTAGGAATTTTGAAGGCCCGCAAAAATTTCAATGCTGGTTGGTTTTTTTAAGTGTTAAATAGTAAAAATCTCTTTTAAGTGATTGCGTTCTTCCAAGGTACAAACTAAATTGCTTCACACAAATTAGCCCAATTTTTTATTTTGATTTAATTTATGTTCTTTCCACATTTTCCCCCATGATAACTTTAGCTTTTATTTATCCAAGACTGAAACGTTTCCTGTATTTTTTTGAAATTACACCTGGTAAGCTGTAAAGGCATTGTTAGTATTCTTTTTGATATGCAACTGATTTTATCCCCAGACCTATTTTTTAACAAGATAAATCGCATAAATTAATCTGGAAGCATATAGCTTTGGCGTGGTTCGTTAACATCGGGAGTTTAGGTTAGTACAAAACCTTTGAGCATTGTCCAAAAAGATAGAAGTGACCAAAAGGATTTTATGCAATACATAGTCAAAATTGATTTTAGCAGTTGTCAATCGTTATTCACAACCACATTTGTGCTAGAGAGCGAAGTCTTGGAGGAAATTTTACTGGGGTAAACAGTGTTTTGAGCAAGCTATAAAATTTGACCTAATATGAAATTGAAACTTGCTGAAGCTCAACAGAAGACAAGAGTTTATACTTGGTGCTTCTCGACTTTCGTGTTAATCGTTTTGAGTTGTAATGCAATCATTTATGAGCCCTTTTTAATGAAAGTCGAAATCACGTGTGCTTAATTGTAAGCCGTCAGGGTCAGAGTAACTACAGGTTCGATATTTTGCGGGGTATTTGTTTCATCAAATCTTGGTGGAAAATTTAAATAATTGATGAACATGAACAATACTAAAACAATATTTTTATAGATTGGAAAGTATAATTAAGATACCATGGTCCAGTAGCGCCGGCCCGGATGCTTGAGGAATTTAGCCCTCCAACCTTTTCAAAACCTAAAATGCAATGCCCTTTGCTACATTTGTATTAATCATAACATTAAGGGTAATCGAAATTTTTTTTAACTGGATTTTCTAATTGGAATAGAGCGTTGATGAGGTCAAAAGAGCATCAGACGTTTGAATGCTATAAGGTTGCGGTTAACTATAAAATGGTCATACGAAGAACAATTCTAGACATAAGTGAGATGACTAATATGTTGCAACAAAGAAACCCCTGCTGAAAAGCCGTAAGTGTTTGGCCATTGATCCATTTCCTTCAATACCTTGTTAGACGGAAAACTTGCAATTCGTGTCAGGAAAGACTGAATCTAACTTTTTGCAACTGCTTTAGTTAAGAGGGAGTGAGTACCTTGCAAAAAATGAAATGGATTGATGGCAAAGGAGACAAATTTCTAAGCCACCATGGTTGGAGTATGATATTAGGAATAGTGGCAAAAAGTGTAATTAGAAAGCTTGTGAACGGCAATGGGTGTTGGTATTTTACCCTTGCGTGCGACAAGCACACAGATATATAAGTAACAAAGAAAAGTTAAGATTGTGTTTCTGTTGGATTTATAAGAAATCGAAAGTTCACGAAAGTTTCATTGGCTTTTTTCAAATCCCAAATATTGATGGAAGGACAGTAACCACAGTGATACAAGATATTCATACACTATTTAGTCTCCCTTAATAACTGCAGTGGTCAGTACTACCACGCTGCCATCACCCAGCCTTAAAAGAAATCTGATTTTTTTTTTGCTAGACCAATACAGTTTTATTAAACGGTCAGATCGTTTTTCACTGTCTTTTGTGATGCTGAAGCCTTTCACGTAATACACGCTCAATTTGGCCAAGACTGCCTACTTTTTCTGGTTCCACACCATGGTATATTCACATACATTTATGCAGTCTTGAATAACGGGGTTTTTTGGAAGGAAATTGTCATTTTGAAAGAGAAAATATATGCCTATGGTTTGTGAAAAGACCTATTTACATTAAGGACGGCAAATATATTCGCAACGTAATAGATATTTGAAATAATATTTTCATCCTTAAATATACTAGATCGGATGAGTAAATTTCTTTAAGTTGGTCACATATCCTGTTGGTGCTTGTTTCCTTAGTCTAGAATTGAGTTGTATATAGAAGCTACTATTTGCCACAGAGCAATTTTTGATTTGCAGTGTTACGGATGCTCACATTTGCCCTGAACAAATCATTTATTTTGCATTATATTATATTTTGTATTTAGTGAAACAACTTTGCTTTAATCCTGTTTCTATTAGGTTAAATGCTACCTACAGATGGCCGGAGTCATGGGAAAACAGGAGTTGCAAGAAGGCCTTGATGTTATTGAATCCACTAATTTGCGTTACTTTTCAAAAGAAATGACCGCTGAATTTTTCGCATTAAAGGGAATGTTTTTAGCGCAAGTTGGAAGATCCGAAGAAGCGAATAAAGCATTTTCAGAAGCTGTTCAAATGCACGATACACTTGTCAAGGCTTGGGCACTATGGGGTGATTATTTGGATAATCTTTTGATTGCAGAACGGAATATGACTGTCGGTGTGTATGCAATTATCTGCTATATGCACGCGTGCAGAAGTCAAAATGAGACAAAATGTCGTAAATATCTTGCGCGATCTCTTTGGCTCCTAACATATGATGATGAGAAGGGAACGCTTGCCGAAAACCTGGAAAAATACTCCGTGGGAGTACCCCCAACTCACTGGTTACCGTGGATTCCACAACTGCTTACATGCCTTGTAAGACGCGAGGGTACAAGAGTTTTACACTTGATAGTTTCAGTTGGCCGAGTGTTTCCACAGGCTGTGTACTTCCCTATAAGAACGTTATACCTGACTCTGAAAATTGAACAGCGAGAAAAATTTAAGAAGGAGCAGCTAATGGCTGGCATCAATGCTGGGGAAAATAAAGGACTGATAAATAATTCTAGTGATGTGAAAGAATCAAAACAGAAAGTGGACACAAAATCCAGAGGTAAACCATTAACAATTCAAACGGGTGCAACTGGAGCACTTGCTATCACATCAACAGGTAATTCTGTTGCTTTCATTTGCCCTACAATAATGGTACTTTTGCTTGCATTATGTGATTTGTCACATCCTTATTGATTCACAGCGCCGAAACAAAATCCGAGGCAACGGTCTTTACGACTAAAATGCAGCTTTTACCAAGACAAATTCATAATCAGTGATAAAACATGCCAACCATCAATATTGTTTTTGGTTGGGTTTTTTTTTGTTTTAACGTCCTCAAATTTCTGATAAAACGAAGTCCCTCTGAAAGGCATCGCCTGAGCCTCAATTACAGGGGGGGAAATGACGTTAAAACAAAAACAAAGATACAATATTGATGGTTAGAAAAAATTGGCGGTCGTGTTCTATCACGTTTTTAACACTTTACTACTGATCTCTTTAAGAATAACATGTTTTCAATCACTTAAAGTGCATTGCCATCATCTACGTCACATTATTCTTCATCTTCAAAGTCAATAAGTGAATAATGTTTAAAAGCATTTCTCTAGTGACCTATGCAACTTTAGAGCATTTCAAGAATTATGGTTTGCGTTATAATATTTTAGCGAAAGGACGCCCCCATAGTATTACGTCTGGATTAATTTTCGCAAAAAACCCCGAAAAGTATTCACAAAATTGTAAACTATTTTTCACGGCAATAGTGATATACGTACGGTAGTATTTATAATAATACTGACCTTTTCTTTCAGCTGGAGTGTGTGAAGTTGTATTTGGTGTATTTCCTTGTATCTCTAGATCCCTCACACACCACAAATAGTGCATCAGGCGATTTCTGCATTCATTTAACTTTGTTCTGCGTTTTTCTACTTTTTGCTTGTGTTTTAAAGAGAACATTTTCCTCTTTACATGTAGGTTTCAAACTTTCGGATTTGTATGTAACCTCATAAAACCTGTCTTTGGTTTTATTTTGTAATTGTTTACGTGCCCATACTTCTAGCTGGGTATTTTTTGCCTTTTTCTGTAAATCAAGTTAGTTTTTTTTTGCTTAAAGAGATACATGTTGATGTTTTGTTATTTTGTTTGTTTTTTCCCCTTAATTTAGAGCCCACAGCGGTGTCATCAAACTCGATTGCATCATCAGCTGCAGCGGTATGGCTTGAATGTGTTTGTTAAAATTAGTGAAATTATGTGTCCTTTTTGTTTTGTTTTTGTTTTTGTAAAATTACGCAATCTCTTTTTCATTTCCAATCATTCTAATTAGTTTTTAGATTATTTTTTATAACATGATTAACTTAGTTTGTTGTAATTGAATTGCCGTGTGATTAATGTTGAGTTCAAGAGAATTTTTCTAGATGGCAGGAAGCCTATGAATTTTGCCTTATGTTTTTCTAAAACTGGTTGGCTCCTGCATTTTACTTCCTGAATGTTATCGTTTTTATTATCTGCTCCTTTGACATTTCTTAGTAAGTGAAGCGATACATCTTGTGAAGGGACCGGTTACATACAGTGTTATTAGAAGTTTCCCGTTAATTAAAGCTACTGATAACGGCTATTTCCTTGATTCTTTTTGTAGCATCTCCTAGCCTCTGCCTTTCCGCATTTCTTCTCCTTCACTTATATCTGGCAACTGGCAATCCCACAATTCACTGTGCCTCATCAAAGGACCACCGTCGTCATTGTTATAATTTTCATCATCGTCATTGTCGCTGAATCATCAACATTATGTTGTATTTTTTAGCAATTTGTTTTAAGGTTAACTAAAGTTTTAAGACTGGCAAATGTTTTATTTAGTTTTGCCTATTTACGTAGGATGACCTTTGTAAGCATTGCAGTGATTGTTAAACTGTTGTGGCGATATATATTTACTGATGCGGGTGTTTAGGGCGTTCAACGCCAAGTCTTCTTAAGCAAATTAGAGCGTTTTGCTTTCTGTAAAATAATACAAACAAGCATATAAGTAGGATAGTTGATCCCTTCTCTTTTAAACTTAAGACTGTAACTAGCCGTTACACCCCCTTTAACGGGCTGTTCATGAAATTGTTAGGTACGTTTTACTGGTGTTTTTGTAGTTGTATAACAAAAATGTTTACTAGATGACAGTTTTTAATTGCCAGCACAATGAATTATTCTAGGCATTTTGTCAAGACTGACAGTACGGAAAAAGTCTCTTTTTTCAAAGCGAGAGATTGTTGTTTTTCGCTAGGCTACATCTTCGACAAATGGTGGCAGTAACAGTAATGCGTCAACAACTTCCACTACGCCATCGTCAATGTCAGTTCCTAGCACAACCTCATCAGGTAGCAGTCAAAGCACTACTGCAATGACTAATATGAACAGCGGAGGTACGTTTTTCATGAATTACTTATCATATCTTTTGTGATTTGCATTTTTATAGTAAAAGTTAATGCTTTGCTACTTTTGATTGTGTTTTGACGCTTGGAAAAGTGTATGGCATTTCTTGAGATGGATTGGGAAAAGCAACACCGTTAATTTAGTTTCAGTCAATGTGTAAAGTATTGTGTAAAGTATTAGGGCCTCCAGAGACGAATTTGGGTTTAGTATACATACATATTGCGACTGATAATCTGGGTAGCAAATGTTTACATTTTGTCTTGTGACTTAAAGGTCTACTGGATTTTATGGTGCATATTGCCACAGAATTTTTATGGCTGTTCTTAGAATAGAAAGAATGTACAGAGGAATTGCCCAGTTGAGATAATTAATTAATGTAAAGGGGTAGAACCAAACCGAATGACAGTGCGTGAGCCAAAAGAACCGATAAGGATTAGGGAAGAAGAAGAACTAGAAATTGAATGATTAGAATATCTTGGGTCTAAAATACAGGGCACTGGTGAAAGTGATAGTGACGTTGACTAGGGAATAAATGTTTAGTGTGATATCTGAAGAATTTTAAATGGTGTGCTTTGAAACAGAGCAATGTAAGTAAAAGCATAATGAACAAACACAAGGGAGTGATTAAACCGGCGGTAACGTATGGTATGGTAACACGATAAACTATGACAAGTTTTTTGAAATTCGATTGATGCAGATATGTCTGTTATATTGTGACAAAAAGTTAAATAACGGCATTTTGCAAATTGAGTGATCGGACTGGAAGGAATACAGCGCTAACTTATAGGTTGTCATAATGAGGATCCTTTGAAAAGGATTTAAAATAATGAAGTTGTCATTATTCCGGAGGAAAGGTAAATTCAAAAGAAGCTGGTTGCTCAATATCTCCAACAGCTAAGCAAGCAAATTCATACCTTTAAGTAATTTTCGGAATATTCATGCTTTTTCTGACGATTACTGATAGAATTTGGTGTTATTGAGAAGTTTTTTGCGGTCGCAGTTTCTTTAAGATTCCTCTTATTTGAAATAGTATATCCTACTCTTCTGCCACTAATGAAAGATACTGAAAGTAGCCTGTACCAGGAAAAGTTTAACCTCTTGAGAATTTCTTACGTAGGATGCTGCAAAAATGACGTTTTATCAATAGTTGATAACAGAAGCCTCTTTGTTTGGAAATATGTAATTGCAAGCTTACAATTACGCAAACAAAACTTGGTAGACTGAAAAAGGCGCCGCTTGTTACAGGGTTGCAGAGTCGGAAAGAACTTATTATATTGTGGTTTGGTCTTCAGATAAAGGCAGGACTTTCTTTCACGGCGTAAAATGCTAAATTCATCATTTTTATCGCGACTGGCTTGTAGACAAAATAAATTAGTGTATAATACTCACACGATCAACCGCAAAGAAGGACAACTTTCAGAGGTTCTTTCTTTGTTTAGCTTATTGGTAAAACACCTATTGCTTGTGTTATTTTATTCTGGCTTTCAGGTGTAGATTAATGCCGGCGTAAAAGCTTTTGACGATAAAAATCATAATTTTAACACGAATTTACTTCAAATTGGTAAACATTCTTTACCAAGTTGATATTTGTCTGCTTAGTGAGTTTGTAATTTTCGAAAATTTTTTGAAAATGTGGATGCTCGTAAGAATAATTCCTCTGACTACAGAAAGATTCTACTGTCTAGAACATTGCACCTGAAGAAGAAGAGAAAAAAATTAATGACATGGTTATAGTAGAATAAAAGACTCGTTTTGCGGCGTAGGCACTTCCAAATCCGGGCGCTGCTTTAAGAAGTATTTTTAGTTGTCCAAAAATCTGATTGTTTACTGTTTAATAACATATTGTTAGGGGCGTCAAATGACTTTAGTGTTATGCAATTTCTAGCTTCTTTTAGTTCCAGTCAATCGTCCAGTTCGGAGACCGGAATGATTCGAGTACCAGCTCACATGTTGCGGTGCACAAAGATTATGCACATGCTAAGGGATCTTCATCCAACCTTACTATCAGCCCTAGAGGGTTTTGTTGACCAGGTAATGCAAACATAGTTTTGAATACTCTGTTTTTAACGAGTAGTCCAACCTGAAAACTTGTTAGTTTTTGCACTTTTTTTCCACTTGCTCCACGTTTACCCATCTTTTCCATAATCTTTTTCATTATTCATTTCGTTGTTTTTTCCCCTTCTTCTTTTCATTTTGAAGTTTTAGTTTTAGACGTTCCAAAATTGATGGCGATCGATAATTTAGTGGTAAAATCGAGGCCCGTTACGATTTTTATGCCATGATAACATTATTGATGGAGTATATCAACTGAAAAATTTGCCCATGTACCTTCATCAATATCGCGTGAAGTGCCTGTTATATTTGTGCTGGATGATGCTAAATTTTTCATTAATACACCGAGTGGAATAACGAAGCTGGAACACCAGGTACTATTTCTAGCTGGATACAATTTTATATGAACGACAGCTATAATTACCCCACTCGGCCAGAAAACCCAAGGAGTGCTGACAACTTTACAGTTCTTCATGCTAAAGCGAAGGGTGGTATGTGCAGGTGTGTATTTGTGCGTGTGCTTTATTCTTTCATGATCTTTCAAAGAAGAATTTTTCTTTTTTTTAAGTATAACATATTGTATCCCTGTAGACCGTTTATTATCTTATGTATTCATTAGTACCAATTAAAAGTTTGTCTATATTACTTTTATTTTCTTAAAGCATAGGCTTGAAAAAATCAAGTGATGCTTGTAAGAGCATGTCATAGCGATTGCACGTTTTGCTGCAGCCTATTTTTTGTTTTACTAGTAAACTACCAGGCATGTCAAGCGTATTTTAAAACTATTGATGCGAAGGCAGCGTAAACGTAACAGCAAAAACAGTATATTCATGCGACCTAGTATCGTTGCTGTTGACCTCATGCACTCGTCGTTGACTTTTTCTAGATAGTAGTAGGACAACCTGTCCCTTACCCCTTGTTTTTGAAATTCTTGTTTATATTGTATCTCTGTTCTTCATTTAAAATAAATGTTGCTTTTTTCTCCATAAAACACCACTAAATGCAGTAAACATTTTTTATAGATGGTTTGGTTTCGAGAGGGTTGGCATGAAGAGGTGTTACGGCAATTGCGACAAGGACTTGCGAAATGCTATCAAGTAGCCTTTGAACACCGTGGCGATGGTAAGTTTGACTAGAACAACTGGTTTAGATTGGGCTAATGTATATATGAATTAATGGTTCAAACCCTACATGGTCGTTAACTAGAGAAACGAATTATCATAGATATTGAAAGAAGTTAGGTACCATTGTTTTTTCAGCATAACTGTCGTTGACAGTGCATAGGTTTATTGTTTTCTTCGTTGTACAAAACGTACCTTACCGTATTAAGATATTGAGCTGCGTAATAGTTCTTTAAAAATTTTTAACAAGAAAGACGTGGGAGAGGGGTTGTCTGGGCAAATATTTCTCGTACTTCTTATACTATATGTACTTGTTTATTTTTTTTATTTCAGTAAATACAGCACAAGTAACACCTCGCACTCTTAGTTTTGTTAAAAAGCTTGTCAGTACCTTTGGTATAGGATTTGAAGCAGCCTCTAGCGTCACACAGAATTTTTCGTCTGCTGCTTCTGAATCTCTTGCAAGAAGAGCACAGGCAACTGCTCAAGATCCAGTTTTCCAAAAATTAAAAGGTCAATTTACGTCAGACTTTGACTTCAGGTAGGTACATACTATGTGAAAAATATATAATATAGAAAATAATGTATTATAAATGGAAAAGATTCGTAATTGTAAAAGAGCGAAAAATATGTGTGGACTGAACTTGATCCAATTCCGTAAACACATTTTTTTTCACTTTTCTATTTTCTTTGATTGATTATTTGTTTGATTATCACATAAGAAATTCACAAACGGCTTATGTTTAGGATTGTTATTGAAGTCAACAGATGCCATTTTTTTTGTTGACACACAGGCTTCAAAAGAATATGAGCTAACTATTGTAAGAGATAAAAATGCAAAAGCAGATGTAATTTCTTTTCTAATAACCCATTGTAACATAACGGGCATTTTTATGTTAATGGTTAACTCAATGTTGACCTTGTTTACATCTAGGCCATAAAATGCTAATTACGCCGTTGGAATTATGTAACTGTACATTGACGAGTTTATGTAATTAGTTTCGATTCTTTTACTGTCACCTCGTAATGTATGATTAATTTAGACATTTATCTGAAAGTGTCAAAACTGAAGGTCCAATTTATTGATAATGAAAAAGGTCTTACGTCTGAAATAAAGTGGTGTGCTAAAAACTGACGGAATGTATGATATTGTATTCACATAGTTATTTGTTTTATTTCATTTACCCCCGGGAAGAGTAAAGGAGTGAGTGTAAAGAGGTGTAGTTTGTTTGACTTACGAAACGTTCCTTTTTTAACATTTAATCCTTTGTATATTTTCCCATTTTTTCATAATTGGTTCCTTCCCCCTCTAAACCATATCTTGGAAAATATATAGAGACGTAATTGTGTTACTTATAAAAACAAAAGAGGTACGAAATACATGTAATAGTATAAAGCCTATGCCTGTGTATGAGTTTAATGTTTATTTGAATATACCACCAGATTGATAAAAGTGCAAGAAACATACATTTTGGTTGCTATTTGAATCCGCTTTTTATAACAGCCTTGATGTTTTTCAATAACAAGCATCTTTCGAGTAAACGTTAAAACTAATCCGTCATTGCTATTTGATAAAAAATGCTAGCGTTATATAGATCCATTTGTGGAGCAATAGTATATAAGCAAGTAGATATGAAGTGACATTGTAGCTCAAAGGGTAAAGAGGCTTTTATCAGACGTGCTAGCTATTTTAAGGTCATTTGACAAGACTCTGACTTTGGTAGTCTTTTAAACTAGTAACGTTGAGTGTTTCCGGTTAGCACTACCATAACCTTAACACAGAGACACGAGAACTCGAAAGAAGTCTTCTTTAACAGGTAACTTCACTAAAGGTACATAGTCTTATTTAGGTCACTGTCTGATAAGAATTCAATTGAACTTTTGGTAGGGCTGCTCCATTATATATGTTATGCAACTATAAGGGGTGCATGGAAAAGAAAAGTTAGTGGTTAGCGTGCTAGACGTCGGTACAGAATGGCCAAGGTTTGAACCCCGGTTCCTCATTTCCGTTTCTTTGGTTTTTGCACTGTCACTAGATTTAGCCCCATTGCCCATGCCTAGTAAATAGGTACCTGGTTAAAGCTGGGGAACATTTGCGGCAGAGAAGCGGGTTTGGTCTTTCTCTTCATGCCGTGTCGACCCATAGAAATGTGACGGTAATCCATCCAAGGTTTATGGTACTGGCCTGAACTTACTTTTTTGAATAGACCTAACCTACGTTGCCGCAAACATTTAAAAATCTTGATTTAAACTAAGTTTTTCCATGAATTTTAAACAGATTTGTACTCCATCGAGTTTTGTACACCTTGTATCGTAGTACACATTTCAATAACCATCAAAAAAGCTAAAGCAGAATAAGTACACCTTTGATAAAATGAAAGTAATAGATTAAAGTTATGCATATGTACTTATATTTTCACCTTTTACTTATCAGTCAACCAGGTGCGATGAAACTGCATAGCCTGATATCGAAGCTAAAAGATTGGATACGTATACTTGAAGCAAAAGCAAAACTACTTCCGAGGTAAGACGAGTTTATTCCGGTGGATGCAATATGACATTTATGCCAGTAAAACTTTAGGGTCTTTAGTCTTTTTATTTGGAGCATTAGTGAAACCCCCTTTTTCAAGGATGGTGCAAAATGAAGAATTGGCCTTTTTTATTTGCTAACAGAGAAGTATTCATGCAATATGTTACTTATTTTTGTTGTTGTTTTTTCTTGTTTATTTAGCTCATTTCTTCTTGAGGAACGCTGCCGTTTTCTGAGCAATTTTTCTCAGTCGACTGCTGAAGTGGAACTGCCTGGAGAGTTTCTCATGCCAAAAACGACAACAGTTAGTTAATTTCGTATTATGATGATAAGACGTTCTTTATGAACACTTGCTTTCTTCCATATCACGTTTATCTGTATCCATTCGAGGACCCTTCTATAGACATAACACCTGTAATTTTGTTATTGATTGGTTGATTGACTGATTAATTGGTTGATTGATTGACTGATTTATTGATTTATTGATTGATTGATCGATTCATTGAAAAATATTTTGAAATATTTGAACAGGATACAGTGCTTCAGTTGCTATAATTTATGCTGCTGCTAATAATACCGGACCCGCTTATTTTTGGAAACTATTTACCGCATGTGGTGTTATTTTGTGTTTATTTGAACAACATAACCCACAATAATCAGTAGTGACATAGATGATAACCGTTAGTAAAAATGCCATAAAACATTGCATTTAACACTATAAACGTGACATCTACTTTTTCAAATATTTTAAAGGGATTAACCATGGAGTAACAACGGGGTTGCATTACAGAGGATTCGTTCATTTTAACACTTTTTTTAGACAGTTCTACCTTATAAATAGATGTTAAGTAAATAGTGTGCACATTCTTTAAGCCAAGTGGACTTTCTGATACCATAATGTTGGTAACTAAAAATAAATTTTCTCTTAACCGCTTGATATATAATCAATATCCTAAATACTAAAAAGTTCCAAGTGAAGTAAATATTTTTTGTTATTAATGTTAAAATAATGCATTTTTTATACATTTACATTTTTGTGTATATATATAGAGAGAAAGATAGGTAGATAGATAGATAGATAGATAGATAGATAGATAGATAGATAGATAGATAGATAGACAGATACATACATACATACATACATACATACATACATACATACATACATACATACATACATACATACATACATACATACATACATACATACATACATGGAGATAGACAGACGGACAGACAGATAGACAAAGATGAAAAAGCTGCACAGAATAATAGAACTTCAAGTTGTTATCTTACTGGATAAATGAACAACTGATCAGTCCACCAGAATCCGATATTTGTGACGGATGAAAAGTTCAGCCAAGTTGATNATAGATAGACAGATACATACATACATACATACATACATACATACATACATACATACATACATACATACATACATACATACATACATACATACATACATACATACATGGAGATAGACAGACGGACAGACAGATAGACAAAGATGAAAAAGCTGCACAGAATAATAGAACTTCAAGTTGTTATCTTACTGGATAAATGAACAACTGATCAGTCCACCAGAATCCGATATTTGTGACGGATGAAAAGTTCAGCCAAGTTGATTTCTTTCGATGCTGTTTGTTGTTCTGTCAAGGAAAACAAATCTTTGCAGATGCCAGTTACAGAACTGGTATGGGCACTAATTGTTATCGTATCACCGCAGACATTCTAACAAGGCTTATACAGGAAAATTGAACAGTTTAGAGAGAGGATGCAGGAGTCGCTTGACCATAAGTTTTCAGTAACATCAAAGAATATTAATTTGGACCCATTGGTTTTTTCAAAAGTTTTATCTGTTGAAAGAGGTTTTTTACTGTCAACTTTATGTTAATTGACACATTTTTCATGGCCTTGAAAAGGTAATACTGTATCTCATCCTTTGGAATATACCAATTTTTTTGCGTATTTAATTATTTGATTTAGAAATTATAGTCTGAGATACTTAAACAGTGGTATTTCTGACAAACATCAAGATCTTTATTTTTTGTTATGCTTTTTTTATTTGCAGCACACTGCATTTTATGTTCGCATAGCAAAGTTCATGCCCAAGGTAGAACTGGTACAGAGACAAAATTTCTCTGCTCGAAGGCTAACTATTCGTGGTCATAATGGAAAGGTAAGGCTTCCTTCAGCCATTTTGAGTTTTGTTTGCATGGAATGGTGGCTTATTGGTAATAATGAAGAACGTATTATGCCTCGCTCCCTTCCCATCCCACCCTTCTTTTCATCTTATTTGGTCTTCAATTTCCAGTTTTACTTTCTAACCGGATTAAATGTTGTTGTAGATATTAGGGATGCTATTTGAGAGTGGGCTAGCTAAAATATGCCGCATGTACAAACGTTATATTGTAAATAGTTAAAGATGAATGAGTGTATGCTTGAATTCATATGTGTCCATAAATATATACTTGTACAGAGTTTGTGTATTTTGTAGCTATTGTACATCTTGCAGTTTATGTTAAAGTAGCCAGTGGGTCCGTAAAAGTATGGCAAGCTGCAACTACAAGACATACAGTTTGTACTGAGATTTCAAATGTATTTGTGCAGTTAAAATGCAATAAATGAATATAAATTTAATCAACAATTAAAGTTGCATGCTACTTAGGTAACTCAGCCTGGTATGAAGGTGGAATAACCAACATTATCAAACTTAGATAAAATCCAGTTCTCTGCATGTAAAGTGAAGGAAGCTACATTAACAGAATGTTTTTTTCTTTTAGGTTTTAAGGAATCGAATTTAATTTGTTTTGTTTTGTTTTGTTTTATTTTTGTTTTTTTTATTTTATTTTATTTTGTTTTGATTTGATCTTGATTTTTTTATTATTATTTTGTTTTATTTTATTTTATTTTATTTTATTTTATTTTATTTTATTTTATTTTATTTTATTTATTTTATTCTGATTTGATTTTGATTTTTTTGTTACAATTGAATTAAGAAATTGACTGCCTTGTACGTATTGTTAATGTAAAGTCATTAAAACTGTCTTCGTTGGCAGCTGTATCCTTACTTGGTTGTGAACGATGCGTGGATAACAGAATCACGACGCGAAGAAAGAGTACTGCAGCTTCTTCGGATGATTAATCATTTTCTGGAAAAAAGAAAGGTACAACATTTTGTATTTTGAAAGAAAGAACATGATTTAGAAAATGAATCAAAGTTACGTTATCAAATGTACATTTCTGTATTCTGCTGACCTAAAATTCTGAAGCAAACGTTTAGTGTTGACGGACCAAATCATTTGAGCTTAATATACAACACAAAAACCTGGTAGACACTCTAAAAGTAGGACTTATATTAAACATTTTTCATCTATTTTTTTCATGTCGTCCATCTTTATAATGTTACGGAGATTTGAGATTTGATAGCAACACCCCTCCGAAAATAAAAATTGTTAACCCTACTGCTCATAAAACCACACAAAAATGTTTTTTTGAAATATACCTTTTGTATAAAGAGAAATAAAATGTACATGATATTAAACAAAAGTAATACTTGGTAAACTTGGAAAAGGAATCTAATGTGCAGATCAAATTGGTGTTCACGAACTAAAAGGGTTTTACTTAATGTCTTCTGTGTTCTGTGATATTGTCAGTTGGTGTTTTAGTGTAAACGTCTACATTTCCTGTATTCAGTGCAAGAGGTTTCACCCAGTTTGTAGTGAGATTGCCGTTTACAATGTACTGACGAGCTACACTGTTCATGATGTTCACGCTTTAATTAATCAAAATAAATAGCATCACATTTTGCTTCGATGGTCTTCAGTAGGTATTTTATGGGTGTCGAGGGAACACCATCCAATAAATAATCACATCCGAACGCTTTGATATCTCTTGAGGTTTGACCTGTAAATCATTCAGTTTATTTCCAATGTTTTACTAGTCACTTGACTGCCAATCATTATATATTGTATGAAGATGGTTTTGCACCTAAATTCATCAACGTCCAGCTGACAAGATGAGGGAAAATCTTTCCGGTTTCTAGTCCCATATTTTTTCCAAAGCTTTTAAATTCCTTTTATGGAATATCTTGGAATCCCATGCTCAACAGTACTCAATGCAAGGGAGTATAATTTATTTATAGAGGTACAAAATGGGCTCAAGCGTAAGATAATCTGTAGTGCAGTAGAAACTTTTTCAGGAAAGACTCTCGACTATATTAAATATATGAATCCCAAGAAAGATCTTGAGAAAATGACAGACCAAGAGCCTCAGTACTGAGCATTTATTAAGCGGGAAAGCAGTCTCACCAGAATTAACATCAGAGTGATTTTACTTGAATATTGAAGGGAGATAAGGACACACCTTATCAAATGTCGTAGGAATTTCCAAAGCTATAGCAGATACTTACCAGAACTATCCAGAAATTGAGAAACACGTTCCTTAATTACAATTATAAGGTCACCAGTGGAGCGAAATCCTCCAAATGCGTACTTAACGTGAAGAAAGAGACCTAGTTTCTGCAGAAAGTATACCAGTGCATTCAAATACCTTACTGATGTAAAGAAGAAGACACAAGTTTAAATTTACCAGGATCAGGTGGACCACCTGCATTCTTGAAGACAGGTACAATATTAAAAACCTCCATGAAGAGGGAAAATAAGACTCGCGCAATGGTTGAAAAGTTTGGTTACCAAAAAGATAGCTCAGGAAAGCATATTTTCAAGACAACTACCGGAGTCGAATCAAAAAGAGGAGCTTTTAATTGATCAAGCCCATAAATATCCTGGCAATCAACCTTGCATTTATGGAGACAGGGTCCAAAATAAAAAAGTAGAAAAATAATTGACTTGGCAGAATACAAAACTATATTGTAAACCTAGATATCTGGACTTCCTACTTTTTTAGAAGAAATATATTCATAGACTCGCTCAGCATAACGAGATTTGGCATTAGATATCACCTTTTTCTTCATCAGTTTCATCAGTTCCATCACTCTGAAACAGAACATAGAAATGATTGCTATGAACAATTGCAGAAGAACAATGAGCAATGAGTCATTAAGGAGAATGAAGTTTGACTTTTTAACTTTGACTAGGTACAAAGTGGCAACCTAAACTCATTTTTTAAATTCAGTTGTAGCATCAGAAGCCTATTTGTTTAAGACTGAATTACATGAGATATCACCAAAAAATTGACGAAATCCATCCCTGTTAGCCTGACCAAATTGTCTGACTGATTCTTACGGTGTTGCTCTTCAAAAAGACTCAAAATCATTGCCGTAACCTCTGCAATAACATAATAGCAGATACCATGATCCAAAAAGAGGTCCAGATTAAACTAAAATGCTTGGGCACAGTCAAAGAAGTCAAAAATATATTTAAAAGATTCTTCTGCCTCTGAGTCTGAATCAGGAAATCTCATTGAAAATTAATAAGTTTTGCACGACCATGGGCAAGAGTAAAATTGTATTGTACTTCTTGAGGCTGGTCAGTTCTATTAGAATGAGTCAACCAGGTCATGTGATAAACAGTTAAGTCATCATAGAAAACGACTTTAGCAGTGTTTACAGGAAAAATAAGTAACACATGACCCGACACAGAGTTAATCTATAGCATATGAAAGAATGATCCCGCAGAGTATAGATGACAAGACCATAAAGATGAGTTGTAGAGTCTGGCTGCAACAGAGAATAAATAGCATGAAGCCCCCTATTGCTAACACTTTCATTGGGGCTTGCCCCACAGAGCGCAAAAATAAGAGGAGAGTCAGAACGAAGGAAAGTTTTCACAGAAGAAAAAAATGAAATAAAGACCTCTCACGTTACTGAAAGCTCAGGAGAGGATATTTTTGGAAGATAACATTTCTTAATGACAAAAATTCGCTTCATAATCAGAGATACCATTCACTATATCATTTTACTACATCGCTTTATTTATGTCTGTTTCTTTCTATTATGTGAGGTAAAAATAAAGTATCGAATTAGTTTATAAAGGGCTTGTGATAATGTACGTGCTGCTATATACTGCGTATCTTAATGCGTATTGACATATCATTTAGCATCTATAGATATGAAACAAGATCTGAAAAATCAGTTACCTGTTAGTAAACACTTGAGCTTTCGTAAGAGTAATATCATGTGATATGCAACTTAATTTAAAGTAATACTAAGTAGAAGGAAGACGAGAGAGATTTGTTGCCCGTTATTTTGCATATAAGATTATGAAATGCAGACGGAATTGGAATTTTTAACTATGGTAGAAGCAAGAAATTTATGTTTTGTGTAGAGCAATTCTATTTGAAAAGTTTTTGCATTAAATTCAGAACACAAGTTCCTTGTTCATTTTACCAGCATATTTTATATCACTTCGAAATATTTTCCCAGCAGTGTGTAACATAAGTAGGCCCGTTGTAAACGTTTTTAGCCTCTTCCCACTACAAAGTTTTCATACTAAAAACTGCACTTGCAAATAAAAGAAAAATAATTTGCTATTAAGCATGTTTTCCTCATTTTCCAATATCTGGTCCTCGTAAAATTTTCTTTCTAATGATATACAACTTGACGAGGTTGGATGAAAAGGTTTCGCAACTTATTGGTAGCTAATTCATCTGAGAGCAGATAAAGCAGACAACAGCTGTCGATTTGTACATAAATGTCAATATTTTAATAGATTTGGATAGTTATGGCCAAACTTATAGCAATATATCGAAATACTAATAAAGAAAAGGAGGTTGATGAGATTTAGCAGAGTTTGACTTGCATTTATTTTTAAGAGGTTCTTCTTCCCTGTGTTTCTTAAAAGATTTTATTTTATTTTATATAATTGTTAGGTACCAACGTTAGTTTTCAAATTCATTAGTTTAATTTAAAAGTTACTGTGTTACTTTTTAGGAGGCAGCACGACGACACCTTCAGTTTACGGTGCCACGAATAGTTGCACTTTCACCACAAATGCGTTTGATCGAGGTGAGTATTCTGAATTAAAATTAATGGTAATGGGAAAGGGAATCACTAGATATTAAAGGTACGTTGTTAGCATTAATTCATTGTTCTGTTTTCTCTGACCAGTTCCCAATTAACCAACGGTACAAAAAGGCGGATGGAGAGATGGAGACATACGAGAATGCAGGAGATGAGATAAGATGAAATGAGTTGAGATGTGATGACATGAGATGAAATAAGATGAGAGCGATAAGAGAGATTTAAAACCAAACGATCCTGAACTGTCAACCTGATATAGGCCTAAAAACCTTCTTGCTTTACAGGGGTTACTGTTGTTGCCAGTGAGATTTGTTACGTGTTCCCATTGACAGAGAAAAGACTGTGTGATAATGCTTACATTTTTACCATCTTTTTTTAGGATAATTCCTCTACAATATCCCTAAGTGAAGTTTATAAGGAGGTACGTGTTCCCAGCTTTCTCAAGTTGTATTTCTTTATACTTTACGTTACGTAATAAAACAGCATGGTCATTATGCAGATATTGCGTTAATGTCGCATGTGCAGTTTTTACGTACCTTGACCCAATTACTTGAGAGTTACCAAAATTCCAATATTGGTGGTGTCTATAAGACAAAATATCTTACGAAATCATATGCCAAGCTTTGTTGTATTTATTATGTTATGTTGTACCTTGAAAAGCAAGACTGATATAAGAATTTTATGAAGCCGGACTTGAAGGCAACATGCAATGAATAGTTTGTTGCTGTTACTTCCACACAGTAGACAAACTATAACTTCATTTAGTAAGGAAGTAATCAAAACTGTCACCAGTTGCTTCCGATTGGAAGGATATTAATGCAGATCAGGCCTGAGGTCATCCCTTAAGGGTAAACTTTATGACAGTGAGGTTCATTTGTTTTAAGTGCGGTGGCGCGTATAAGGGAATTCATTCGATACAATTTGTTAGCTTTTAGAGATTAAAATTTAAGTTGACTCATTTTTTACTTTTTTTTTTAAAGGTAGAAATGAAGATCCTAATAAGATAAAAAATCATACATACTTTTAGTATTTTCAGAAGCATTTAAATTTAAGTGATAATAGTTGCTACTTGATTCGTACTTTTTCAATACTGCACTAATCAATTCTAAAAAAAAAGGGAAAACAGTAGAATGAAATAAAAAAACTTGGTTGTATGTAAAGGACCCATCTCATGACTTATTATTACGAGGCAGTCAACCAAATTGGGTTAAAAACAGTTTTACATAAAATAAAACTTGTTTTACTTCTTCATTTTTCCATTTCAAATAACACTATATTCAATGTCTCTATATTTAATGGTTGCATATTATTGTGTAATCGTAGCTGTACTATATTGGCAGTTAAAACCACATTTCTTTGTTGGATATTGTGGGTAAAACGCCCTTTTCCTTCAATGAACTTTCTATTTTTAACGACCGAAAATATTAAAACAGCATCCAAATCTTTCCTCTTATCATTGTTTAGGACAGGTCTGTTAGTTCTGTGGTGCTGCTTACTTTCCCCTACGGCGTTAAAGGAGAAAAAAAACCCCACTTACCTGGATTTTTTGTTCTTGTTTTCAGTAAGCCAGGTTTAAAAGTTTAACTGAAACTAATAATTATGTTTGCCAAATTTGTTCAAGTTAAGTACTTTGGGTATGCAACACACTGAATTTATACCACCCTTTATCTATTTGTAAAGAAAACGAATAAAAGTATTGACAACAATGTTATAGCTGTGAAGAGAGTTGTTCTTCCCTGATTACAAGATTTTACTTCTGCTTGTATGAAATGTAGTCATTAATTGCACCAGTCCAGAATTAGGAGCTTGAGGTAATAAAATTTTGGCTTCAAGAGCACCTCCCCCACCAGAAGCCACCCGCAAATAGTAGAGTGTTTAAGATATATGTAGATTTTTAGAAAGTTCACTGATTTTTTGAAGATGCGGGTTTACCACTTTGCACTTTTTAGACTGCATCAGTTCTCAACATAATTACATAATTACTATCATACTGCTTATGTAAACACTTGTGACCCTATTACTAGACTACAGTGAGATTGATATAAGAATAAAATTTGACTGAAGTAAAGATTAATTTATAAAACCTTTTTTTAAAGTTTCTTACTTAAGTATTATTTTAGAGACACGGCTATTTATAAATGTTCCACTTTAGCATTAATTCAGATATTGCTTTTGTCTCGACCTCATATTTTCAAGTTAAAGGTGTACTGACTTTATTTGAAGTACAATTGTAAAATGTAAACGCCGTACCCGCTGCAATGAAACAGATGAAAATTATCGTAATGCTGACCCAGTAGAGCAGAGAAAATGTATTTGTTTCGTTGACGTAATTTTTGACATATCGACAATGAGTTTGCACAGCAAAATAGAATTTAGTTTACTCATCTGCGATAGCAGGCCGACTGCGGGCTTTGCCAAAACTTCTTTGGTGGTTGTTTAAAAATCATCCTGTATATTTGCTCACGATTAGCACAAGCTTTAATTCCTAACACTAAAATTAAACAGTATTAAAATGTATAGTTTATTGTGAATTGTCAGTCTTCTTGCCAAAGGAAATAGAAGATGTTCTGTTTTGTTTGTAATCCCCTGTATTGTGCCTCCCCGGGGGAGGAAGTTTTTACACCATTTTTAATTCCTCTTTGTTTATTTGTTATCTGCAGCTCTGCTTAAAGAAGAACTCTGACCCAGATGCTCCGATAGCCTTGTACTATTCTAGACTTGGGGGACTACAAGCACGAGGCTTCACTACGACACACCAGGTTTTACGCGATATATTAAAAGAGGTACTTATTTCATTAAAATTCGATTTTTGCTAATAGTTTTACAATATCTGGATCCCTTATAATTAAATTACGGTTTTAGTAAGTTGTTAATAATTGTTTATGATTTCACCAGCAGTATAACGAAGGCAGGTTTATGTATGGAGATAAAAGTCAGGAAAGAACTCTTAATAATTCCCAAAGAAATATTTATCAACATAATTACAAATACATTTTAGGATGAAGTTGTATACTTTCATTCATATCATGACCAGTATATTATTTCGCGAATTTATCGGGAAAGTTATCTGGTTTGGTTTCTTTACCCCGTTTCAGTGTGTATTTTATTTGACAGAAACGCTAAGGGCACATATTTTCCAATATCGTGTTTTTCAGAAAATCCGAACAGCGTAGTACGAAGTAAATGCCTTTCTCTTATATTACCTGCACCTGAAACACTCCCCCCTTTATATATCAATCCTTAGTTATTCTCTTATTGTAACAAATTGTCGTGCGTATTTGTAGGTCCAAGGTAACTTAGTTCCAGAGGATATGCTAAAGGAGTGGGCACTGTATACATACCCCAATGCAAGTGACTATTGGACTTTTAGAAAAATGGTAGGTCTTTAATTGACTAATATTAATGAAAACTGAGGAAATTTGTAAAGAATTACGACTGTTGGGTGTCATGTTAGATATTTTGAATACCTGAGCTGTTGTTGATTAAAGTAGCGATCAGTATGCGTTTTGGTTTTTTAATGATATTGACTGGAGAAATTTCCTCAAACGTTTGCTTGCATGGCAAAGAGGAGCCTATTTGCCTTATGGACAACACCAAAATCCTCCTTGCTTTTGCGAGTTCTCCATGGATCTTAAACACATTTCTGTACTTCTCCAAAAGATTAGGGTCACGAAAATGACCCAGTTTAATGAGTTGTAGCTTAGCAATGGGCAAATATAAGCTGTACGCAACATCGCACTAGTCGTTTTCGGTGCCTTTCTTTACAATATTAAACCTTCGTCATTAAAATATATCGTCTGGGACGACTAATGAGCCACAACTGGAGTTGGGTCAGCTATTTTCAGTAAATGTGGTAAGATGAAATATTAATAAAGGTCTGTGGTAATAGTGTTTTTCTTATGAATTTGTATGTTTGCTGGAGTATTTCATATTTTGAGGTGTTCCAAGAATGTGTAACTTTTGTTGTAACTTTTGTTGTAACGTTTGTTGTAACGTTTGTTGTAGTATTAGTAAATCTTGGGATTATTACTGGAGAGCATAAAACCATCAGTAAATGTTGTAAATGATTTCCCACCTGTGCAAGATGTCTCCGTTTTTCGTTGCATGGCAGAAGGAAAATTGAATTCCAAGTAATTTATAGGTGTTGTTGGAACAGGTGTCGTTTTGTAATGGAAGTTGGTGAGAGCCAACATTATCAGAAAGAAAATTACATAAAGAAAAACAGCCATAGAAACTTGATTTAAATCAAACAAGCATGAATACTATGAATACTTTGATTTTTTACCATTATCTGCGAGCTTCAAAATTTGGCAGCGTCAAAAGATACTGCCAACTTTTGACAGTAGCTAGCTCGACCTGGTATGAAGAGAAAAGAATTAAACAAGAGCCAAAGTGATAAATCTTCTGTAAAATGCAAGAGACAATATCTCTCAAAGACAGACATGTTCAAGAATTATACTGTTTAAGTATTTGTAGCAATTAAATAGGAATATTAATAAGATTACCCCAATGTTTAATTGCCGGTAATTTTTTGTGTGATATTTGATTGACTTTTCTTTATTTTGTCAGAAAAAGAGGTCTGATGTCTGTCTAATTGTCTTATGATTAAACATCAATTGGCCATAGTAGACCTTTGCTGTTATTGTTATTTTTCAAACTTCTATCTCACTGTTATCGTCTAACTATATATTTTTATTATTTCCGGCCAACAGTTCACTCAACAGATTGCCCTTGGCGGATTCATTGAGTTTGTTCTACATCTTACAAGACTTGGCCCTGAAACAATTAACATTGCCAGAGACTGTGCCCACGTTACTTTTAACTTCTTCAAATTTGACCTCGACGATGGTAAAGGTACAGTACTTAGTTGTAAACCACTTGAAGTTTAGAGAGTCAGTAGAAGTATCTTTTAGATAATTTGTCATTTAATAACGGGCTCTGACTTGGTCACAGAACAGCGAACTGTGCGGTTAGATACTCCAAGTTGAAGGACTCATTTTGAAGGCATTTGTTAAACTCTTGTTAAGGGCATTTTTTCCCACCACTTTTTTATGCAAACATTGGCCTAAAGTGGTATACAACCTGGAATGGAAGCGTAATGCCTTGTTTTAGTAAAGCCTTGAATTTGTCAATAATTCATTATACTTATTAACATGCCTTTGAGTTGTAGGTCACCACTAGAGATAGCGCTTTAGACTCCAAAACTATAGGATACCACTTCTCTACAAGTGGCTAAAAACTCCGAAGTATACTCTTTTAGCAGTGTGGAGAACATTAAAATCCACAGTTTCCTCAGAATATTTTAGGTTTTAATTTGTTAAAGCAGAAGTCGTCAGTTGGTAAGAGCAGTGGTATGAATTCTAATTTCTGGTAAAGAGGTACCCAATGTTACCTTATCCTTCCAAGCTACATCGATCCGTAATAGATTTGTTCAAGTAAAGAAAACGGTGTTATGAACTGTTATGTTGTGTCAAATACCTCTGCCACCTTCCATTTCTTCAGAAAAATTTCAGTTGTTTTATTATCATTTTTTGTTTGTTATTTTCCTATTCAGAAAAATGAATATTCCTACAGTGACTGTTTATTTAAAACCTAAGACAAACACAGAGATACATACATACATTCATGGTGATTGCTCCATCTTGACAGATGATCGCCGTCTGTGACTTCAGCTGTTGTCAGTAAAATTTCTGTCTTTCCTTGCGTGACCTCGTAAGTGACTTTAACTTTCAGTAAATAGAATGACAATCTGAATAAAAAGTCAAGAGACGTCTGTACATCAAGGGATTTAAGTGACATAGGCTTGTACAACACCTGTACCACTCTCTAAGACTCGGCAGCCATATAGCGGGCAACAGGCAATAGCAAGATAGCCAACAAACTGCTTTGTCTGCAGGTTTTAGTATCATGGAGTTTATACCTCTCATGGCCACAACAAAGAAGCCGAAATGGAATCAACTTGCTAGAACAGTACATACCTAGAGGAGATACTATCTGAAATTGTTACATTACAGCTTCCTTGCCTTTGATATCAAAGGTGGCGTCTCCTAGAATGGCTACCTTCACGACGGTTTACAGAAGCCCGTTCTACCCCCTATGCCATTTGACCAATGGTTGGGGCTTAGGTTGCTGGGCATCAGAGCATACTCCACACGCCGATGGGTCATGCGTGCCTCAGCGGACAGGGCCTAAGCTCCTCTGGAGGTTTCTTTCAGGGTTACCTCACCCTTAGCCTTTGGTTAAAGAACCTAATCCACAGGGCAGTGGAAGCTCAGATTTACGGCGCTGAATACTCGCCGACCACCAGAGCCCCGTTGGCAAAGCAGTGCTCACGACGTGCACGTTGGGTTGATTTGACTGGGAGAAGGTCTGTTTTCCGCTAAGACATTTATGTCCTTTTAATACATGTCCACACCAGTCCTTGAGCACCACATTAAGCCATACATACATACATGCATACATACATACATACATACATACATACATACATACATACATACAAACATACATACATACATACATATGTTTGCTCTATTCCTTGTGTATTTTGAATGATACTGTCACAATTCGTAATGCCTAGGTCGGCACCTTTTGTTCTGTCAATTTTTGAACTTACTTCTATCATTTTTTATTGTTACAGGTGACCTTGATGCTAATCGCCCAGTACCATTCCGTTTAACTCCAAATCTCTGTGAATTGATAACGCCGGTCGGGATTTCTGGACTTGTCACACACAGTATGATTGCAGTTGCCAGGTGTCTCGTACAGCCGCAGTTCAGCATATCAAGTTATTTCCGAGCAATTCTAAAGGATGAAATGTTGTCATGGCACAAAAAGGTACTAGAAAGAGTAAGGGCCAGCACTGTCTTCAGTTTTCGTAGGCACAGGCTGCAACTTAAATGAGAAAAGCATTTGATCTCGCAGAAGAAAAATTTGCTTTTCCATGTTGTGTGATTCTGATTAGTAATGTGGCCTAGTCATAATTTTTAACTAGAATTGGCTTTTGTCAACCTAGAAAAAGTAGTGGTACTGCTTTAGATGTTAGCATGGCATATTGACGGGATTATAAATATATATTTAATTATTTCTTAATCATTTTACTCTATCTTCTTCTCTCTATTTCTCTGTTTGTACCCCTGTGACTATTTATTGCCTTTTTGCTACTCTGTGACGAACGGTGTTTCTTTTGTGCTTACTCTTTAAGTGACAGGAATTTTTTAGTTTCCTAAATTTTTGGAACCATGTCATATATTGATATCTTTTATCAAATAGTGGGTATTTACATTACCATTGAAGAAACTACAGTAAAAATATTATTCCTGTTTTCACTAGAAGCAAGATGAAACACATTTACTGCCGAATGCCGGGAGCCCGTCTGAATTGGAAAATGAGCTTTTGATAACCATGGTAACAAACGCAGCAAATGCAATGATGACAAGACTCCAAAGTACGTAACCTTTTATTGGGCGTATCTATTAAATATAGCAGTTAATGTGAAAAATGTAGCCTGTAAGCACGTCAGATAGATCCCAAATAGAATACATTGACAATAACTTCAATATTTTTGTATTGAATTGCTCGCAGAAATTGTATATTTTTTGATAACCTTTTTCAGTAAATTTTATCTTTAACAAACATGACAAAGTAAGCGTTATGTTACCAAGAAATAGTACAAGCAACTTTTATATGTTTTTATATGTCTCTACCATTTACTTTGACATTTATCTAAGCCCTTTCTAGATTATGGTCATACAGTTGTTCAAAATAGTTCCCTTTGATTATGTTATTAGTCACGATACTCTGACAGATTCTGGAATCCCACTGAGGAACCCATGCCCTAGTAAAAAATTGTCCTCTTTCAACGAGGTCTAGGAATGAAATTAGTAAAGTGCGAAAAAGTGCAGTCACCCTCTGAGAGAATTTTTGAATTGCGTTCTGAACAGGTGTATCATAAGCAACGAAGGAGTTAATACGAATGAAGTGTTTAACTTGTAATATTCTGAGTAGGAAAAATTCATGACAACCCAGAATACTGTACGCTAAGCCTGTATACTCCATATTTTACTGTTTATTTTTTTTTACTCAAGATTAATTTGTTTAGAAAGTCTTAATTAATCTAGGTATTAGCCGGTAATCATTTTTGTTGTGAGGCTTTTATTCTTAGGTTGCTATGGAGAGGTTAATAACAAATGAGTGCAGCCTGAACTAAGTGAACAATGAGAATAAGTATGCCTTCAAGACTGAAAAATGACGATATGTGAAACGAGTTGATACTGCTTTGATTGATGATTTTTTATTCAAATATTTTCATAGCCCTCCGCAAATCGGCTGTTTAACCAAGAGACTGTGCTTACAAAAGTAAAAGCAGTTAGAAAATATGTGTAACTTGAAGTATACGAAAAATAAAGAACTCGTTCAATATATGCATCCAGTTTTTGTTGAAGGTATAGATTTAAAAAGAGAATATTTATCAGACCTATGCCACAACTCTTAAAAAGTAGTATGAAGAGAAGGCTTCTTCAGACCCACCTTGAAAGCTTTTATTTGTTTGATTTTGCAGGACACATTATCCTGGAAACTTGACGTGTAACCAATACTTACCATAGTAGGATATTTTCTCGTCATTTAAATTATATTTTTTTCTTCGTAGATCTTGCACACTTTGAAAATGCTGAATCCAAGGTCAGCACATTAATAGCTGCAGCATCCAGCACAGATAATTTATGCAGAATGGACCCAGCTTGGCATCCATGGTTGTAGCGCAGAAATCATTAAATCCGGAATAGGAGAATATGTTATTCTCTTTTTTTTCACATTAAGTCAAAATAGAACTAAATTTATTTTGTATAAATAGAACTGAGACCCGTCTAAAGATTCTTGTATATAATGTATATCGGTTTTTTAATAAGTATACTTGGGACATCGCTTGCAACAGCATTTTGGGTATCATATCATCTAGTGTGACTTCTGTAGCGGTTTGTGATTTTGTCAAGACCGGTTTGCTGACCAAGCTCTGAACTCCATAACTAAATGGATAATCATTTCATCTTCCTATAATAAATTTTTGAAATCGGGTAAAAATTTAACACGGTTATTGCAACAAGCCTTAGTTGGCAAATGGTAGTTACCATGTCAGTGAGTTATTTCGTACCAACAGAGCCACATTTTTCCGCAAATTGTATATCCACTTCATATGCGTGCACAACATTCAACATGTTGGGTGATTGAAAGCCCCAAAGATCAAGTATCATTTCCATTTCTTTTGTGACTACTACACCTCTGTCTTGTACAGTTTACAGTGAAAGCGTAGTATTGAATGGCACCAAAAGGGTACCTTATTTCCTTTAATAAGCACTGGAACGTTTATTACAAACATTATTTTGTAATTGATAAAAATTAACCAGTCCATTATAATTCTACATCAGTGTCTTAATTTCACTGACTTCATCCAAAAGATGAAATTCCTCAGCTGCATCTTTTTATCAGAATCTGTTACTTGAAACGGAATCTCCGTCAATGTCATTTCTTCTGCAGCTTGAAGCTGATCTTTTAACGAAGCAAACTCACTTGAACAAGGTGTCCCTTCTCTGAAACAATGAATTAAAGTGGGTTTTTTCTGTAAAAATATGTAAGGTTTATTGTGTCCTGTAAATTCTTTGTTGAACGAAATGTTATCATTAAAACACACAGCTCGCTCTGCATTCCAAAGCCATTTTTTATTTCTTAGTATTCAGTTATTACCGGTGTCACAATGACACGAGGAAATTCTTGTGAAAATTATACTTTTCACGAATGCCATAACAAGGTTTTGGACATGATCCCATTACCGATTTCTCCAAAATAACAGAGAGAAAAAAAATTATAAATGTAAATGTTGGCAACTACCTATAGAAGTTTAATTGTTTGAATCGCTTTTAGTGCCTTTGATGTGTTTCCTCATGTTGCTAGTCAGCTGATAAAAGTATCCAAACCTAATAGATAACTTTTTAATGTATTTTATNTTGAGCATATATCTTGTAACCCTCCTTAAAACACACAGCTCGCTCTGCATTCCAAAGCCATTTTTTATTTCTTAGTATTCAGTTATTACCGGTGTCACAATGACACGAGGAAATTCTTGTGAAAATTATACTTTTCACGAATGCCATAACAAGGTTTTGGACATGATCCCATTACCGATTTCTCCAAAATAACAGAGAGAAAAAAAATTATAAATGTAAATGTTGGCAACTACCTATAGAAGTTTAATTGTTTGAATCGCTTTTAGTGCCTTTGATGTGTTTCCTCATGTTGCTAGTCAGCTGATAAAAGTATCCAAACCTAATAGATAACTTTTTAATGTATTTTATCATTTACTGTGACGCAGACTGGTCACAGTTTTTGCTCTATTCACATATAAGGCGTTGTAGAAATCGACAACAGAACAGTAAGATACTGGCTAATAGATATGGACTCTTTAAAGCCTTTATGGCAAGTTAAATGTAAATCGGTGATGTATTTTTTTACACCAAGTATATGTGTTGATTTCTTTTAAGCTTTCTTTGACTCTGATAAAATGCATTTGTGCTCTTTGACCCCATGCAGAGCTGGTACCTGAAATCGTACATTACTGTAGATATGCCGTTGAAGCTAATTTGGTAAACACTTGCATTCATTTGAAGTGTCAGGTAGATATTATCTCAGAATGACTTTACCAGCGAAGGTCGAAAATAGAAAATATTTGGCACATGCCTACATTCAAGATAACGGACCGACTGTTCTACCCAGAGCTGGCCTTAACTCAGAAGGGATCCCAGTTGGTTTATGGGGAGCCAGCATTAAGAAGAGAGATTAGCCCGGTATGAATGGGAAAACTTGTACCCAATCAAGTAAGTTGACGTTAGAAAACAAAGCAGTAACAAGCTACATTGACCCTATGCCAACTTTAAGCAGAGCCAGACGGACAGTTGTTCTGTTAAAAAAAATTGAATTGATAACTTAAAGGAGTTAATCGGTGAATGATTCAAAAGAGATGTAATGAAAATGAAATGAAAAATTGACACTTTCATCGGGGAGTAAAGCCCATTACTCCTATGTTGGAAGAGGCTAGGTTTATTAACTAATTTTTATTTCACACTCCAAGCAGCGACTAAATATCCTAAAGAATTCATAAGCGCCTTTGCCCTCAGAATGAAATGTATTAATATCAAGTTACTCTTGAATAGTCAACCAACCAAGGTTAGTGCTGAACTACATTCGTGGGCTTTATGGGCGTAAGAATGCAGGACGATTCTGCTGTCAGATTTATTTAATTAAATCAATTGCCTCATGAGATGTTAAAGTTGAATTTTGATATCTGAAACAATGTAGGGTCAAGGAAATGAAATATTGCGGTTTTGACTTGGAAAGGATAAAAAATAATTTTGAAAAACTCACGTATTTTTCTAGGTTCCTATTCTGCGGTTACAGTTAATAATCCGTTACCTGGCATTTTGCCTCAAGAAATACACCTTTACTTGCGTAGCTTCCTGAAATATAAAAAATGTTTTTGTCTTTTTAGCTATGAAATCTGGACTTTTTTGTCATTACTTGGTCTTAATTCCAACGTTACCCATGGATTATACAATTCTGGGTATCTCTTGTTACACTTTGAAAAGCATTGCGATTTTAGTCAATTGTGAAAATTATAGTGCTTCTTAAGATATTTTATGCCCAGAATAATAATATATACGCGCAGCCAAGAGGTCAAATAATTTTACATACATTGATACATTGTGCTCATTATCAGACTCTTGCTGAAGAAGACAAGTTTTCTGGCAAACCACATGTGAAAGGCATTTCATTTTTTGTTTTCCAGTTTTAGAAGAATTAAATTTCATTGCACTATAAACATACGTTTGCGCTACTTTTTAAGGTTTCACAATATGTTTATTCTTTTGTGGTTATCTATTATCAATAACTTCTGCCCTTTTATTTGAAATCGAGAAATGAGGTTATAAGATTTCAATTTTTTTCAAGTGTACTTGCTATATTATTTCCACCCACATTAATTGAATCACATTGAGTTGAACTGAGATTGCATTAGTCCATGGTGTTGTATAGACAAACCAGCAATTGAAATTGTCTTTTTTTAGAACAGGCTAAGAGGTTTACACCCCCTTTGAATAGAGTATATTATAAGTAAAATTGGGACCATTGCCAAGTTCATAGCTATCGAGAATGAATGCTCAAGTTCTTCAAGGCTTGTTCTTTTCACCTAATACTGGTGTTACACTAGACCCGTCATTGTCGTCACAAAGATGCAGCTTCACAGAGATTCCTCAAGACCGCCATAGACTTCGTGAATTTAGTTTCGAACACCATTTTCATTCGGGTCATATTATTCACGCCAGAAAAACGCATTTTCGATCTATCCCTTCTTCTGGTACCATCAGTGACGGAATGGCTCCCGAAGAATGTTAAGGAAAATATGGTTGCTATAGTTTGTGTTGTGTGGTTATCTTGTTTACATTTTTCGTGTTGTTGTACCATTGGTAACGTGTCAGGTGCGCTAATGGTTGCATAATTCTTGGGCTGCTTTTCCATGGCTTGACATCATAAGCACAATTGTGTTGTAATGAGAATACCGAGGAAAGTGTCTGAGGTAAGTATCTTAAGACGACGGTGTTAATAAATTAATAAAAGACATGTTTGGTTCAATATCCTTTGGTATTATCTTACAGTCAGTTTGCATCCCGAATTTGGTTCGCAGGGTTGCATGAAAATTTCATGTTACAGCATTGCTTATTTTAATGTTATCCTATTTGTATTCCTTCATTATTAATGGCATTCGTGAAGCTATTTATGACAGTTGGGTCGCAGTTATTTTTCTTCAGCATATGCTCTGAAACAATGCTTCTAGTCCTGAGAAAAGAGAAAGAAAAGCAGAGCAACTCAATAGTATTCAACAATTACTTTTTTTAGTGATCAGGCTACAGCAGTAATTATGACTTGTGTACTTCAACTAAATACCAGCAGATATGCCTGGTCATTGCAGATATTTGTTACTTATATCTCTTGTGAAAACAAGAAACCTCATACTTCAGTCCAAGGTCATGATGATTAGCTTCTGTTTTACCAAATAATGCTGCCTTGTCAAATTTTAGCAACCCCCTTGATGATTAATCGGTACAAAGTGGTCCTTTTACATGCAGAATTTATAACAAAAAAGTGCAAAAGATGCCTCTTCGTGTGAGCAATACAAATTGAACCCACCATGGTCTTTTTGTTTGATATTGATTCTACCCAAGATGTCACACATATTGATCGGTTAACTTACAAAGCTCCGTATGTTTTGGCTACTGGTGATCCTTTTGCCTATATTTTCTCACACAAGAGCAGGTTTGCATAACGTTATCAAATCAACTTTGTAAGATCGTGGAATCTGCATGTCTATTCCCTTACAAAGACGTCCAGGTTCGAGTTCTCCAAGGAAAGGAATCATAAAGCTCTGTTTACTTTCCGTATAAACCATTTTCTAAGTCTGGCAGAGAATGCTGAGGCTGAATCCTATCAACTTCCTGAAGTTTCGTTTTTGTCGTCTAGAAATTACATTTTCTCCGAACATCTACAACAAGTGGGTGCACTCCCACTGATAAATTAGGAAACCACGGAGATGGAAGGTTTCCAAAAGGCATGAGCGATACTGGCTGGTCAGGGCATGCATGTGCAGTGAATAGCCTATGGGCTATGCTATATACGTTGTTCTAATATTCTAATGTAAATCCCATAGCCTTGTTCAGCGACGAAATACCTTGGACCTTCCTTGGGTCCTTGATCCTGTGCAGGACATCGGGCAGCAAGGTGGCGCCAGAGGACTCGATCCTCGGGCAGGACTTGAGCATTCCGGATGGATAATCTACAGACTTTTAGGTCTTCTTTGAAGGTTGCTTGCCACATCTGTAAAGGTCTACCGCGCTTCTGCCTTCCGGCTACAGGTTTTCAGAGCAGAGCATGTCTAGCAGAACAGACAGGTGGTAGCTTCAGCACATTCTCAGCCTACTTCCATCTCCTTTCTTCAACCATCTTATGCAATTTTTTCTGTCTCGTCCGTCTATAAACCCCTCATACGTGATCCTGTCCTGCCATGTAATCTGCAAAATCCTTTTCAGGCTCCGCTGATGAAAAGATTCCAGCTTCCTCTCCAACTTCTTGGCATTTTTCCAAGTCTTTCTTGCATATAAAACTGAAGAGATGACTACCGCCAAGTATAACTGGATCTTGGTTTCTGTGTTTATTTGCCGCGACTTCCATATGTGTGCCATTGATCGAATTACTGTTCCAGCTCCGTCTAATGTCTGTTTCATCCTCATCGGTGTTTGTAACATAGTTTCCAATATATGGGAACTTCTCTACTGTCTCAAGTGGATTCCCCCTGACAGATACGTGTGGTGTCTGATTGTTGTTTATGTTCATTACTTTACTCTTCCCTTCATTTATCCTCAATCCCACTTTGGCACATTAGATTTGTAGTCTACCTGTCATTTCTTGACATGTCATGCTATTTCGAGTCTTTGTGGCTATGCTGTCAGCAAAATCAAGATCTGTGAGATTCGAGTTGTCATCGCAGGGTACGACATCTTCACCTGTCATTGCCTTCTCCATTACCAAGTCTAAGCATAAAATGAACACAAATGGGGGCAGTATACGGCCCTGTCTCACTCCAGGGATCAATGCGAATTCTTCTGTCATTCCTGAGCTTGTTCTGACTTCGCAAGTAGGGTGGTCGTAAATGGACTTTGTGATGGTGATGACGTTTTCTGGCACTTCATATACCTCTAAAATGTTCCTGAGTTATTCCCTGTGCACACTGTCCGAAATCGATAAAGTTTAGTGCTGGCTGTGACTAGGACTCCAGGCGTTGCTCAATGACGTGCCTCAAGACAAATATCTCCTCGCTAGATGGCCCTCCTTCCCTGAATTCTGTCTGCATTTCTCGTAGCCCGTTAACTGCTGCTTTTACCAGCAGATAACAGGCTACGATAAAATTATTCTGCTGAAAACTTTTCCTGTTATGCATAGTAATGTTATTCCTCTCCAGTTGTTGCTCCTTTTTTAGTTAATGTGACAATAACACCTTTGCTCCATTCTGTTGGCACCATGCTTTCCTCCCATATGTGGCTGAATAACTCAACCAGCTGGTCTTCTACAGCTGCTCCTACCATTTAAAGTAGTTCACTGGTGATGTCATCAGTTCCTGGGGCTCTGCTGTTTTTCATTACTTTAATAGCATCTTGAACTTCCTCTCTTGTAATAGGACTCATTTCTATGTCCAATTATTGTGCTGGTGGAAGGTTGTTCCAATCAAATTGTTTCTCTGGAGGTGGTTGGTTGAGCACCCTTTGGAAATGTTCAACCCATCTTTCATTTTGTTCTTCTTCAGTTGCTAGAATGCAACAGTGTTCTTCACTGGAATGTTAGCGTAGCTGTTTTTCCCAGACAACTGCTTGGGCAGTTTAAACTCTCTTAAGCAGCTACATCTTGAATCTCCTTTGTCTTCTTTTCAAACCAGGCGTCTTTGTTCCTTCTGTAACTTCTTTTCTTGGCTTTGTCAATTTTCCTGTGACGCTCTTGAGCATCTCTGGCCTGCTCTCTTATTCTGGCATAATTTCTATTGCCTTTTGAAGAATCCATGCTCATTGATCAACTTCCAGGATACATCAGATATCCATTGACCCTTCCTGGTTCCCCTCTTGTGTCCAACAATACCGCTGGGTATTTCATTTATGGCATCTCTGAAACTTACCCACTTGTCTGTGATGAAGAAATACTAAAGCTACAAATTCTATGTGAAGTCAATAAAGAAATTGAAATTAGGAGTAATGACAGCAGTATGTAAATGAATTTAATGAATTTAACATGACGAAGTAGGTGTTGCACATCAAAATGATGAACTTTGTTTTAGGAGTTACAAAACTGATGTACTTAAATAAGTTTTTTAATGAAGCTATGGAATGATGCCAACATGTTCGTAAACTTAGTTATGATGGAGAAAATTTTGTCTGTTTTATAATGGTATCAACGACAAATGATATTTTCTTCACTGCTTTGTTAAGTTGTTTATAATGTTTCTGGGCTCTACTGTCTTGCTCTCCTTTTCTGAGACTTGGTGCTACGACACTCACCAATCAGTCTCTATGGATCTCCAGATATCTCCATTGCCGTTTCCTTACCCCTCTCCTGCACCCTAGCACAATTTGTAGACTAACCTTGATACCATTTCGGAAGGACAACGAACTTTTGTAATAACATTCTAAAAGATAGCAAATCTCTTTGATAGGTCGGATTGGAATCTTTTAGCAACTTCTTGATCCAAGAATTTGTTTACAGCTAACATTTTGCATTGCTCCAGGAAGGGGGGAGTATTTCTTTACTTTTAGTATAACTTTTCCTATTAGCAAATAGTGATCTCAAAAATCTTAAGCCCCTCCAAGCAGTCTCACATTTGAAAGCGGTGATCCTCATCCTTGGCTGATACTAATAAAATCTATCTCACACTCGGTTTGTTATCTGGCAATTAACAGTTTCATTTTAGAAAGATGGTATCATCTACTTTATCCCTATTGACATCTCAGCTTCTACTCGATGCCTATAAAGGCGGCTGGATTGTTCACCTCTTGCACACCCAATTTTCCTCCTTCTTCTCAACATGGCTTGAGAAAGGCTTAGGAGGAGTTAAACAGGCCTGTACCAACTAGGTATTTGGTTATCTAAATGTTAGAACCTTCTTCAATTCAATTAATGAGCAGTAGCTCTCTATATCTCCATATTGCAAAAAAGTGTATGTAACTAGTAATGTCTCTTGACAATACTACTTTTCCTTACTTAACATACAGCCGTACGTAGCTATTAGGAATACTGTTGCTTTAAGGATTCTCTCAAAAAAATATGAATAAAATAAATGCATTTGTCTTAACCCTTGTGCAATTTCAAAATAAGCAGTATTACAAAAAATCCCTTTGAATCGTAAATTGATGACACGTGTTAGGAGGTCCATTTCCGTCATTGTCTTGATCATGTTTAAGGCTATTTTGCAGCCGACAAAGCAACAGTATAAGTTATTTTTAAACCCCATATTCCTTATTGACAAACACGTCTCTTAAATTAAAAAAAAACATCAGGATGAGAAGACGGAGCACCTGTCCAGATATGCCAACAGTACTCCACACAAGGATGGAAGGTAAATTTTTAGTAAAACAAAATAGCTTAAGACTTAAGGTTCTATCTACAGCTACCAGCCTTTCTAGAAACAGAAGAATGTAAGCACCAATCTAAAAAAGATTTGGTGAAAAAGAAAAGGAGACTTTCTTAGAGCATTCTTCAGGAAGAGAAGCAACTTTACCAGGGCCAAAATCAGAAAGATCATACATAAATAATTGATGAGAATTCTGTTTTCCGTTGAATAACATTAATTCCATTTTTACGTTATTAAAAGAAACCAGCCAATCCCTTCACTAATTTTTTAAAGCCCAAGTATCAGATTTGTCTCAAATCATCAACAATTTGAACTTGTTCCGTTCGAGGTGTTTTGTGGCTATTGTCTGAACATAAGGTAGTGTCATCAGCCTAAACAGTGATAAACTAAAGCACATTACCAGGAATATCATTGATGTAAAAAAGTGAGTTAAACCAAAGATAGAACTTCGAGGAACTCAAGCATTTATAGAATACCCATCAGATGTTACTTCATCAGATATAACATGAATTTTACGATTTGAGACAAAGGATCGTGTAACACCAAAGACTTTTCCGTTAATTCTGTTACCCTAAGTTTTATGAATCCAACCAGTATGTCACACCTTACCAAACGTTTTGGAGCTATTTTGCGTCGTTCCTTAGATTTTTAATAAACCTTTTGATACATTTTGTAATTACTGTGAACAAAGCACCACTGGAACAAAATAGGATCTAGGTTTGAAAGATATTGTATTCAAGCCAGCATCCAACACCTTATTAAATGCCTTTACAAAAACCCAGAACTAAATTGCGTCTTTTTCCAGATGCATTAATAAATCGATAGATATTTTATCCAATTACTCTCCAAAGGGTATCATTGAAACAGATCCTTTGGGTTTACATTTACATTTAACAGGTCTTAAGCAAAAAAAAAGCCTGTACCTTTTTTCTGCCATTGCCTAAACAGCGTTTTCAAAAGTTGATAGCATCCTATGAAACACAGCACTAAGTATGCAGACTAGATAGCGGATCTTGAACTGTTATGTTTACCCTGTGTCTAAGTATGGTAAAGAAGCTTGGACAATAACATCAGATACAAGAAAGAGTTTAGAGTTAAGAAATGTGATTCTAAGGTGAATGATGAGGAGTCTAAATAAAGGGTAGAGTGATAAAAAGAAGGTTAAAAATTGTTGAAAAGGGATGGAATAGCTAGAAAGCTACTCTTGAAAGTAAAAAAAGGCAGATGAGGTTTGTAAGACACACTTTAAGAACAAATGAGCAAAAGAACTTAGGACTAACTGGCAAGATTGAAGGGAAGAGGAGGATAGGAACAAGACAAATAATCTGGACGTCCAGTTTGAACAAATGGATAAGATGACGAGGTACAAAGTACAAAGGGATGGGGCTGTTTAAGCAGGCTGAAGACAAAACGCAGGAATATTCTAAGATCACTTACGTCGTTAGATATGGCACCCACCAAAAAGAAGAAGATCTTGTTTTTCAATAAAATTCCTTAACCTCCTTTCACATACTAACCCGAGTGGTTCAATAGTGATTTTGGATTCTCTTTCGATCAGTCACGTAAATGTACTTTTCTAAAGCAGAATGTGGTGTAGATAACCCGGATAATGATAATGTGGGTCCAGCAATTAAAAACACTTCCCTGTAATTAATAACACCTTAGTGATTTGATCAGAGATTTTAATTGTCAAGATGATAAACTGTTAAGCAAACATCGTTTGACTTATCGAATTCCATAAATAGATTGAAGTTTTGCTGTCTCTGAACAATTGTTCCTTGTAATCATGAATCAGGGGGAATGTGACATTAATAGTGATAAAGGAAGTTTTACAGCTAATTTTGGACTGCATGAAGAACAATCCTCATTCTAAAACATTTATGTGAATAGCATTTAGGTTTGAATTAGCTCGTTAGAACGTGTAAAAATCACTTTGGAGCTCTGAAAATAGTTGATGATATTTTGTGGTTATAGTATTATTCAACGTGGCATCTTCTAGACTTTGCTTTGAATTACAAGTCATATTTTCCAAGTAGAAAAAGTAGATTTACAACTAAAATCACGTAATGTTAAGAGAATTCTTTGGGCTGAATTTATCATCATGATCATCATCATGTTCCATCCTTAGTAAGGTTTAAATGCAATGGTCCAACATGTTGTGCGATACTGTGCAGTTCTCACTATACTGCACAATATTTGATATTTCAATCGTGTTCATTCATTGCTATTAGTAACCCCCACGATATTCTGGACCTTCCTCGACTGCGTTTCCTAATTCTTTCAACAAATTACTTTGGAGACTGTCTCTGCCGATTACATAACCAAATTATACCAATTTTCTGGTTTTTATGTCATATACAATTGGTCTTGGATTTAGTTTCATCTCTAGCACTTCAATATTAGGGACTTTTTCTATCCGTGGCATCTTTAAAATTCGTCCGTAGCATCACATTTCAAATGCGTCCAATCTGTTAGCAGATGGTTTTTAGTACGCCCATATTTGGCAACCATGCATAAGGATAAAGAACATACAGTATTAAGTAACCTTTTTCTCCTTGGTAATCTTATTCCTTTTAATGTTAATACTCTGCTCACATCAGTAAAGACTATTCTTGCTAGTTCAATACACCTTCGTATCACCTTTGCCACCAGATGCGACTAGTTGCTTACGATATTTGAATTTGTCTAATTCTTCAATCACATTTTCATCTATTTTAATATACATTGTAGACCTTATTGCGTCTTTAGCTTTATTACCTTTATCTACTATGCCTTGCTGTTTGATTTCACTCAGCACTGTGTCATCAGCACATCTCAAATTATATATTTTGCCCCTCAGTTATTAATACTTTCATACTGTTTTGTATTTCTGAAGATAATCTCTGTGTACAAGTTGAATCAACAAGGGGATAGCATACATCCTTGCCTAACACCATTTTTTTTTATTTCTGATAATAAGCTCTTCTCCATTCTTATATCTATTTTCTAACTCCAGTACAGATTTCTCACAAAGTGTAGACTTTTGCCACACATCCCAGTGTTCCTCAAACATTCGATTACCTACTTTTCTTCAATTAGCATTTCACTTTGTTGGTCTTTATTTTAATATTTATTCTATATTTTAACTCTCCCTTATCTTCTCGTGTGTGAACTTTTAGCTATTATACTTCTTGAATAAACTGTTCTCCTTCCTTCGTCCCCATATTGTGATATATTTGCCTTTTTCTATTTTTCTTTTGCCTTTATTTATTCCCTCCCCTTTTCAAACTATTATTCTAGATAACTTTAATGAATTGTCTAGTTTTTCAGTCACCACGTCAACAAATTAATTTTATACATTAATTCTCCTTTTTTGTCTAGTAGTCCAAAAGTTGAGATTTATAAAAGAGAGAAAGTTGCAACGAATCTTGTTAAAGTCCAAATAAAATTTCGAAATAATAAGTAAGGTACAGTAGTACATAAAATAGCAATATGATCCATTAGTTGCTATTGGATGTACCTTATTGTACTTGATGTAAATAGAAAATATTATTGCAAAATAGAACAATTGGCATTTTTCTAATTTTTCAATTTTGTAGCTTTTTTAACAAATATATCATTGAAATCACAAGAAGGAAACAAAGAGCAATTCAATTCTTTCAAATTGTCGGTCAGTGTGTCCGTATTCATAACTGAATGGAATTTGATAATTAATGTTCAGTATTTCTGAATATGCTTCATTCTCGAACGACAGTTTATTGAAAAATTGTCAGTTTTTCGGGGATCTTTTGAAATAAAACTGTGTCAAAAAGAGGGATACTATTGATTGCTCCTAACTGGCTTACCTTCCTGAATTTTGTCGGTGGAAACATAATTTAATATTAACTTTAAAAATATTGAGAAAAGATTTCTCAGTAGACGTATAACCACGTAAGGTGTTTGAGTAACTATCCAAATGTTCTCTTTTTCTTGTAACTTGTACTGACGAAGTTGCAAAAGGCAAAAATGTATTTAAGTTCAGCTTCTTTTCTGTGCCAAGGCATTTATATAAATATACATTCATATAAATACATAAATATATGCACATATATACAAGTATAAATGCATAAATAAATGAAACTATTTATATATAGAATCTACTACGATAAACATTTAGAGGGACAATAGAACTGTATAGCTTTGCTTTGTAATACTGTTCATTACGTAACATTGTGTTCTGACCTTGGCTCCTTTCACTTGAAGAAACTACTGCTGTTTGGGTTCCTATAACCATTTTCAATTAATCGTGTTATCAAGATCATTAACCTCCTACTACTTTTTATAACTTATACCGCAAACAAAGAAAGATGTAAGAGAAATTCTAAAATTTGAACCCGTAACACTGACCCAAGTAATATAGCAGTTCTAATTTGGTACATGGGACACCCTTCAAATTAATTAATATTAACTGACATATATGGTTCTATGGTCGTCGTCATAGTCGAATGTAATAAAGTATGTTCATTTTGATTTAATTTTTATTTGTGATAAAGTTAGAAATGTAAAACTTTAATTAATGAAAGTCGCATTTGGTCTTATGGCGGTTCATCTTGCTACAAAAAGTTGGACCATGAAGTGACATTCCAATAACAAGGCCACACTGTTTCCTTTCTATACATTGTTCTTTTACTTTCAATTGGAATCTAAGGAGCTAATTAATCTGATTTAATTTGAACATCATCATCCTCATGTGCCGTGTCCTTGCAGAACGTAGGCGGTCATGCTTCTCCACAGTATCCTATTCTTGGTCTTCTCCAGCATTTCCTTCTCGCTGACTCCGGTCCATGTTGACAAACTTTTCATGAATGTTGTTCTTTGTCTTCCTCTTCCTCTTTTACCGCAAATTTTACCAGTAACAGCCAAATTTTCCAAGCCTTCTTTTCTCATTACATGTCCTAGGAACTACAGTTGTCTCTTTCTGATGATTTTCAGGAGTCTCCTGCTATAATTAGCTCGTCTTAGTACTTCATCATTACTAGTGTGTTCCGTCCAGGAAATTCTCAACATTCTGCGCAACATCCACATTTCAGTAGCGTTCAGTCTTTTCTCCAGGTCTGACGTCAGTGTCCAACTTTCACAGCCGTAGGTCAGGACAGGTAAGACATAGCAGTTGAGGATTCTCACCCTGGTATCTATGGAGATTGATCG
>RDPX01000007.1:6640584-6784236 GCA_003991215.1 Morbakka virulenta | reverse complement strand
TAAGACATATTAAACGACAAGCGTCTTCACTGGACAGTATTTTTTAAACTAGCTAATGACAAGAGCAGGAACAGAAAAGAACCTGTTGAGGACAGTCCGAAGAAGGCAGATGGAATTCTTGGGACACGTCATGAGGAAGGAGGGTCTGGAAAACTTGGTACTGACGGGACGTATAGAAGGAACCAGAGACAGAGGGCGGCAGCGAAGAACATTTTTGGGAAATTTAAGGGGGCTATGTGGCAAAAAACTGGAGGAATGGAATACAAACAAGTGAAATATTACATCTGACAAGGAACAGGGTTAATTGGAACATCATGATAGCCAACGTCTACAGACATGGCACTTAAAAGAAAGAAGAAATGACAAGTACTATTATGAACATTTTTCAATTCACCCTAAATTGCAAACATAAAACTTGAAATTTCCTTCAATTTGCTAAAATAATACTCTAACAACTGCTTTAGAGGAATTAAAATAAAATTAAAGGAATTATTTCTTTACTCATCCTACAATTAAAATTTCGGAGCAAATGCATTTTAGATTGAGTTTTGTTTACTATAGTTTGTATTAATTTTGTATTAATTGCAACCTCCCAACTGCCATTATTTTCACAAGAAAAAATCTTATATTGATAACCGCTCATAATATAAAGTCCCAAAGAAAACATATTACAAAGGTGACATTTATAAGCACTTTTTAAGCACAAAAAGTGCATAAAAGGGGCAATAAAGTGTAGTTGGTAAATTCCAAAAATAAGAATTGGTGTAAGAGAATAGATAAACGCAATGGTCTACGTTCTACATCACTAATCGGTTATTGATGTAATTGTTTGCAAAAAAAGTTGATTTAATTTGACTAGTGACATATAATTTAATTATAGATGCAACCAGCCGAAAACTTAATCGTTGTTTTTAAACAATTTTATTCAAGTCTTTTATAATAATTGAGTTAAAAGTTTGTGGTAGGAAACCGAACTTATCTTAAGTTGCTCTTGAAGTTTCGTATTCAAAAACTGAGTGCAATGTTATTTGACACAAAATTTGCAGACCAAAAATTTTGCCACATAAATATTTTATCCACATTTTTGTAAACAATGAAGTTAACCAGTCCCAACTAATTAATACGTTGTTTTCTATGAAGTTTTAATTTCAGTGCAATGATGGATATTGATTTGGAGATTTTTTCCTTAGGCATACAATTTGGACCTGACACTAACTTTAATTTTATACAGTTCAAACACACCGTGAGTAATTCAATGCTCTTCAAAATCAGCTTTATCTGTATTTTCCAAATTTGATCCAACTGTAACGAACGTTAGTTAAACAAAAGCAATTGAGTAAACGATAACATAATTCTATTTTCCCCTTTCTGCAAGAATAAAAAAGTCCTTTGCAGTTGTGTCAAAGAAATTAGAAGTCTTTGAGAGGCAAACGATGCAATTATCTGACATACAAGGAAGGTTTGTAATTAGTTTAACAAATGTATACGATCTTTGATTTTATAGATGGAGTGTACGACAAAAGTTTCTGGGTATTGGAGGATTTGTTCGTTTTCTAATTTTTTAGCTTTAGTCAACTCGACTCGAATTACACTTCGATTTAGAATTATCTACAATATGACTCTAATTTAACAAGGGGCTTCTTCTTTCGTGTGACCTTCATGCCTTAATAACTATGGCAGACGTTTATTAAATTAAACCAAACGAAAGGAGTAGTATATTAATTTTACAGTACCCCTAAATAAATATCCTTTTTGGGTGGACTGATCCATGGCAATAGATGATATTCCTTAGATACGTATTTTCATAAGTTTTCAATTTCAATTGTGTTCCTCTGAGTATCAAATAAATCAAGCTAACCAACGCAATTTATGGAAGTAGTAAGTAAAGTATTACAATAGATATTCAGAAGACATTTAAAGAAAATCTGACTGTTTATTCAGAAAATGTTTGCTGCAAGTTAAATTGTACGGATTGAATTATATCATCGAGGGTTTGATTACTGAACGGCTACCAAGAATAGATTTCCCTATAGGATACTCGCTTCAAACGAAGCCATTCTAAATATATGTTTTTCAGTGTGCTAAAATAGAACATGTTTGCTATGCTCTGTCTTACATCAAGGCCTTAAATCATTTGTGATTGCACCTTCTCTTCTGATTTATTACACCACTGATTCGTGGTGTTATCGGTTCAGCTCTCGTCAGGAATTTTACCGCTACTCTTTTCTTCTAATTCCTTCCTTAGCAGTACTGAGCACCCCTATTCCCTTCAAGATAAGCATCAAAGACAATTGGGCATTGCCATTATCAAAACCAGTCAATTGGACAGTGTATTGTTTGTTTTCTGAACCACATTGTTCAGAAGCTGACCTGGCTACAACACCGTCTTTTGATTCGTAACGCTTCTTATCTATAGAAACATCGGAACTAGGGTCAATTCATATACCCTAAGTCACAAAAATCGCAAGACCCTCTCTTTCTTTCTCGCAATGACTTTGCATGAAAGCTTTTGTTGGATGCTAAAAAGTCACAAGGAGATTTTTTGACCAGTATTAGTTTTTCTATTTAATAAAACATTTATTTTTTGTTTTAAAATTTGACAAATCATCCATCAGAAACTTACAATTAACTCTATTTCAGCAATGCTCCTGTGCAAATCGCTTTGCTATAATATCAAACTATCATCTCTTGATAGTCATCCTTTTCTAATTACAGTAAATTAGTATGAAGTTTTGTTTCCATCAAAGTGGACTGTAAATTAGAGCAGCGCGCAAGATTTCTCTGGGCTAGAAATCACATCTTTCTGAATTGAGGAACCAATTTCCTCTTAATGAAAATTAGAATTTTTGCCTCTTTACTGATAGTTTTACCATTTTCCCGATAATGTTGAATAGCTGATAGTTTTAGCTGTTCTCAGTAATAAGCGCATTTACGAAGCTATTTTAATCCATAACTTAAAAAGGCTGTCTTTTTTCTCAACAAAAACTTATGAAACTTAGGTACTCAAATCCATTACTAGTTATTATGAGTTTCGTCTTTCAGTTTATCACATTTGAATGCCTCTTTATTAAAGCAAATCTTTAGTTACCTAAATGTGAAGTTTTGGACAGATTCCCTGCTGTTATTTTATTTTACCACGGCACTTATATGCGTCACTAAATTACATTTTGGGTTACTAGTCATTATTGCTTAAATTAAAGGTTTTCCCTTTGAGAAAAAATTCATTGTTTTCGGGAACCGAGGACGTTGAAATCCCATATGTTCTAAAGCATAGATTACTAAGAAAGAAAACAATTTTTGTTAGGATGAAAAATCCATGCAATTGGCAATGCTGAGTTGGTAGATCTAATGTAATCAGGAAAAGAAAAGTCAGCATTGAACTAAGTTGGATATACTAATAAATTGAACTAAGTTGGAGATACCGATTTTATTTAACGAAAGTTAAACACTATGAAAACTAAATAGTTTATTTTGGTGATAACAAAGGTTGATATATTGACACAGTTAGCCTAAAGTGCACAGGGAGGCTACGCTTACATTCTTCACGAGACATCCGATTAAACAAACCTACTTTTAGCTTCTATAATTCTTTTTAATTTTTAGAGCTGCAATTTTTTGGAACTTGAGAAATAATAAATTATTTAAAGATCAAAATTCACAAAACAGTATGTCATCGTTTTGAATGAATATAGTATACTGTTTGCATTTTTTCTGGAATTGTATGTAGCTATAGGTAAAAAGACACAGTCCAAAAGTTTTTTGTTATTAGTTGATGGTTTTATTACTACTTTGTAAGGAATTGTTACTTGAATTGTTATAAAGTTCATAATTTTCGTAGGCTCTCTACTCAAAACAGAGGATCTGATAGACAGCCCGAGTGAAATGGACATCTAAAAATGTAGGATGTTTGAACTCCTGGAAAAAGCAAGAAGATAGTACTAATCACGATTATTATAATCGCTTTCAAGTGTCCTTTTCTTTCAATAGCCCAATACAGCCTTGTGGATACCATTTCCAGTAACTCTGAGGAAACATATTTAAGAATACTAATCGTACAATTAAACTTATCTTCACTTTTTTTAAACACATTTTAGCCCCAAAACTTATTCTTTGAACCATTGATTTCATTTATTCATTTAGCAGAGAAACTCCCATCATGCTTTACCTTGCTTCCTGCATCCAATGCTCTGACCAACTAAGTATGCTCTTTTCTCATTGCCTTCCTTATAACTATTAAACATTGGATGAAAATAACATAAATACAAATAGATTCAAAGTTGAACAATAGTAATGAGTAAATAGGTAGCTATTGTGGCACTCCAAATTACTTATGCTGAATTTTAATTAATTGACTCGCGCCTTCTCTTCTTAACTCTTGAGCCCAGAAACATTAAACGCCCTTCTAGCCCAAAATGTTAATATAAATTTCTAAATCCTAAAACTAAGGTCTAGTAAGAGTGGTCTAATCTATACAAACAATGAAACAATTGATTACTAACATCAAAGCCAAACGAGAACATACTTCTCTTAAGTTCAAAATGTATTTCCTGTACAAATTGATGCGGTTTTATCACTTTACTTTAAAGACGTCTATGCTATTAATAGCATTTACATTTCCTCTAATCAAAAGCCGATATACTGCAAGCAAAACCAAGCAAAATTGTCATTTTCTCTTACTACACGAATAGCCTGAGCAAAGATTGCGATTTCTGACATTTTGAACATTGTATCTAAAATGACACAAAATAATTTAATATAATTTAATTTTCAATATAATTGAGCGCTTCTCACACCATTGCAAACCCTCTCAACCAATTGGTAAGCATTTAAAGAACTGTCACGCGAGAAAAGCAATCAATGCTGACGATGTCGAAATATTGGCTCAGTCATCGAGAGTTTCTTTGTTAATGACCCTTGAGGCTCTGTGGCAACGGGAACTTTGCCCCACCATTAACACTAAGGACGAGTTCCGAAGTCGGGAATTGACAATAAAGTGGTAGTCAGAGCTTCTAGCCACAACATAACGGTCGTTTAAAATTCTATTTGTTCTATTTATTGACTGTTTTCTCTCTTTATTCATAGGAATAAATATTTAACATCAATAATATGGCTGAAGATGGTACAGGTTACCGAAATATATTCCGCAAATGATAACACATAACGTCATCTATTATTTTATTTATTCAATATAATTTTTATCAAGAAAAACAATTGTACAAAGATAAGTAGGAATATTTATTCTTTCAAAAAAATTACTATAACTGGAGAAAAGGAATTATTTCTACATTGGTGATTCGTAACAACTCCAAAGAGCTATTACTCTGTTAAACCTTATACGAAAATAGTTTCTTTAAGATTTATTTATTTGTTTATTTATTTATTACATAATATATATATACAAAATAAGCCATTCAAAAATAATATGCAAACGCTAGACAGTAGAAGGGTCCTATCCTGAATACAGGAAAGATTAAGAGTAAAAGTTTATAGAAGAGATAAAAGAAAGATATAAAATAACTGTTGACGTATATGACGTTTATATGGTATACATATGACGTATAAATGACATATGCTCCTCGAGCAGAAGGGGTACCTAAACTAAAAATATGTTGTACTAAAATCCGTGTAAACAATCAAGGGTTCATTGTTTGCAAACAAGAACTTCTTGATGGGATTGTGTGTTTGCACGTAGCTATGTGCAAAACATGATTGCAACGTTTTCTGTCAGCTCTGATAGGAAAGCAAATTTCTTGTTGAGAACTCAAAGGCGCACAGAATTAGAAGTGAGAAAAGAATCTAAATTCCTTGGGATAGCAAGAAAGAAACCATACTGAATGTAATTGCCGACAGAAAACGATGAATTTGACAGCATTTATTTTGAGAATTTTAACAAATTGAATAGCATTCTCCTTTTGTTTCCTGTAAATAAGCATTACACGCATTCAGGACTAAATTAACCTACAGCATAATACACTTCCGTTACAAGTAAACAAAAAAGAGTTCATGAAATGTATCCTCTGCAGCAAAACGTAGCATTGCAAATGACAAAGAAAAATAATTGACACATCACGACATCATCTTCCCTGGAAAGTTTTCTTCACCTTATCATTCCGTTTTCCAAACAACATCCATAGCAATAGATATTATGTAAATAGGGATAATATAAATATCCCAAGACGTAATCTCATGTTCTTCATTAAATTATTTTTTCGTCTGAGCACTACTTTTTTCCTTTTTCTTTGCTGTTTCAAATGAGTTCTTCATTTAAAGTGCAAAACTAAGCTCATTGTTCGTTGTAAAGCCTAGCTATTTTTTATGATATTACTTTAACAAAGAAATTCTTTCCCAGTTGTTAAGTGTAACTATTAATGAGGAAAGTATGGAATTTGCATTTGAATTAGACCAAATTATTTCCTGATAGGTCTACTTTCTCATTTTTTTCATAATTGTTTTATTGAACTAGCCAATAAGAGGATGCATAATTATATACATAGTTGCAAAATGTCGTTAGACCAAAAATAAGTCTTTCAAGAACACCCTCGAGCCAAAAACAAAGCCGTAGGATTTACTTAGCAAAAAAGGAAGGATTTTCGTGTAATGAAAAATCTGTTTGGGCTACTTGCTTTCTCTGAAAGAACTAACCTTAAAAAATTAGTGACCTTTTGCATTAAATCATTTGGTTCCATATTTGCAATCAACAACCCATGTAATAAACGGTCATAAGAGGGCGCTTCTGGTTTTTCTGCGAGTATCTAATATTGAACGATTGTATTCAATGTAACCTTTTGCTTGCTTGAAAAGGAGTTATTCTAAAACTTATTAAAATACTTTGAGCTGTAAGTTTAGGCTGTAAGCTAATGGGCTTTAAGTTTTTTAGTCAGTGGTATTGATTTCTTAGGAATAGATAACTACCTATCGGAATGAGTTCGGTGTGAAGAAAATAAGATCCAAGAACGATATTAAAACATTTAGTTATGAGCATATATCCAGACCAAGTTTCACGGGTAATTAGGAGATCTAAAGATTAATGCTGCCTTTCTTTGACTTTGTGGAAGAAGACTGCCTAAGTAAGGGGTGGGTAGCCTACTACCCGCGAAAATATTTGTGTTCAACGAGGTAATAGAATCATTTAACAAAAATGTTTATTTCTTTGCCAAGGATGATCGTCCAAGCGGTAACAGATACGCAATGAAACACGTCATTTCAAAAAGAATGTTTCCTTTCACAAAAGCTATTGACATATCAAAGCTAATGAAACCGGTGACTATTCAAATAGCTTAATTTCGTAATCACATACTTATTTGCGTAAATAGCTCATATTGAAAGCATGACAAGGAAATGTCTGGGAAATTAGTCACAGTCACAGCCTTGATTTCTAAAGTACTTTGGTTTCTGGTGTTCGTTTGTTAAGTCGATCAGCAACGATTTTGCCTGTTAAGGGAAGAAATTTGTAAATCCATGGCTGAAAAAGAGCAGGATATTCGTTTTTCGGTGACAATGATTGGTTCAATGACCTTGCATTTTTAACAGACCTGACACATCATCTCTCCGACTTTAATATCAAGTTGCAAGGTAAATACCAGCTATGTAACAAGATGTTTCAGTATGTGTTGATTTTTGAAAGCAAATTGAAAAATTTTGGAACAGGTTAGTAAAGAGGACACTTAACGTAAAATCTAATAAAACCGTTTGTCCATCGAACATTGAAAAATACCCAAACTGCATAAAGACATTATCAGCAGAAATTGGATTGCCTTTCGGAGATTTCAGGAGGTATCCAAAATTGTTTCAGTTACTTGCTTATCCATTCGAAATAGGTGCAAGCTATTGCCCATGTGCTTTGCAACTCAAACTTCTTGATATACAGAGCAATTTTTCAAAACTTAAAAATGCCCATTCACAAGTCTGTTTGCTCCGCTTTTACCAACTGTACTTAGCAAAGGAAGAGGGTTCGACGAGAGATGTGTGAGTTACTTCGGGAGCATTTGTTTTTGTGAGCAATTCTTTTCCAAAATGAAACAAATCACAACAAATACAGGGCTCTACTTTCTGACTCCAGTTTGAGGAGTCAATTAAGGATTTCACATTCTTCAATTAGAGCAGACTTCAATAAACTTATTGACTCAAAACAATCCCAAATATCGCATTAGAAACACGAAGACTTAAGTCCAAACAATTAGCTTTTAGTTTTGTAAATATTACCATTCATTGACTTCTTTGTAGTATGAAATATTTTAGATTTATTACATAAAAAAGCTGTGAGCTAGCAAGTTTGAAGCTGTGATAGGGTGCATGTTTTACCCTTCTTATGTTACGAAATGTATTCATATCCCCAAGCCAGTAAACCTTCCTTATATAAAAGCGTCAATGGCTATTCCTTAAAAGTTGATTCACGGTAGTTTTTTTAATAAGAATGGATGAAAAATAGTTTCAACTGTCTGACGTAAATCGAAGAACTGGATTCACAGTAACTTTTTCACTTGTCTTTGATTTAAGATAGTAAATAAAGCATTAAACAAGCAGTTACTCGTAACACGCTTCTGTGGCAAATATGTTTTCCTAACTTAAAAGTTGTGTTTACCTCTAAATTTCCAACATTTCTTGTTGAATTTAGAAGTACTTAAACTCTTTGTTCTGGTAGATCAACATCTCAGACTCCTTCCAATAATTTATTCGCATTTGGACTAATAACTCAACTTTCCTTTGAGTATGAGAGCCACAGCTCACCATAATTACTGGTTGATCTTTAATTTAGTAATATATATATATATTACTTTGATTAGACATGAGTGTTTCATTTTTAGCTTTGAATATTTCATCCAGATCAACGTAGTCGTATATTGACTATTGCTTTCCTACCAACAGAAAAATCATTTTGTGAGTCAACCATGATAACGTTATGAGCATGCGTGCGATAACTTCCCTTAAAGGGAATTTCAAGATTGCAAACAGACAGACTAAGCTGATTTATTATGTATAAGGAACTGAGGAGATATTACAATTTTAAGTAGATGACAGAAAATTCTTCCTGTTCTAAAAACTGGATATAATGGAATAGTAAACAAACGTAAAATACTATTCATGCTTTCTTGCTATCGCCTCATCTAGTAGACGAAACGGAGAGGATGAATTAGAGGATCTTTGAATAATAAATGACACAATTTACTACACGGCAGAAAAATGATAACATAAAAAACAGAACACAAACAACCAGAAATAAATTAACGAAAAAGAAATTGTATAGGCAGTTTAACGGAGAAACTGGAAGCAACATTAACATTTGAGAGCGATGGAAATGTAGCAACCAAGAAAACTGTAAAAGCATTAATATGTGATGTGCAAAGAGAAGTAATAAGGACAAATCACATATAACGTCGAACATTTAATTCAACTGAGTGTGTCAAATGACGACTGAGTGTAGAAAAAATTAGAAATGCTCGGGAGATTGTTAAGAAATGCTTAAAGCTGTCATAGGAAAAATGTAATGTACAACCTGGATGTTTCTGGTATGATGGAATGAGAATTTGGCAGAAAGTATGGTTGATAATGAAGAAAGAGGTAGTATTGACAGACCCTGACGAAGTGACAAAGACTCTAAAAGCCTGAGATATTAGGATTATAAACAGAGAAAAACTTCCGTTGGATTATAGATATCGCGCTCTTGGGAGAAAGAAGAGAAGGAAGGAAAAATGGAAACTGTATGTACTTTGGTCAATAACTTTGTCCCTATCTATTCAAGCGCTAACAAATGTGCCTAATAGACGTTGAGTGTGGAATGAAAATCTCAGAGTTTTTTGTGAAGACTGATTGCCTCCAGAAAACAGCCGGGTTTTTTGGACAGATTGTCTATTCAAAAGAGGCCAAAATGTCTCACTGTTTCTCTGGTTGTGGAAACATAACACAAAATTACATTACGGGTTTAAACGCTGAGCATATTGTGGTTTAATAATAATAATAATAATAATGAGCAACAGTATCAAAATACTAATTATATTATTGTTTTTATTACAATTATTAGTGTTGATTGTTGATAATCATTTTCTTATTGTAAATAGTCCTGTTTATTAGTTGACACTAATTTCTAAATTAGTAGAAATATCTCTATTTGAAGGAGTTGTGGCTTTATAACTAGTGAAGTTGCACCATAACCAAGAGGTTCCGGTTCGATTCTTCGAGCGGGCGAGAATAATTTGGAACTTTACAAAAAAAGCTATTGGTTGGCATCAGGTAGGGCATTCGGTCAAGAAATTATTCACTGCCAAAACAAATTCCATCTGAGGGGCACCGCCTGAGTCCGAATTACTGGGGAACAATGAGGTTAAAACCGAAAAAGAACCTTTTTTTGTTGGCCAGGTCATGACTTGGTACAGAAGCATAATGAAAAAAGCAAACATTCAAAATAATAATAATATTTTAGTTGTCGAAAAGAATAGCAAGAAAGCTTTGATTATTGATCTTGCCTCATCTGAAGATCGCAATGTGGGAGAAAAAGAAATTGAAAAAGTAGAAAAGTATCAAGACCTCAAAAGGGAGATTATGAAACTGTGGAACCTAAGGAGTGTTGAGGTGATACCAGCAATTGTTGGAGCACTAGGACCAGTCAGTAAAAAGATTACACAATACTTGGAGTAACTTGGGATTGATATTAGGGTTGGATTTTTACAGAAGACAGCTTTGTTGGGAACAGCAAGAATTTTACGAAATGTATTAGAGACTTGGGAACAGAATTATACAAAAGACCTTTGGCCATAGGCGAAGGCCCGTTCTTTTGACTATATTCGGTATAAGATCTGCCTGAGCTAGAATAATAAATAATAATAATAAAAACAATAATGATGGCAACAATTAAAAAACAAATGTGTATTAAACAGTTTAATGGCATCAATAAAATGAGGTCGTACAGATAATAAAAGACAGAAAACACCAAAAATATAAGGGAAGCCATGATTGAAAGAGATACAAAAGAAGGGTAGATGGAGACCAATCGAGAGGGACATTGAGACTCATCAGGCAAGCGATCTTTCCTGCTTCTTAATAATGGCTACCAGTAGTATCCAGCTGATACCATTTTCAACTGTACGTAGAGATTCACAAGTCAATTTGCAAGGTAGATTGGATTTAAATGAAATAACTGTATTCTTTCTTTACTTATTGCTTTGTAAATGAATGAAACAAAAGAGAGTAACCCTGATATCTATATCAATTTTGTAACATATAACATAAAAGTTCAATGACCAAACAACACAATTTTGGGGATTTTTGCAGAAAAGGGATACGTTTTCTTCAGCAATTAAATTTCTATTTTAACACCAGTGACTCAAAAACATAAGAATGATTCAAATAAATGTAAAGGGTAAGTAGAATTGGTATAAGAGTGAGTCATATGTAGAATTAAGTCAAATAAAATGTTAGAGTGAGGCAAATAAATGTTGAAGGTGAGCCATATAAATGTAAAGAGTGAGTCAAGTAAATGTAAAAGTGAATCAAATAAATGTAAAAGGTGAGTCGAATTGATGTAAGAGTGAGTCAAATGTAGGAGTCATATCGGAGCCTACATAGTCAAATAAATGTAATCTATCTTAAAATTAATCCTAAACATTAACTGTTTACGATTAATTTTAAGGTAGAGGTGTGGCATCAAAATATACAAAAGTTGTGTGTGAGTGATCTGTTTGAGTGTGGTCTTATTAGAGCTGTTATATTATGACTTGAATTCAAGAAACAAAAAGTAACATTTTTGCTTCTAAATGCAAGTCTCTCTCATCAAGTTAAATAATAACAACACGTAACAGTCCAGGGGGGTTGGTAACAGTTTATGATGTAATCACTACATTACATCCACTTTTCAACAAATGTTCATAAAAGTTAATAGTTATGAACAATAACTAGTAATGTTATTAGGTTTCCGTATCTCTGTACTGAAATTTTCTTTCTGGTTTATATTCTAAATGGTAATTCAAATTTGTTGTCTTCTACCAGTTGATCATAAATTTTATCATCATCATCATCGATTGATTTCATAGAAATTCGAGTAAAAAATGACGCATTTCTGGTTGATATTTATTTGACTTCAGTCCAAAGTTACCTGATGGAAGTTTGAAATCTGAGAAAATGTTTAACTTGAACGGTTCTGGATACAAGCTGAAAATGGTGGCGTGGAATGTACGAAGCGCCAAGATGGAAGGCTGGAAAACTGCTTGCAACGGATGAAGAGGCTGCATATAGTTGGACTTGACATAGCAGAAAGGAGATTGATAGATAGTGGGAAAATGACAACAAAGCTTTCATACCATCTATTTTTTGGGTAGCCAGAAACATCAGCATGTTGTAGGGGTGGTCTTGAAGAAGAACTTTGAATCAGCAGTGCAAGGATATTTAGTCAAATCAGACTGTATGCTGATGTTAAAGATGGCTGGTAAACCTTTCAATGCTACCATCGATCAAGCTTATGCCCCAAACTAAGAGCACTCAAAGGAGGAAATAAAAGACATTTTATGCTGATATTGAAGATTGCTTGAAGCAGGTCAAGAGCACAGATCTGGTGACAATAAGGGGCCACTTCGACGCTGTGATTAGTTCTCAGATAACATCTAATTAACTGGAAAACATAGGCTTGTTGAAATAAATGATTGAGGTGATAGACTAGTGCAGTTCTGCCAAGAACAAGATATGACAATCTGTAACACCTGGTTCTAAAAGCGTCCAAGACGCTTTGACTCTTACGAAAAACCACTTTAAAAATATCCTGACGTATGTTACAACCTACCCTGGTGCTGACATAATGTCAGATTACAGCCTGTTAATAGGTAAAATGATATTGAAGACCAACACACCATGTCTCAAAAAGAGGTCGGTTAAATATGACCTATCAACCTTGAAAGAAGATCAGTACAAGCAACAGTTTACAGTGAAAGTAAAGAACTACTTTTACTGTAAACTGTATGGCTTTTATGATAGAAGAAGATAAACCGGGAAAAACCAAGCTGTGAACAAATACCCATACTGCTTCTTTGAAACTGCTTCCAGAATTAGATAGCACAAGCATAAGGAATGGATAACAACAGATATCCTCCAAAAGATGAATGGGAGAAGGTAAAGAAAAATATTCTAGAATACAGAGTCATTGATGCAAAAATAAAATTTCTTTGAAGAAAGCGCAAAGAAGAGTAGTATCGCAACTCATGTGTAGGAATAGAAAGTTATAAAAAAGAAGACAAAGGAAATACATCAGAAAATCAATGGCATGGCTAATACAAAACAAAATATCAAATCCATCATGGAATGCATCAATGATAAAGATGGGAATATTCTGTTTGACAAAAAGGCCGTAACTAGGATGTAGAAGGAATATATCAAGGAACTTAGCGATGAACCAACAAGGGATGAAGAAGAGAAAGTAATTGGTGACGTTGCTCTNTTTGAAGAAAGCGCAAAGAAGAGTAGTATCGCAACTCATGTGTAGGAATAGAAAGTTATAAAAAAGAAGACAAAGGAAATACATCAGAAAATCAATGGCATGGCTAATACAAAACAAAATATCAAATCCATCATGGAATGCATCAATGATAAAGATGGGAATATTCTGTTTGACAAAAAGGCCGTAACTAGGATGTAGAAGGAATATATCAAGGAACTTAGCGATGAACCAACAAGGGATGAAGAAGAGAAAGTAATTGGTGACGTTGCTCTACATTTGCACAAGGAAGAAGTTCTAGAAGCAGTGTAATTCAGCTGTGAGCGCAATGCTCCGGTCTCAGATGGTGTCACATTGGAACATCTGAAAGCACCAGTTGATGTGTGCAGGAAAATATATGACACTGGCTAAAAACCTGAGGACTTACTGCACTTAGCATTTGTGAAACTACAAAATTCCACTTGAATGGCCAGAACACAGAACAATTAGTTTAATGTCACACATGATGAAGACCATTCTGAAAATGACCCAATGACGTATATCTGAGAGTGATTATGGACAAATACCCAAAAGCAAACGAAGACATATATATGCATGTGTGTGTGTGCTACATGGATTATGAGAAAGCTTCCGGTAGAATTTTCCACAGCAAACTACTGGACAGCCTGCGTCCTCTATATCTGGACTTAAATGATGTTTGCATCATAAGTGACCTTCGAATGCAACAGTCTGCTTTTATTAAATTGGAACAAGATGAGATATTAGAGACTTTTCCCTCCGGCGAGGAGTTCGTCAGGGCTGTGTGTTGTCCCTAAAGCTCTTCAACCTCTATATTGATGAGATATTTAATGAGGCAGACAGGTTTCCGCGTGAAAACAACGGTGGCTCCATTGTGACAAATCTGAGATATACAAATGACACTCGTCTACTAGCAGAACCCGAGCTGGCACTTACAATAAAGTGGATGTTGTGAAGGAAGAAAGCTTAGCAAAGAGACTTCGAATAAATGTTAAGGAGATTAAAACCTTGATTTTGAGTGGGAACGAGATCACACCTATAGTGCAAATTCCGCTAGGCAGTGTAGAGCTGGAGCAGGTGTCCACATTCAAATAACAGAGAAAAAGACCGTCAAATGTTCCTATTGTGACACCTAACTGCTGATTTCCAACCAACGGCAAAAAACCCCCGTGATCACTGCATTATTAACAGTAGCTGGCACAAGCAAGTCTGTTTTTCTCGCATTTGAAGTTTTAAAGCAAATCATATCAACCCTTTATGATATGATCCCATTCAGGATGTCCGTTGTTATGACGAAGATGGTCTTTGCGAGATTTCCCTTAGTTATACAGGGACTATTCAATAAACAAAAACATTGTTCCTGACTTCTCAGGAGAGGTTTGATCTTTTTGAAACTTTATTGACTTCTAAAGTGAAATATTTGAATTTTTATGTTCTTTCTTGCAGAGGCGGAAGTTGTGGGGATGGCTTTGTTACAAGCTCCCTTATTTCAAACCACTCAAAAAAGTTGACAAAAATGGGCGAAAAGTTGCAAATTTGAATTTCTTGTTACCCAGCACCTCTTCTAAATCACACTTACTTCATACATTAACTTATGGATTTCTAAACATTTATTTAAACTGACGTTTACTACCATTAGAGCTAGTTACGATTGATGCCTAACAGTGTAAGATAGCACGGACTAAGTTTCATTTACAAAATATATATGCATTTATTTTAATTACATTATATCACTCTTTACACTTAGTAAATTACTATTTCATACCTGCATTTATAGATTTCCAAATTTCAATGCTCCTTTTTCTCCTCTTGTTTGTGCTTGGGTCTGTTCTCATCCCTATTCACAATGTGACAATGTAAAGGTAAGTGAATTTGTTTCGAAAAGTTGTCCTTTATCCATTCCATAGCACATGTTTTTGATGCGCAAATAATCAACAGTCACTCAACGTGCTCAGAGGTTTTCGTGTTTTTCAGAATTAGTGGCTTTGACACTGTTCAAAAATGCTTTTGACAGTCGTATTTTTCCTGATATTTGAGAGTTTATCTTTAAAAAAGTTATCCAAGTAAACAAAAGCAACATTAACATCGACTTCTCCGAGGTTTCACATTTTTGAAACTCTATTGATCTGTAACTGAAACATTAACTTTTTTTCTCCTTTTCTTGCAAAGGCAAACATTATGAAAGGCGTGGTGTAATCCCTTTCCCCTAATTCAAAATGTACGTTTTGTGAATTAATAAGATATGACTATGCTCTTCAGGTTCGTAAAGATGGTAAACGCCCTCTTCTGCTATTTTGATCTATTTGGAAATTTTCAGAAAAGCAAACATTTTCAAGCAGTATTTTTTGTTCAGATCTGTTAACAAAGAAGGTAAAAACATGTAATTTGGAATTTAAGATCTTTCCCCAGATTTAAAAGAACGGAATTTAGAATCTTGAAAGAAAACCAGTTATCATACATTTAAAGTCAATATACTCATAAATCGGATAATATTTGTAAGAAAACTCCTCAGTTATTATTAACCTTATCATATATCACATCTATTCTTCATAAAAGTTGCACAACCAAATGTTGCAATTCAATTAAAATCAATCTTACCCCCCCCCCCCACAACCCCTAAAGTTGTGCAATGGATTTAAACAAATTGAATAGGCGACCTTTGGGGAAACTGGGATGAATAAATTTACCCCATGGTAACGTCACTGACTTCAATCTATGAATATTGCTTTTATCAACAATCATGTTCATTGGCTCGTATCCACAAAAAGCTACAGAGGTTGTTCTACAATTATCTTCGTAAAACTTTTGATAGTCCGCGAATCGGCAATTGTGGTTCTATTTTCACTTCCCTTGTTCGTTTATGTGCTTTCACAACCAAGCAAACAAGGTATGTGGAGGCTAACTATTGCTGAGATACTTATTGCACAGAGGCACAACGTTCAAACAAAGAAGCAAATAAATATGGAAAATTGCTCCATGCAAAGTTCAAAAACATTATTGTAGAAGTTTAGCAGTTTTTACTACGTATTTCACAGGCTACGATTTTCACACTGACTTTACTTTCAAGATAGATCAACCTTGGGCGAGGAATAATTGCACACTGAAAACAATAACAAAAAGAGACAAAAAAATTTTCTCAAAATACTCCACGATGAAATAACAGTTTCATGTGTTTCTACTTTCTCTCTTTCACCTTTCGTGTCATTATCTATCCATGAAAACACTTTTCCAAGTTAAGACGATATATATATATATACTTTAAAATAACAACCACTGTTCCGTTTTAGTGATTCACGAAGGAAAGTATCATAAGGGTGCGGAAGATAAATATGATGAACAGTGAGACTGACCATGGAGTGGCAGAGGGAGGATATCAGTGTGAATCAAGCTTCAGGATTTTTATACCAGTTCTGATTAAGGTTATTCTACACTTTACCAAAGGTTTAATTGTTGTAGCTAATTACAGCTTAAGTAATCTTCTTTACGTTTTGAGGTGTGGTTCGTTTAGGGGTGTTTGTGTCTTAGAAGGTAAAGTGTAGGTTGTTTTGGTTTCTGAAGCAAAGCACCTGGTGGGACCACAGGGAATCAAACATGTGCCATCAGTGGGGGTCTTTGGAGAGGAACGATGATCTGACACGACGGACTTTTATGCTGTGTATTTTTAGGTGGTATAGTGTTTGTGAATAGGTGTTGATTTGGTCAAGAATTAGGTTGCAGCGGGTTTTCAAGGCGGTGGACTTGGTACATTTGATGATAAAATGGGTAAGTTGTCAGCATTTTGGGTGTGTGGTTCTAGAGAACAAGTGTAATGTTATGGTTTTGATATTAATTAGAAAAGAGTATGGGAACAGTTTTTTGCAAGAAGTGAGAAAGGAGTTTCCATAACGTTTTTGCCATGGGGAATAAGACAAAGAGTTGTGTAGAGTCCTCTGTGCTGCTGCAAATGAAGGTCGCATTTGTGATTGCTGGGATTTTCCACTACAGCAAAAAGGCTTTGCTTTTGAAGCTGTAATGCAGTATATGGAAGGTTATGTCATATTCAAAACCAGTTGATGGGATCTATGACAGGCCCTCCATTTCTGGGGCCAATATTTCGTGGAGAAGGTTGAACAGTTGTTGACTTTGGTGGCTGGTGGTTGTGTTGTTTGTAATAAGAGTTTATAGATTGTGTGTGTTTGAAACTTTGCATGTTGTATTTTTGGTACTTAGGTTTCAAGGCTTTCCATCGTTGTGAACATTTTTGGTAAAGAGGTGTGAATTGGCCGTACGTCGAGGGACTGCTTATGTTCCAAAGGGAGGGCCAGCATTTATGGAGAGCCTGAGCTGTCCAGTATTTGCAGTATTTGGTATTTCCAGTATTTTGGGCACAAAGGGTTTACCTAGGTCTTTGATATGACGTACCAGGGATTTGTTTGTGATGTTATATAATTGGAGGCCACCCTGGCCAGTGGTACTTTGTAAAATTTCCCTCTTTATCTGCTCAGGTTTATGTTTATGTTTCCATAAGAATTAAAAGGTTAATTTGTTTGGTTGGTTTGGTTTCCAATATCCTGTGGGTGTTCCAAACTGGTACATAGGTGGAGAAAAAAGGTCAGCCCTTGGATGTTTATTAAAATTTTTCATTTTTTAAACAATCCAATAGCGTCAACTTATAACCTGTGGCCTGTTTTCAAATTTAACGTTCTGAAATTCATTAAATGGTTCTCCGGGTTGGTTTTGCTAGGGTTAGCAACCCACTCATTAAAACCAAATTGTTATAGCAACTATGAACATTACTACCCACGAAAATCAGGGAGCAGCGGAGATCGCCGATACCTGCATTTTGACGACGTTGGGTCAAAGCCTTCGGGAAGCTTAGCGTCCGATGGAATCTTTTGCTAATCCAAAAACCACGTTAACATCGGACATTGAAATGTAAGGTCAATGTATAGGAGTGGAGCAGCACCACAGATCGCAAGGGAAATGGACAACTACAGATTGAACATTGTTGGAATCAGGGAGTGCAGATGGATGAAAGCAGAAAGACGATGTTGACCACCAGACAGACCCTGATCTACAGCGGTGATGAGGACCTACATGAAGAAGGTGTTGCAATTATGATCAGCCAACAAGCGATGAAGTCCTTCATGGAATGGACACCACTCAGCAAGAGGATCATAACAGCGAGATTCCACTCAAAGCATAGGAGACTGACTGCTATTCAAGTATATGCACCTCATAATCAAAAGGAAGATTCAGAAAAAGGTCAATTCTATCAAGAGCTCCAAGAAACACTAGATGGATGCAATGAAAGTGACATCGTAATTGTTATGGGGGGTCTGAATGCTAAGGGTGGAAGCGACAACAGTAACTACGAAAAAACAATCGGTGTACATGGCCTTGGATTACAGAATGATACCAGGGAAAGTCTGTGCACGTTTTGCTAAATAAATGGATTGGTGATAGCAGGAACTGTGTTTCCTTACAAAGACATGCACAAATTACTTGGGTGTTGCCATACCGGAGCACAAAGAATCAGACCGACCACTTTTTTTCAGGACGCACATTTATAACAGCATATCTTTTTGTTGAAGTGTTTTATCCTTTATAAAGATTCATTATAAATATTATAAGGGGTCAGTGGAGATCATCAGCACAAGAAAAAGAAAAAGGAGTGAGAGCCGGGACGTAGAAGTGTGGGAACATCAAAAGAATGCCTATATCACATCAACAGAAGACGTGATCGACTTGAAGAAAGAAAGGAGAAAGCCATAGATAAGTGGAAAAATGCGGGGACTGATAGACGAGAGGAAAGTTATTAAGACCAGAATTGATAGCACACGTTATGAGAGGTTTAAAGACAGACTAAAGGAAGAATACAAAGAGAAAGATCAACAAGTGAAGAGAAGTGTGAAAGAAGACAAGAGAAAGTGGATGGACGAGAAGCCGAAAGGGGCTAGAATGCGGCAGAATAAGGGAGGCAGAACTAACTGTATACCATATTTGAATTAACTAACTGGACAGAATTCTAGCCAAGCAGCAGCAGCCAAGAAGAAGAATGGAGACCTACTGAAGAGAAAAAAAGCAAGACTGGCAAGGTGGAAAGAGTACTTTCAAGAAGTTCTCAACAGGGAGGCACCGGAGGAATCAACAGAAGATCAAGATCAACAAATAGAAGAGCTGAGTATATCAGCAGAGCCACCTTCGATTGCAGAAAACGTTGACGCAAGCCTCAGAAAGGAACAAGCAGGTTCTAGAAATGGCAGGGGAACAGCCGAACAGATCTTTATCCTTAGAGACATACTGGGACAAGTGAATGAATGGAATGCTACCCTTCACATCCATTTTGTAGACTTTAAAAAGGTATTCGACTCCATGCACCGAGGCAGCCTTTGGAATAAAATGAGACAGTCTGGAATTCCCAAAAAGCTGATGGAGATGATCAAGACTTTGTACAAAGACTTTCAGTGCTCTGTCGTAGATGAAAATGAAACGACTGATTGACTCACAGAGATAACTGGAGTGAAAGAGGAATGTTTCGTGTCGGTATTTCTGCTCCTCTTGGTAATCGACTGAGTGATGCAAAGAACTCTAGAAGGCGAGAGGAACTGGACTCAGCTGGAACTTCACGACAATGCTGGAAGACCTCAACTTCGCAGATAACACCCCCTTTCTATCATCAACAATGAAATATTTTCAACACATAACCACCAAGCTGGTAGGCAATGCTGGGAAAATTTGAGTCCTGCTGAACAAAAGGAAATGCCAAGTCATGAAAACAAACAGCAAAAGTAACAGCACGTTGAGGTAAGAGAGAATGAAGTGGATGAAGTAGAGAGTTTCATATATCTGGGAGGAACAGTTAACAAGGATGGAGGTATAACAGCAAATGTCAGAAAAAGAGTTTCACTGGCCAGTGTACAGATGAAGAGACTTTCCATCGTTTGGAAAGCCAGTGACATTATTCGTAAGACGAAAGCTTAATTGTTCAGGAGTCTCGTCTTGTATGTGCTGCTCTGTGGATGTGAAACCTAAAAATTGACCGAGAGGGAAAAAGAGACGCTAAATACCTTTGAGACCAAATGCTTGAGAAGAATATTCAAAATCAATTGGCAGCAACACATATCCAACAAGACGGTGCTACTACAGATGGCGTCGGAGGGAAAAGTCAGTTCGGAGATTAAAAGACGTAGATGGAGCTGGATTGGGCACGTGCTGAGAAAGGACCCGTCAGATAATTGTGCTACTGCCCTCGGGTGGACATCTGAGGGGCGAAGGAAATGAGGCAGGTCCAAAACAACGTGGCGCAGAATGGTCGAGACAGAGCGAAACAAAGCAGGCTGGAGCAGGTGGAACACAGCACGCCGTGCAGCTGCGGACCGATCAAAGTGGAGGAGTGTTGTCGGAGCCTTATGTGCCTCGTGGCACAGAGAGACTTAAGGTTAAGTTTATTAGATGGTTATAAACCGTTGTTTTCTAGCCTTCGTTGTTTTCTTCAGATCTTTTTTTATTCAGTGATTCGAGCACTCTGCCCATCACAAAATCTCAGCCTTCTGACTCTGCGCATGCCCAACAATATCCCACATTATTGTCTGAATGGCAATTGATACGCTATGTCCGGAATGGAAACACTTTCGAGCGTACATTGATGAGTCCTGGGGCGGCGGGAACGTGTCTGCTGATCAAAAAACGTAAATAAACACACACACACACACTTACATTAACATTCTAACCTAGTTTGGCAAAGACAACACACACAGTTGACTACCTTCACGCACCACTTACTTTTGATCTAAACGCTGCAACTAACAATGCAGCATGGTATATTTGGTGACATTTGCGGCACCCTTCAAGCCTTCTCAAAGGAAACGCAATACTGAATCTAGAGCTAAAACGCATGTTGATCACTTTAGCTTGCCAATGCAGCTGACCAACTTGTTTAACTCATGCAAAGTGGAGCACTCATTTCAAAGTGCAAAGAGAGAGAAATGCTATTTTTAAGCCTACTGTGTTTCTATGTTTATAGGTTTCTTAAAGGTAAGCAACGATTATTGCTTTTTAGAGTTATTTCTTTGAATGCATCACCTTCCTGAAACATCTAATACTACATTAAAGAGGAAAAATAATTTTCAAAGCAAATATTAGAATCATTTTGAAAATAATGTCATATAGGGAATTTGAAATTGTAGAAAAGTGAGAAAAGAATTTTGATTTTCAATAATAGCCCTCTATTATTTTAGTTAAGTAGAAGACGTTAAAAATATAATGAGTTGCTTTAACACTTGAGCGTCCCCTGAATATCTACTACGTTACCTTCAGAACAAAAAACATACCCACTTTCATCCTCATACCTCATCCATAATGCGTCTACTATTTGTTCTTGACAAAAAATAGCTTTCAACAAGCTGTCATTCACACGTTTGACGAAGTTACACTTATTTGGTTTAGCTGTTACTTTCTGCAAAACAGGAGATGCAAATCTAATAACTGCTTACAACAACAGCAACACAAGTTTACAATACACTATACAGGTCGTATTCAGGTACAGGATTTGCCCCGATTACAATGAAAAATTTGTCTTCTGCTTCATAAGTCACTATAGTTACCATGATACCAAACACTCCCATTTTGACTGTCACACAATCTGTCATTTGCACTATAACCAGCAAATATACTATTACCAATTTCATCGGTTCTGGCTGTTGGGGTCACAGATGAACTCAGCTGTAAGGAATAACAATCTGATTTCGAAAAGTTGTTGTACCAAAGTGATTCATAATATAGATCCCTCCCGTTATTGCTATTTTGAGAGGAGCAAAAATTATGCGGTCTTGGGATATCTTTGAAAAAAGGATTGTCTGTGTCCCTCTCTGCAAAATCGCTTTTTCCTAGATTATCACATGCTCTCATCTCCAGTAGGGAGCTGGTGTTATAGTAATGCAATACTTTCGATGCCGTGGCTTTTTTCTCTGTTTCAGCCTCCTTGAATTCTTTTGTTACCCGTTTTTGTCGCATCCTCTTGTTCTGAAACCAGATCTTAACCTGTCGTTCCGTAAGCTTCAAACGACGAGCCAGTTCTCTTCTTTTAACGATCGAAAGGTAAGGCGTTGTATGAAATTCCTTTTCAAACTCAACCAATTGTTCTCGACTGTACTTGGTTGCAGATGTTGGGCGGCCCTGGTGGGGTCTGACTTTTTCTTCTGAGATCACTCTAGGTAGTGCATCTGCGTATTTTTGAAAAGTAAAAGAAAACAACAATAACAGTAATTTTTAAAAAAAACTCCAAGGTAACAGATTTAAAGTTCAGATGAAAAATCAGACAAACCTCTTAGTACTTTATCCAGATTTCTCTGGCATGTTTTCATCACATCCATTTTGGGTTTCCAAAATACTGTTTTACAGAAATGTATCTGAATCCCTGTGACACAATATCACAGTTTGAAGTTTTGGTCCTCAGTATGAAATGATTTATATGCTGAGATTTTCAACTGCCAGCGAAAAACTTAAGAGAATTCTACCATTCCCTAGTTGGCTTAATTTTATGAACACACTGATTCACCAATAATGAATGTATTTTGAATAGCGAATACTAATTTATTACTGATAAAAAGTAGAAGGCCATGACTTTTAAAAAGTTATGATAAATTTTGTTAAATAGAAAGCATACAAGATTGCAGTTGAAAACTTCAGCCTTAACTAATTACTGAAATCTCTTTCATTTCGGATTAGCAATCGAAAGTTAAAAGTAGAAAGTCGAAAAACAAATACAATTCAGAGGTGATCGGGAGAGCATAACATCTCAGTGTTCTTTCGAGGTGACTTAGCTATTGTTGCTTTAAGTGTGTATATATATAATTAGAAAAAGCCGGAAAAATTGGAATATTGATTTATTTTATTTAGAAACAGTAAAAGAATTGATTGGAAAACAAGATTCAATTTCTAACTCAATATTATTAGTGCGGGGAAAATGACAATTCATGTTTAATACGATGTTTTATAAGGCCATTTGATATTGATCTTTAATTGAAACCATAAGAGTTTTCAAAATATCGACTAAAATACTGATATTTCTTTGGTAAAGGTTATATAAGAAATAATATTTAACGTTTAATGCATCAAAATAAAGGTTTGGCGGTCTAGAAATAGTAAAGTACAGTCAGAGCTTATAAAAGACTACTCCTTGATGTCGTTTTGTTTCTAGGATGTGAAGTAAAGCTCTTTTGCGGTATGAGTACCTCTCAAAACATTCGTTATGTGCCCAACAGCACAATTTTACTAAAAGTCGTGCAGGCCAGCTTTTGAATAAAATGAAACGCTGATTAATTGGATGTTAATTGGATGCTGTCTTAACATCTCATCGTGGAAATGAAAAAATACAGTTCGCGAGAAATGAAATGATACAGTTTGGAAGTTACTATTTTCCGGGACTCACAAAGAGGACAAGGAATTAAAAATCAGTGTAAAATTGTAAACTGCTGCTTAATTCTTTGGTTTTGTACTGTGAAGCCCGACCATCGCACGTTTTCATTACACAACATCAGCAACATCGTGTCTTTTGAACTAAGTCAGGAAATAATAAACAAAAATGTTTATCTGATTCATGTGCAGAAGAGTCCCAAATTGTCTATGCAATGCCAAAAATGTCACAGATCTACTAAGGCAATAAAGACTGAACAGGGGACATGCATAAGTTCAATGATGGTATAAAAAGCACGGCTTACGATATCAGAACAAAAGATCCACACCAGAAGTAACTAAAAATAGAATTCAATGTAAAAATGACTCAGGGTGATTTCAAGTCTTATGAGGTAAATTGTCATAGGAATTATACCAAAACATGCAGGAGTACGGTCTTCCGTAAATCATCGAAACAAAAGAAGTGTATATATGTAAGTAAGAAGTCAACAGGGGACAAGCATCTTTGTGTGGTAGAGAACAGTCATCAGCAGTCTGTTATGAGGAAGCCAAAAAATCAAAAACCTGACTGTGATACTAGTGACAATGTTGTCGTTAAAAACAGAACAATTCAACATACCCAGACCTGATAAGGTGCGCACAAAACTCACAAATAGATAAAGAGAGAATGTATTGGACGCTGAAGTCCAAGGCGCTGAAGAGAAAGCCTATAAACTGAAATGTTTCGCTCTTTTGGCCGAAACCTGACTCGATAAAAAAAACATCGATTTCTTGATGTCAGACAGCAGAGTGTGCTACAAAGACCGTCAAACACAATGGGGTTATAATAGTTTGTGTATTTCATAGGACCGACAAAATTTTCCGTAAATTGGAACGAAAATTTCGAGTTCATAGATTGCTAAATGCTTCCATAGGAAAGAAGGCTTTCAGCGCTCCTGCGACTAGCGACCATAGTCTATATGCCCGATAATGTTTATATAGAATTAGCAGGAAGAGAATGGAAAACCAAGTACAACTGTAGAAAGGCCTTTAAGCACAAAAAGTATGCAGAAGAAATCACTTTGTCTGATAATGTCTGTGAATTAAGAGAAAAGCAAAAAGAACCGTCTAAAATCGTCAATCATAACATACGTACCACCGTCTTGTAATATAAAGAAACGCTGTTCATCCTGTTTATATGAAAAGCTTTGCATATTACATAAGAAAATCAAAAAGAAATTTTAAACAAAAAAAAGTGAACTAATTTCAAAATGCCGTCAGGAAAACAAATTTCTTTTAAAGACTTGTAAAAGTAAAGATTAGACCCGTGGGAATTGCAGAATGTCATTGTTTGGTTTTGAAGTTACTTGCACATTTACATCGTATAAGAATACTTTTATTATGTAAAAACATCTTGTAACATGTAAATGGCTGTTGATCGTTTAACAACGTGAAACTGACAGTTCCATATTTTGTTATTGTTTCTTTCATGATAAATCTATAAATGCTCTATTTGAAAAAATATAGAGCATTCTGGTTGTACATACAATGGATCACACACAAACACAGACACACACATATACAAATTTATTTATACATATAACGATTGTCAAGTTACTCTGACCAGGTCATGGCGTTCATTCTGTTTTTATCACTTAGATTACGAGGAATGGCTAAACGCAAAACAATATTTAACTATTTTGGCCTCTTCCTTAACCGATTTGAAAGTATCTTAGAAATCCCGAGACAGCATCTGGAGCACTGAGTGTTCACACACACACAAACACACACAGAGATTTACATAAATATATATATAAGTCATATTTATATATATATATATTTTATATATTTTTTTTACACTTCCATAAAAGCGATTGTCAATTGAAAGAGGATGTCAGAGTAGTCACTAACACTGCCTTAACTCTTCTTTGAATGATTACAGGAAAGTTAACTTTTCTTTGTTTTGATCTATCCTATTATTTCGAGTTAATATTTGTAACCTGTTTTCAAATTAAATCCTTTGTTCTTTTGTTGTTCCCAATATCACAAGCAAAGGTTAGAAGTTGTAAACTTTTCAATAACTGCTTTTATTTATAAATTTTGAGTGATGAAGTGGTAAATGGCAAAGAAATATTTTAATACAAAATCAATAGTCCTATCTTTTCTTTCCTTTTTCTTCATTATGAATACAGGTGTATATTCAAAAGTTATATTTATCTTGTCTGAATTACAATATGATTTCTTTGCGTTCACCTTTTATTCTTGCAGCCAACAGTTTTTACAAATTTTGATAACCTCTTGCAAAGCTAAAAAACCCATACGTACAGTAAATTTCTTGTACAGATCTCAACAAACCTTTATACATAAAATAGCATTTAAATTTACAAAATCTGTTGTTAAACGTCCGATCAAAGGAAATTATTGTTGTTGTTGTTTGTGGGTTTTTTCAGCTACCCAGATGCACGTCTTGAGAACCAAAGATGACACTCCCGATAGCAAAAACGATTTAAGCAATGAGCTAAAAAAAATACAACAGAGAAAGGGAATAAATTTGGTTTACCACTCGTGAATCAAATTCATTTCTTTTTTCTGGTATATTGTTATATTGTCGGCTTCGGGGGAGTCGTCAATTTTTTAAATTACAATATGGAAGTACTGTGTTAATTTGATTAACATTAAATGACCCGTTGGTCCAACATTGCCTCTGTTAATTTTGAATAAAGAATTTGTCCTTTTAAAGACGTCCTTTTTTCCACCAAGCTCGCTGCCCTACTTCGCGGGAACTTCCAGAATTCTCGACCGTTGCACGAAAGTGGAGAATTTATGACGCATTAACCAGTTGGATGAAGCGAGATCTCTTCCAGAGCATGGAAAAATGCACCACTTGGGGAAATATTACGATCAAATGGACATAGTCTGAGCAGGTTTACTCGTCTCCCTCCATTCTCAGGTGAAATTGCTCCCACAGATTTAACTGTGATGTACTTAAATGCAGGTTGTGTTTTTTCATTCGAAAAAAACCCAGACATTTTCTCAGTTCTTGATATGAATAAAGCATGAAACCCAATCGCTAGAAATGAAGTAAGATAGCTCTCCCAACGCCTGATCACTCTTTTTCAGGTGGAAACCGACACAGGAATTGTTAGGTGTTTGCAAAACGTTATGCCAAGAAGACAATAAGCAATGCTCACGTAAAACAATAACTAAGTGAACACTGAGAAAATTATCGTCTTATTTTTGGACTGTTAGTAGATAAATTTTCTTTATATTTTCTTTGTTAACCTTTTTTTATGAAAAACGTAAAACCTAGTTTTCAAAGTCAGTAAATCAAAAACTTACATTTACAACAATAAAAATTTAAACATATTCTTCTCTTTGTTGCAAACACAGCATCGTCTGGGGAAGAGGTAGCATGTTTGCAAGATAACGATTTTATGACTTCAAATGAAAAAGGAGCTATTTAACAGTTGATAGAGATTGCCACTGAAGGTGTTTAGTTTTGAAAGAAGGGTGACAAAAGTATCAAACCCTGTGACTCTCTCAAGGACGTATGCATTTCCCCCGTCTCTAATTATGTCCACCTACACTTTGCCCGCCACTTACTTCCAATTGTTTGATACAGATCTCAATGTCTTGTTTCATGTGAAATAAACAAAGCACAAAGCACAAAGCTTTTAACATTGATTGGCCAGGCCCATTTTAGACCCAGGGAAATTCAGGAGCGGCAGAGAAAGAGAGAAGGGGAAAGCAAAAGTGAGTCTAACAGACCCACAGATTTCCAATTTTAAAAATAAAGACCATTTATAATATTTATTACAAAACGTTTATTCATGATAGAAGTTCTATTTCTCTTAATGGCGGATGCGAGACTGGTATTTCATTGTTTGTAAAGGGCGTTACTAGTTTTTCTTAAGAAAAAGTTTTCGAAATTCAAAATTGAAAATTGATAGATTTTTAAAGAAGTTATTATCACAGAAATTTGATAAATAATAGTCTAAGCACGGTTTTTTTAGATACAGACGTTTATCTGTAAATTTTATTCAAGACCAGTGGGTTAAATCGTTGTTGACAACATACTTTATTAGCAAAAATTAACAAAAGAGGAAATTAACGCAGTCTGAAATCAGCTGCAAAATGTTTTTAAATTAACGAGGTTTTCAGAAAATTTTGCAAAAGTCAGGAGGAAATTAACAAGGTTGAACGTTTTAAGACTAAGACATACGAGTTGAATGGGTGGGAAAAGAATATGGTTGTGTAAAAAAAACATATACTCTTTTTTTTTTAAATATTCAAACAATGGGTCCTTAAATATTATTGAATTTATTTACGCTTTTATTTGTAGAAAAATGAACGTTTCTTAATTGTTGCTCATCGATCTCCACCAAAGTTTTTTGCTCTTGACCCCCCTCTGAAATTAAACCTTTTTTGACAAAATTATTGTCTGCCCAAATTACGAAATAATAACATTAATGGCGAAAGAGATTAACGAATGTATGAAATCGACGCTGTATCACACCATGATCTTCTCCCAGTAATCTTTGTGGTTGTGTGTGGAAAGTGTTCTCTCTCAAACACACCCTGTCTGTGTCTGTCTCTGTCTGTCTGTCTCCCCCACTCTCTCTCCCTGCCTTTTTGTACCATTGCCTAATTGGGTACTGGTCAGAGAAAAGAGAACAATGGATTAATGTTAGCAACGCACCTTTGATATCTGATGATTCACTTTCCCATTAGCATTAATTTTTCTAATTCAAAATACTCATCGCAATCAAATGTATTTGCAATGAAAATGCAACTATTCGTGACACAGTAAACTGAAAGTGTTCCCGTGCTGTCTTCTGACAAGTGACACGATAACTTTTAAATTAAATAAACTCTCTCCATCTTTCATACCTCTCCATGTGGTCCTGTGCTCAGCAAAGTCATGGAACATGTGCGTGGCAGCAACATCGTTGTGTAACGTAATAGGAAATACTTTTGTTGATATTATTCTCTGCAAATTTGTTGAGAATGCACCCAAAATTTCTCAACAGCATGAATTTGTTCTTGCCACATTATCGAGTAACTTCTACGTCAACGCGAGATCATGACGAATGGCACAAATCTCGTCACGCAGCATGAATACCTTGCAAAAGTTGCCAACAGAATTCAATGAAAATCCACAAATAAATACATAATAAATAAATACAAACAGCCGAGTCATTTTCTTCCACCTTTGTGTTTTCTTGCCATCTCATTGCCTGATGAACATGTGCAACTGATGTGTTCTCTTCTGGATTTAGTTTGCTACCCCTTGCTAATTTTATATCACAGTTATGCGCACAAAACAAACCATCAAATAAAGAAAATAAATTAAATCCTGCTTAGTTTTCAGAGCTTATAGAGAAAGTGCACTCGCAACGTAAAATGACCGCAAAAATGTTTTTGTCAGCAATGGGACTTCCAACTAACATTGTGGTGAGATTTGTATTTTGCAGTTACCACATATTTTCATTGGTCCTTTGACGGGCCCATCTTTTTCTTTGTCTTTATTTGTTAAGATATTGACGATTTGTTAATTTGTATGTAATATATATAGTAGTGGCATCCGTTATCCCACTGAGAGAAAAAAACCCCGTATTTTCCCATTGGCTTACTGCCATGAAACAACCTCTCGTTTTCCTTAAAGAAACCTGTTTCCAACCAAAAAGGTGCTGATAACGTCTCAAGAGACTGGTCAGGTCAATGTCCCTGGCCTTTTGGCCCTTCCGATCATGCATCTGGGACAGTCATTTTGTTCCCTGACAAAATTAATGCTGAAGTAGACTCATAAAAACCAACTCTAGCACTCCAAAACAGTGTGGGTTTAAACGGAAACAGTTCTTGGAGTTTTACCTTGGGATGAAAACCTACCCAAGCAGAGTGATTTCCAAATTGAAAACCAGATTGGATATGGACAAACCGTTTTTCTCACTTTGAGGCAAAGTCAAAATTTAGAATAATCTATCTTTGTACAATTGGAATCATATTTTAACAATCCTTCTTTTTCCCAGAAGAATATATCAACGCGTTAACAGAATACTTTTTTCGCTTTTGTGAAAGGGTCAGGAACCCCTTGCCGAAAAGTTAAATCTGACCCATTTGGTCAGTAGGGCAGGAGCTCTTGGCCTAAGCAACTCGCCAGACGTTCTTCAATTCTCCCAAAAGAAAGGTATTGTTTGACCCAGCATCTCCTTGGTGCCTGGAGAGAACTTTGGAATAACCAGTACCAAACAGTGTCTAGTCATTGCCCTCCCATGTATAAAATAATATAGATATTGTCAAAATCAATACTTGCCTCTTTTAAGGAAAAAGGCTGTCCAACAAAAGTATGTTGTAAATTCCTCACTGGGACAAAATTTTTACCAATAAAGGCTGACAGAGATCGGCAAAAACTGGAAAACAATTCATGCAGGAGTTTCAAAGGGCCAGAAAAATGATACTTCATATAAAATACTTCATAATATACTACCATCTGCAGAAATTCAGCACAGAGGGAGAATGAGAAACACTTTACTCAACAGCAACTATTTACGTGTGTGGAAACAACAGCCTACTTCTGTATCTCTTCAAAAATTTCCAGGAGAGTATGGCGAAAAATATCCCTCACCTTGGAGAAACTTTAAGGCTTTTCATTCCTCATAGACACTCAACATAGACATATCTTCTACCATTGATTTGGTAAAAATCAAATTGTATTAATCCCAAAAACTATACTTATGTATCTAGTTTTGCTGGCAAAACATTGCCTCTGGCACTGGCACTGGTACTGGTACTGCAAGAATTGATTTGAAAAAACCCACTGATGAAAACTCTACGTTTACCCTTTTTGAGACTATGTTTTATTACACAGTTTATACCGCTTTCAAAACCAAAAATACCTTTCTCAAAAGAGTTTGAGAATGTCTGCCAACGCAACAGTGTTGTGTCAGGTAAAACAGAACAGTACCTTTTTTAATATGACGTGATTTTATAATTCTGACAACGTATGGAAATTTGTTCTCTGTACTATGCTTGCATTGTTTCAATATTTAAAAAAAAATCCTGAAAAATAAAACAAAACAGAAAAGTGTCTCCCCAGAATATATGGACTTAAAACCAAAAAATAAACACATAAATATTTAAAAAAAACAATAACTCCCCACTGTTTACCAAGGTAGACGCATGAGAAAGATCCAATGAGTAATGTCATGCAAAAGGATCTACAATCTGTAATAAATCATAATGATTTCCCCCCAAGCGACTCCCTGTTCAGTCTCTCACTGTTCATCGGGCGAGTTATGAAAAATCAAAACTGTTAATTTCAGAAACATGAGAAAATATTTGAAATTCAACAGGGCATAAACACTTAAATGCAACGTGATTTGGCTAAGTACAACAATAAAAAAATGATCGACTGTATTCAACTTTTCAAGCTATCACAAAAACTGTGCCAACTAAATACTTAGTTTTCTTTCAATTTCAGTTCAATGAAGTGGTTTGTTACGGTAAAAAAGCAAGACTTCAGAGCATTTTGCACTGACATGCAAAAACAAGTAAAAACAAAAAACAAATCATTTTTTGTTAAGTTGGCTTTGTGATTATGATAGTGAATACCAGAAATTGCTCAATTAAGTAATGTTTTGTTCCTGATTGCTTTTCAGGTGCTTAGTTTTCGATAAAAATGTGCATGATATAGTATAATTAATCCACTTTCTTGTCTGCCAAATTTCTCGTCTGTGTATTTAAAGGAGACAGTGACGCTAAGTATTGTAACTCGCTTTGTTTGCAGGTACCAGGATAAACGCCAGGTAATATAATTCAAGCATTTGTTGTATGAAAAGTATCAGCATGCTTCCTTCCGCCCTTTACCTGGCACACAGTGAGTTAATTAAACAGGAACGGCATTATCTGTTCAACAGACAGTTTCATTTGATTTTTCCGAAACAACTGTTCCGACTCTGGAAATGATTTAAAAAGACACGCCATCATTTACTAAAATTGTCCCATGGCCTTTGCGACTGGCTCAAATTGTATTGTTGCAGGACACCGATTAACTCAAGCTGGGGTTTTTTTTAATTGGCGGCTTTGGTGCAGTCATTTCAAGAAATACCAAATACGAAAAAACAAGGCAAGATAAACATTTAAAATATTATTACAGTTAATGAATTTATGGGGAAGCTACGGGTGGACCAGCACTTGCTCAAGGTGAACACCCAAGCTAATGGAGGGAGGAGGCGCTTTACTCCTCCATTCCGGAGCATTAAAAACCCAGGTTGGTCTCCATCCTTATTGTTGAATTTGTCAACAATAAATAATGTACTCCATACACGAACATAACAAAGAACATTATGACTGTAACATGGTGCGATACATTAGTTTTAAGAATGATGAGTCACAGTTTCTACCTCCCTGACAACTTTTTTTTCAGCTTTCAGAGGTAAAAGCATGTCATAAAGCATTTTTTACAAACAGTGTCGTACTAAAAGTAATGTGTTCCAAAAGGCGGTCGGATAATAATAGCCTTTTGTTATTTCTTTTCAATATGATCAGTTATTTTCTTTTTTATTTTTGAAAAAAACAACAAACCAGGGTTCTTTGAAATACTTTACAAGCTTACCTCTTAACTATTTTGAGGTTATAAGGGTTGCAGAGGATATACTCAGATGGAAGGCTATGTCATCCAACCCACGTCCAGTGGGTGGGTGGAACATAGTAGTAGTAATAGTAGTAGTAGTAGTAGTAGTAGTAGTAGTAGTAGTAGTAGTAGTAGTAGTAGTAGCAGACGTAGCAGTAGCAGAAGTAGTAGAAGAAGTAGTAGTAGTAGCAGAAGTAGTAGTAGAAGTAGCAGTAGTAGTAGTAGTAGTAGCAGCAGAAGTAGTAGTAGCAGAAGTAGTAGTAGTAGTAGTAGTGGTGGTGGTGGTAGTAGTAGAAGTAGTAGTAGTTGTTGTGGTAGTAGTAGAAGCAGAAGCAGCAGTAATAGTAGTAGTAGTTGTTGTAGTAGTAGTAGTAGTAGTAGTAGTAGAAGCAGCAGCAGTAGCAGTAATAGTAGTAGTAGTATTAGTAGTAGTAGTAGTAGTAGTAGTAGTAGTAGTATTAGTAGTAGTAGTATATAAAAATCTATTTATTAAAGATTAAATTAGAATATACACCGGCCGAAAAATTTCTCAACCGTAACTTTAGCGACAATAAAATTACTCAGGCTCTTTTGCAGAAAATTTAAGATTGTCCTGTTCCTTCGATAACATGGGTACATTTGCACTGACCACTTTGCAGCAATATTTTTTACCCAGGTATCTGACATATCTTCAAAGTTAAATGATAATATTTAAGTATTAGAGTATAGGAATACTAGTGACAGTTTAATTAACAATATGTATAAATGATAAATATATTTTTCTATTTTATAGATGATAACCAAATCAGTGTGGTACTGATCTCGCAGACTCAAGTAAAACAGTAAAATCGCTCAGCTTACAATAACTTGAAGATAGACCAGAAAAATGCAAAAATGCTATCAATAATACTTTTTGGAGAATTAATAGTTTTTCCCCTAAACGTGTCAAAGTTAATATGCTGCAGTGACAGTTGAAATAATAAAGCCAAGAGGTCACTGCATAACAAAAACTGGCAATGTAGCAAAAACTGATCATAGAATGCAGTAAATCAATTTTCAAGCATAACAATTTTTCCAACCTTACCTATGAAATCAAAGAGAGCAATTATTTATAGTCCCACGAAACTAATTCCAACTTTGGCAATGAAATAGAAAAGCGCACGAGAAAAGACATTTCAAAATAATAAAGATCATTAGATGGACTGTAGAAAGTTATACAACACCGAAACTGCTAGCACGATGTGGCTATTTGTCACTAATGATTTCGTCACTAATATTTGATCATTAGATGGACTGTAGAAAGTTATACAACACCGAAACTGCTAGCACGATGTGGCTATTTGTCACTAATGATTTCGTCACTAATATTTGATCATTAGATGGACTGTAGAAAGTTATATAACACCAAAACTGCTAGCACGATGTGGCTATTTGTCACTAATGATTTCGTCACTAATAAAGATCATTAGATGGACTGTAGAAAGTTATACAACACCGAAACTGCTAGAACGATGTAGCTATTTGTCACTAATGATTTCGTCACTAATATTTGATAAGAAAAGCATCAAAGCTACTTTTTCAGATCCGAAGTATCCTACAGTACTAGATAATAATCATCAGCATTCATTTTATTTCATCTTTAATCCCATAATTATAAAGACCAAATATCTTTCAGTCACAGCGGATAAATTTTTATTTCTACAACGTATGTAATCTTGCAGTGTACTATAAAAATGGTGGCAGTTTGTTCAGTACTGTAGATCAAAGAAAAGTGACAAAGCATATCATGACATTTTCTCCTATGTACATGTCACACTTGTTTATTCCCCTTTACAGTCTCATCCTATACACAAAACATAACAGAATTCAAAGTATTGCTATCAGACTACTTTTGGTATCTATCTACTACGAATTTGAGTAACATTTATGATACCAATTAACATTTGCTTTTTCTGATCCAGAAGAAAACCAAACATGTTCAAGCAGATAATAAAGCCAAAAAATGAAATAACCTACACACAGACGTGTCACTTTTCAATATATTTCTATGAGACCATCGATTTAAATAAGTTGGATTCCTTTCAAGCAATTTATTTTATTTGATAAGAGAAAAGTAAATGTATTTACACATTACTATATCAAGTTAGATACAGTATACCGATGCACCAAAATATTCTGTAGAGAATTAAGCTAAAATGGAAAGATTCTAAGCACATATTGAGTTACTAAATTAAGAGAAGCAATTTCATCAATTTTTTCCTGGTAAAAAGATCCTTTACGTTCAAGGTGCTTCTACATCATTATGATTACTTTATGAACTACACAAAATTATTGTGCACAAAATTGAAGCTAGATCATGTATCTGAAGCAGCGATGCCAAAAAAAATATTTTGTGGCTAACAAATGTACGAGTATAACTAATACTTCTCAGGATACAAAACAGTGCCATATGGTGATGAATAATGGAACAACAATTCTGCCTCAAGTTAACCAGAAATATGAAAACATAGAGTCAATAATGGGTGGCTTTGATTGTCAAAGCCTTAATTTGGATTTGTTTAGGGATCTAAAGTTTAGTAGTAGTACTCGCAATGATTAAGACTACTTAGCAAAATGCAATGTCTCGAGAAAGAACTACCCCATAATAAAAGCATACCAGCTATTACCAACCAGCTTACTTGACTACTTGCTTTACTACACTAGTTGAGCTGTGAATACTACATCCTTCAAACTAAAAGACAGGATAAAATTAGTTAATATGATTTTGTCACCTTATCAATCTACATTTAAAATAAAGCCTCTGTTTTATCCTATGTACGTTAAACCAGTGTCATATCAAAACAAAGCCATGTTAAGAAAGAGTTCCATCTTATAACCTCTTATATTAAAGCATCTGTTTTCAATTAAACTTAGATCAAATGAAAGTAAAACTTTCCAACTATCGAGTTGTTATTTCTCCATCCCCATTTCCAACTTTACTGTTTCTCCTTACACATTAAGTGACATCAAAACTAGGGTTAATGTGTTAAACAGGTAATTAATTAACTAACCGGTTTTGGTTTTCCTGGATTCTTGCATCCATGGGTATATGCGTGAAGACGACTGAGAACCCGATCTTCCAGGCGAGTCTATATACTTTTCGTCACTATTAAATGACTTTTGTTCAGGACAACAAAAACCAGAAGGCTTTTCTCTATCTGTTGGATCCATTTTTTCATAACAAAACCCAAAAATTCTTTGCTTCCTTGTATCTTTTGAAAGGCTTGTTTGCAGCAAGGTAGTAGTGTCTTCGTCCCAAAAAGATTTTGTCTTTTGGCTTAAACAGTTAAATTTATCACGCTACAATTCTAACAGTTACAGTTCCCTTCGAGTCTATAAAAGCAGACATTACTCTACTCGCTCCATTCCCCCTTGTGACATTGATGGATTTATCAATTTATTTCATTCATCATCAAAATCATTTTCAGTTTAAAGTTAATCCTTTTACTAGCAATTTCCCCTCATTCGTACTTAGGTTTCCTTATCTAGATGTAAATGATACAACTTAGTTTGCTACCCCAGGGAGGTCCCGATCTATAGCGCAATATTTCTGAGTCTATCAGTGGTCTGATTATCACAATCAAAATGACAAAAGGATCTATAGTACAAATATGGTAACATAGATGAAATTCAAGCCATAAAGGTGTCAACATTTTAAATGTTTATTTCACAGAAAGTCTTCCTAGCTTCCTTGGACTATTAGTTTTGAATTTTTTTATATCGTAACGAACTTTAATGAAGAAAGGTGATTCCACTATCGAGTAAGGAAAATAATACATTGAAAGACATCAAAGTGGAAACCAAGACGGATTTTATTTCTCTTTTGCCATTTTTCTTTTCCTCCCACTTACTCTACCATTCCCTACCTTTTCATGTGCCTTAACTTGTTTTTAGTACAGTATACTGACTTTCATTTTTCCATGTATGCAGGGGGTTGATATTCAATGCAACAATGAAATACTTCAGTGTCGAAAAATACAAGCAACTGTTGTTCGGAAGACTTAACAGAACAGCTGCAAGTCAGATGAAAGAAAAGCTTTACACCACCTCACATGGACCATGGCTCCCTGTGAAACGTTATTTTATTTATTTGCTCTGAGGGCCAATTTGTGTCAAATTGCTACGTCCTTGGCCGTAAAAGCAAAAGCAAAACTCACAGCCATCAGTACAAAGAGTTTGCTAAAGTAAAGAATTTAGATAACTATTTCACCTTAAATGCTGTTCATCTTGGTGCTTGGTTCTGTAAGGGTAACATGCTGATAATCCACAAGCAAAAGTTGATCTCTGCATGAGATTTTACTTTTTCTCTCAACAGAGTTTGTTTTTTAAATTATTAAAAATGAAAGGTTTTAATACTCAAGCACTTACATTTGGGGGGAAAAACCCTGAATATTGAACGCTAACAGTTTAACAACAATAAATGGGCTTGATCCGTCAACCAAATTAAGTACACAAAAGACACGTGTTTGCATTAACTTCGTTATCAAACACATGCATTTTTTTGCTAACTTTTTAATAGAAAATAATAAATATAATATAGATGTAATAACAAAAATAAGAAATCTTGTGAGAAGACACCTTTTCTCAGTACTCCAATGTTTTGGCACCTAACTTTGTCGGTTGTCACATTTCATGTGTTTTATTTGAGCATGTGCCACATCTGTGAAACCACTGTTTCAGTCACAAGAACATCTATATTTGTTTGCTACAGTATTCTTGACAAATAATCTTAAAAGTACCGTGTAAAATAAAGTTTTTGAAAGAAAAATCTCGAAGTGTTCAATTTTTAGCAATAAAGTAATTCAGTATGGTAGAAATTGCTTAACATTAAGACAATTCCACTTCAGAAATCCTTGTGAAGAGGTCACTTCTGTTTAGAAAGTTGCGTATTTGTTATTTGGCATCAATGTTGATCACGTCCTAAACTTGTTCAAAATTCCACTCGGTCTTTTTATTAAATAATTCGTTCAAATTCTTACAACAATTGCAAAACGATTTAACATTGTTTCGCATCAATTATTGCATTTTTCACTTCCCTTTCAAGAATAAAGCTGTCTCTATCACCTGTCCCTTAATCCCTCTTTCTCTGTGATTGTCATTCATTCATTAATTGGCTTCAACTCAAGTAATTCATTATTTCTTGACTGAACCAGACAGCATCAAAGTGACCACTAGTTTTACAATTAAAAATCAGTTTTACTTCACTACTTCTCGACGAATAATTAATAAACTGTGGAACTACAAACTGCAATGTGGAGGGTGCAATTTTTGTCAGGATTTTCGTGTTGTCAAAGCTATCACTAACGTTGACATTTATTTGACAACATATACGAAACCAAATCAAACGAATTGATTGATGTAAACGCGGTGTTTGTGCCTTGCAAGACCATCCGCTCCATTTCTGAATGAAACTACGAGATGAATTCGCAACTAGTCAGAACATTATCAGGAGGAACGACGTCCGGTTTCGGCCCCTCTTCATCTACCGTTTAAATGACGTGGCGGGGCCCCCCTTTTCGGAGGTGTTCTGAGATATGCAGCTGAGTGGTGGTAGTGAGTTTCGGATGGTCTCGTTTTAACGTTGTACAGTCCATTCTTCGTCACTTCGTTTAAGCCATATGTAAAGGGTTGCCTTTTCTACTTTTTCCTGGATTTCTTTGACAAGTGGTTTCTTTTCTTTTGTGTTAAATCCGAGGTCTTTCAGTAACGCGTATACCCGTTGAACAACGAAGCCTCGTACTCCGACTTCTATAGGATGACAAGAAGCTGACCAACCACTTTCTTCACAACGCTCGACTAAACTTTCATATCTTTAATTTTTCCGCAGCCACGCATCATCGACATTACTCTCCCATGGCACTGTTAGTTCAACCAGCTTTACAACTTTCCTTTCTTCACACCACATTGGAATCGCAATGATCATGTTGCTGTTTGTTTATCATTTTTATACCTGGACCTTAAACTCATGGTAAACAAGTATGCCCTGCTTGGTCCATGAGTGGAACCCTTATTCTAAGCGGCATCAGGCAGGGTGAAGAGAACTAAAAAACAGACAGCTTAGGTGGGAATAGAAGTCATTTAGGAAGATTAAATAAGGTACAAACACGTGTATCAGTAAAAATAAAAGGTGGCAAATTGAAGCCAGTGTTCGTTAAAAGAAAGAAAATTTAGAAGACTCTTTCCCGTAGTTCACGGATTGCTTATATAAGATATATTGATATTGTAAATGAAAAAGGTTTCCTTAGTTCTTAAAACCAAGTCCCAAAATTAGATAGGCAAGAAAAATCGTTAAGTTTGCAAAGATGACTTGTTGACCTGATTTCCAAAAAAAATCACCAATGCCTCCGATTTTTCTCGTTACCCTCTAAAAACTCTTGGAGTGAAATATGTAAATTTCCTATTAAATAATGTGTTAAGGATCAGAATATTGAAACAGTGCTCATTCTCCAGTAGGCAGTAGGAAAGTTTTAAAAAGAGTTTAAAAATACAAAAATGGGAATACTTTCAAGCTGATGGTTACCCTCCTATTTACTCTTAACGTGTTGAAAACTCAGAGAAAACACCAAATACAGAGATAAACCCCGAAATAAACTCTCCTGTTTTGTGCATTTATGCGTAGGCGTAGTCATATAAATTTGAAATAAGTACTATCAATTCCAACTAAACACGGAATTGTATGATCAAAAAGATCCCAAAATATTGGTATGGAACAGGAAATAAAGGGTTACTTGCAGAGTAAAAGATGACAATGTGGTGGAGAATTACTTGTGTTTCAAACTAGCTCATGAAATTCATCTCAAGGTTTATTCCAAAAATCCTATAGAATGTTATCTGAGGGGATAAACTCAGAATAAAAGAGAACTGGTAAAAGAGTTTCCTGGAAAATGGAAGTATATATGAATCTTTGTTAACATTGTGTGAGAGGAGGGGGTAGGTAAGATAAGGAGAGGACTGACTGGTGATTTGAGGCAGCATATAGAAAGGTAACATTCATGAAGTCCTTAGAGCTGCGAAATGAGGACAACTGACCACTAACAACACTGAAGGGACCTATATGGCGGCCAACAGTAATTTCCTTCGGTCATTTTTTCATTGACATAAGGGTAAAATTTTTCAATATTTTTTTTCTAAAGAGCATCAACCATTTATACAGTGTTAACTAACCCTAACGTACAAATTTTTCCACAATGGCATGAAGCAGTTGAGTCAAGTTAAAAATTGCACCTCTCACTGACTATATTATCTCTTCTGTCTGTCTGTGTTGGTGCCCTGTCATTTCATGACGTTGGCGATCATGGCTTTCCAACGTTTTCTGTCTTTTGTGGCTTTCAGCAGTTCTACTTCTGTAATCTCGGCTGCCCTCCCCGCCGAAACCTCCTTCTTCACCCAACTGCTTACGCTATTTAAGAATGTTGTTCTCTGACGCCCTCTACTTCTGCTGCCTTCTATTTTTCCCGTGATGGTGAGATTCTCCAATTTTCTTTTCTCATAGTGTGGCCAAAGAATTCCAGTTGTCGCTTTCGAAGTTTCCTCGTCAACGTTCTTCCTCTACCTATTCTCTCCAGGACTTCCTCGTTCGTAGCCATCTTTGTCCATGATATTTTTAACATTCTTCTATAAAACCACATTTCTGTTGCTTCTAACTTTTTCTCCATTGCGGCTGAAATTGTCCAGCATTCACTACCGTACAATAAGGTTGACAACACGTAGCATTCTAAAATTCGTATCTTTGTAGTTATTGACAATTGTCGGTCTTTTAAGATTTTTGAAAGGTTTTCGAACGTAGTTTTCGCAATTCCTATCCTTCTTTTGATCTCTTTGTCGCTTTTGCTATCTGCTGTTAACACGCATCCTAGGTATTTGAAGTTTTCAACTTGGTTGATGGTGCTGTTGCCAACTTTTAGAGAGCATTTCGGAATAATTGCTTTTTTACTACCTACAAGGCACTCTGTTTTCTTTCAATTAATTGTTAGACCTTTTGCTTCGCCAGCTTCTACAACTTTATCAAGTAACGTTTGAAGTTGTTCTTCTGACTCCGAGACAACAACGGTATCGTCTGCGTAGCGTAAGTTGTTAATATTGTATCCACCGACGGTGATGCTTTGCAACTCATATAATTCTCTCATTACTTCACTATACAGATTAAACAGGTCAGGTGAGAACACACACACACACATATATATATATATATATATATATATATATATTGATATCTTGCATCTTTTCTGCTGATGCTAAGTTATGTCGTAAATAGTTAAACCAAAGATGTACTGAAGTCAGCGTAATGTTTACTAGAAACAAAATATATGTCTGGATATTCAATTCAATATTCAGACTAGCAGTCTAAAAGCAAAAAGGACTTTTAATTGAGATTAAACATGATTATTTGTTGCAAAATTTATTTTGAATTATGTGGATGCATTTTAATTCATTGGTAATTAAGAAAAAAAATTAATTTGGAAGAAACAGATACATCACATGATAGATTTTTATTAAATACAATATGAGGACGGCAAGGTGATCCTTGCCTTCCTCATGTTGTATAAGCTAAATAAATTGGTATTTATTCATGTCCACAGGAGGAAATGAATAAATACCAATTTATTTAGCTTTAACAAAATAACGTCGAAAAAAGAAGCTGAGTATGTGATAGTGAAAATAACATAATATAGATGGAGATTATTTGTTATCGTAGAAAAGTGAAAAATATGTTTCCAGAGAACTGGATAGGAACCAGTGTCTATGGTCACGTTTATAGGGCTGAGCCTCCCATCGAACGACTACTTCCCTTCCTAGGTCAGATCAACTGATTCCAATACAGCTCAGTACAAACATGTTTCACTTTTCTGGAACATGTGATTGCAACACTGTAGCCAATCGATCGGGAAAATATAATATACTCTTGGGATGAATGAAAAAGTTTGTTTTCGTTACCATGTTTTATTCCAATACTTTGAACTCAGTAGATTTTTCCTATGAAACTCTTGCATGAAACTTCCAATGCTCCAAATCCTGTATCACCTAAAAACAGGATTACCTTCTTCTTCTTCTGTCATCCATATTTACGGTGAAACAAAATACATATTACCTTAATAAAACATATTACCTTACCAAGATTTAATTATCTATATAAAATAAAATAATTTTAATATCCAATAAAAAAACCTGTTCGTCCAAAATACAAAGGAAAACTGCAAACAAAACAACTAAAATTCTATTACCTGTCTGTTGTTCCTTTCATTGTCTGTAAATTCGAACACTATAAAAATTGTTAGTAATTCTATTAAAAAGGAATTATTACCCTTGAAAATTTCCCTATTCATCCTGTTGCAAAAAACCCCCAAAACTACAGGAGGACCACCCGCGTCCATTACAGGTACAGCATATTTATCAGATTTGGATTCTGGATCAATTGATATCCCAGTCAAAACTGCTTTTTTCTTTTTCTTTCGGTTCCTCTGTTCAGGGGGTGTCAAGTCGGTTCAGTAAACTTTACTTCGCTGTTTGCCGCATCCACGTAACATGCGCCAACTGCTTCCACCTCCTCCTGGTTTACCTCGATAAACAACTAACTGTAAGGTGAGCAAAATGGATTTACCAAAGTTTATGTAATTTCGAGGACAACGGATGAATGCTTGTTAGAAGTGAATAGCTTCGGCTTTCCCATTTTCTCTTGGCACTTGAACGGGCGATTATGTTCCCCAACAACATTTGTTTTCCCTACAGATGATGCACCAAACATCTTAGAGATCTTATACAAGAAGTGTTTATTTGACGAAAGTGGAATGGTATGAAAATAGTACAACACCTAGGTTTTTATACGCTTAGACGCAAAATGCATATAGATCTTCATCTGTTTCCTTACAAATTTCAGAAGCTGCCAACTCAGGCCGCATCAAGCACTTTTGGTTATTGAAGACCACCCAAATTACCCGTACTTATGTTTTCAATGACAAGCTGCATTTCCACTTTTGTTGGAAAGACGTTAATAGGCAGCAGATAAGATTGGGCCAAGCCTCAACTTCACAAAGTCAATTCACTATTCGTTGTCGTAAATGTTTCTGTATGGTATGACATTTTCCGTAGAGGCATTATTGCTCCTTAGTTTTTTGAATACGGTTATGGGCGTCCAGTGACAATCAACACTAAGCAATAAGTGGAAACAATGAGGATATTTGCTCAAGCTCTGGAGAGAAAGCAGGCATCGAGATGAACATTGTCACTCATTAACAGGATGACGCAACTCCACATAGCTTAAGTGTTTCTCTAAACTTCTTCCAACTGTATTTTCCAGGAAATAGGCTTATCTCAAATCACAAGGAAAATACATGAAGGGTACATTTCTCTGACCTCTTCCCTTTAGGACTATCTAAACGAAAGAATCTGCAATAACGATCAGCAAACAAAAGATGCTCTGAAGGCAAACATTCGTCAGAAAATTTGAACGATTCTAAATTTTTTTTGCGTGACTGTATTATCACAAACGTCAATGTACGCGTAGCTACTGTAATTCAGAGAAGCGGACCATGGATTGAGCACGCTATCAATTACTGAACTTTATTCTGAAACACTAACAAAATAGAAGACTATTGGTATCAAAAAACCTATACGCTTCTGTGGGATTTTTCCGAATAAAACCATTACTAGAACTCTCATTAAAAATAGTGTACCGTTAAAGTGCGTACCAATGTTTTGCCCCACCCTGTATGTCTATACTGAATAGGTTTCCACCCATCGTCTATGACTGTCATCGCCACATGCTCTACCACCCTAGCTAATGGCACTACATTCTTAACCAGGTCATTTTGCAACCACATTTTTCACTTCGGTGTCCTATTCTCTCTCTCCCTGGTACCTTTTGTTCGGCATCTTATTCCAATCGTGCACATAGGCCTGGGCCTTCAAAAGATGACTTTCCTTCCAACGCACGAACAACTGATCTATCCCATTAAACAGGATAAAACATAAATTGTTTACCACTCTCTTCTCCAGTAAGATTAAAAAAATCTTGCGCAATCTCCTCGTTATAAGTAACTGAAATCCTTTTCTTTCTACCTTTCCTTACTGCTATGCCATGGGGAACAGTTTGTATGACTCACACATTTTTCTAAAAGGCAAATTCATTTCAGGGGCTTCAAGTCAGTGCTGTTACTATACGCAACGGGCACTACAGTGCGAGCCAGAAGAAACGTCATCATTAGCACAAGGAACATTAAGAGCAGATGGGAAGCTTGAAGAACTGACTCTTGAGATGCCCAGATATCGCTGAAACCTTCTTCGTCTATGGGAATCCAGATGGAAGCACATCTGAGTAACATCAACCAGTGAAGGCCACGAATTCTTTTACAGTGGAAAAAATGACAGACACAACGGTGATTGCATCCTTGTCCACAAAGACGTTGAGAACAGAGTCATGGGATGCAGCCCAGCTTCCAGCATGACTTATTAACATTCGCCTCAGAGCAACACCCTTCAACATCACTGCCATCCAGATCTACGGCCCAACGACTGACTACGATGACGAAGACGTCGAAAGCTATGATCAACTACAAGAAATCATTAAGGACGTACCCAAGAAAGTTATCGTAGTCATTCGGGGGAATCTGAACGCCAAATCAGAGCATTACGCTTACACCAACCGGTGTAATATCTCCAGATCCTTTTGAAATGGCAGAAGAATGAAAGGGGGTTTCGACCACTAGTCTTGGCTGTTTCTAACAACTTGGAGCTAGTAAACACTGTTGGTCCCCACAAACAATCTAGACAATTGACATGGTACAGCTCCGAAGGACAGTCCCACAACCAGATCAACTGCATCCTAGTCCCAAAACGCTTCAAATCAGGACTCAAAATAGCTAAAACATGCAGCTTCCCTGAAGCAGGTATTGGAAGCAATCATGACCTGGTTGTGATAACATTCCGGCTATGCTTGAAGATGATTAAGAAACCAACATGCGCCAGACACACTTTTGATCTTGACAAACTCAAAGATGCTGATTTGATAGAAGAGTTCCAGGCGATGATTGGTGGAAAGTTTGGACCTCTTACGACTTTGACCAATGAGGAAACATTGGACATAGGCGTCATATTAACTTTCAATTCAGCCATAACGTAAATGGCTCACAAGATCATAGGGAAACACATCGTCGTCCAAAAAAGCCATGGGTCACAGAGGACTTCCTGAAGCTGTGTGATAACATGAACTAAAATTATAAAAGAGCTGTCAAGATGGAGAGAGAAAGTATAGAGAAGCAGACAGCAAAGTAAAATCAGAAATGAAGAAAACTAAGGACCCCTGGATGTAACAGCAGCGCGTTGAAGTTGAAGGAAGTCAGGGCAATAGCAACAGGAATGACGCATTTCAGATTGTGAGAGACCTGACAACTGAAAAGCAGGGAAGGACTACTAACATCCAGAATAAAGCTGGAAATTGTCTCACAGAAGAGCAAGTAATTTTAGAGAGATGGAGAGACTATTGGTATAGCTAGATTACTACCAGCTCAATAGAGAAGAAGACCAAGTCCCTATTTTATGTGAGGAGGTTAAAGCCGCAATCAAAGCATCAAAGAAAGGGAACTACGCGAGCGTTTATAAGATAACCACAAAACTACTGAAGGCAGAAAAAGAGGCAATGATTATGGCCCTAACCGCCATATGCAACAAGATCTGGAGCACAGGGATTCGGTCCACTCCTTGGACATATTCCCTCGTCATTGTACTTCATAAATAGGCCAACCTCCAGCAAAACGAAGAACTACCGCACCATAAGTCTTATAAGTCACCCCAGCAAAATTATACTGAGGTTGATGTTGAACAGACTTGTGGCTACTGCTGAAGCCATCATAGCTGAATTGCAGGCAGGATTTCGTGCAGGAAGAAGTACAACTGAACAAATATTTAGCATCAGAGTGATCTGTGAAGAATACCTCCAGCACCAGCAAGACCTATACCACGTGTGCATTGACTTAAGAAAGGCGTTTGACAGGGTCTGGCATACAGTACTGTGGGCTGGCATACAGTACTGTGGGCAACCATGAGGAAATACAACATCGATGGCAATCTAGTTAAAGTCATTCCGAACCGGAACAAGAATGCCACTAGTACAATTTCCTGAATAGCAGTTTTGGCAGCTGGTTCCGTACTACCGTCGGTGTGCGACAAAGATGTCTCCTTTCCCCACTCTCTTTGATATATTTCTTAAGAGAATCATCGAAAATGCCTTGAAAGAACATGAAGGGGCGGTGAGCATTGGTGGTAAAACAAGCACCAATCTTTGTTTTGGTGATGGCACTGACCTGACATCTGCCTGGCCGGAGGTAAAGATGAAATATCATGCCTGTGAAGTGTCTTGATGAAACATCAGTAACACATAGCATGAAAATCAGCGCAGAGAAAACAAAGTTAGTAATTAACAATGTTCAGGGAGCCAAAGTTTACATCAAGATTGGTGACAAAGCTTTAGAAACAGTAAAAACCTTCAAGTAGCTGGGACCCATCATCCGAGATGATGGATCTAAGCCAGAGATTTGTAAGGAAGGAACAAACAACAGGTGTTTGGGGCAGGCTGAAACCCATTTTGAAGGACCGTAACATGACCCTGAATACTAAATTCTACCTACCCTGATCCCTTGTCCTGTCCGCCTTCCTCTTTGTATGAAAAACATTGGCCCTTGATGCAGACCTTGAAAAAAGGATCACACCAATGGAGATACGATGGTATTGGAAGATCCTGGGGATCTCTTACACATAGCATCATTGAACTAAAGAATAGTTTCGGCAGGAAAATCCAGGTCGCATAGGGTCCCATGAAAATCTCCTGACAACTGTAAAGAAACCGAAGATGAGACAGTAAGGGGGCGTGTATCACACACCTGGACTTGCTAAGACGATTCTGCAAGATACTGTTAGGCACAGCAGAAAAAGAGGAAGACGGAGAAAGCGGTGTGAATAAAACACCATTAATGGACAGAACTGACGTTTAGAGACTCCCAGCAAGCAGTTGAGGATTGGGTTAGATGAAGGAATGTTGTTTCCATCCCAGCATCGGCGCCCCAGCGACAACAGATGTCACGGGACAGGTGACGGAACAAGAGGATGAGGTTTCGCAACACAAGAAAAAGTCACATAAAAGTTACGGATACAAAGATCTATTTAAGCCGTTATATATTCACATTTTCACCAAACAATTGTTCATGCAAGGTACTAAGTACCCCAAAAATATAGTTATATACAGGAAGTAAAAATAGCAAAGCTAAAAATTGAAAATCCTGCTATCAAAATCATTGTCCTATGGTGGTATTCTCTCAAATGGTTCAGTATCTTGAAAACATGCATCGTATACAGAGTCTACCGCCTTTTTTGCCTCTTCTTCCGTAATATCTCGTACACATAAAATGCTTTTCACTGCTCGGAACTTGACACATTCCTTTAAAGGAAGATTACAAAAAAAGAATTGTTTAACTTCAAAAGGTCACTTTCCAAGACATGAGTGCTTTATTAAGTACAGTACACAGAAAATGGGAACTGTCAAAAACCAAATGTGGGAAGGGTGTCAAAATCCATTACTTTACATTAAAAAATCGAATTCGATTTTAACGAGAATCTGATAGAAAAAATTTAACGCTTTCAATTTGTTGAAGCTTTTCAAAAGAGATAACAACACCATGAAATAAAGCAGATATCTCGTACTTCCTCACTGTGATAAAGAATAGTAATTACACAGGTGGCATAAATAAATTTCGAAAATAAAGCCGAAATTCAAAACAAAAAGAATTCCATCTGGTAAGAAGAAATGTAAGCAGGTTATATACTTATTAATGGGAATGGAGTGACCTGAATCAAATGCATGCATCCCGAAAAATGAGTTCCTTAAAGTTCTTTTGAATTCATCTTTTTACGTTTTCTCTCCTGACAAAGAAAACTGGGCCAATATGTCCTACGATCATACTCTGAAAACAAAAATTAATACACTGTACGCCTACACCAAAAGTAAAAACTAGCTAAATGGGTGGGAGCTAACTTTTGTAGTTGCTATTTGCTGTATACAATTGTTTACGCGACTTGACTAACGTAACCATTTAAAGAAAAAACACTTTAAAGGTCAGACTTTAAGTTTAGTCACGTTTTAGTCCCTTTTTCAGTCTCTAGTTCCTCTAATGATACTTCACCAATTATTACCATAAATGTTGTTTACATAAGTTGAAGATCCTCAGAGAGCTTAAAATGTCACTCCAACTAAGAGAGAATCTCTTACCTGGTGTTGCTTTTTCCATCCAAACCTTAGCCTGCCAAAATTTTCTTTCCAAAAGAAGCAGTCTCCACTAAGATTTGCAGCTCTTACCTGAAAAACGATCAAAAGGTTAATTCCTTGTTTCTCAAGGTAAGTTAAAGACTCTTAATTAATCAAAATAACAAATGCTTGGAGATAAAGCTACCAAAATCCACCTCTTTAAACACAACGTCTTTGTGGGTATATAATATAATATAATATAATATAATATAATATAATATAATATAATATAATATAATATAATATAATATAATATAATATAATATAATAATATAATATAATATAATTTGATACAATAATATCAAATTCATTTTATCTATATTACATTATCCTCTTAATTCCTTGCACTCCATGAGTGTTGGGGTCAGTTGATCTGACCTTCAAAGGGAACTAGCTGTTCTGTGGCAGATTCAGCCCTTTTAGGATGACTGGGATGAGACGCGAACATTCGGATCTTGGGGAAAGAACGGTACATGAAAGTGAAAGGTATGGCTGCAAAAATGATCCGNAATATAATATAATAATATAATATAATATAATTTGATACAATAATATCAAATTCATTTTATCTATATTACATTATCCTCTTAATTCCTTGCACTCCATGAGTGTTGGGGTCAGTTGATCTGACCTTCAAAGGGAACTAGCTGTTCTGTGGCAGATTCAGCCCTTTTAGGATGACTGGGATGAGACGCGAACATTCGGATCTTGGGGAAAGAACGGTACATGAAAGTGAAAGGTATGGCTGCAAAAATGATCCGGTTAAGAATGGTTTCCAATAGCTCATGTGGTAGAGCATGTTAGTATGACAGTCATAGGCAATGGTTCAAATCTAGTTTCGTGCACATACATTTTTCAATTTTCTAATGTTCTAAAAATATGTTTAATGTCACTATTGAAAAGGCAAAGCGGTAACAAATCAAAATTGAAACAGCAGGGTGTAAATGATGGGTGGAAAAGATTGAATGAAAACAATACTTCTGGTATTATTTACTAATTGTACTACTCTGTTGAAATGCAAAAAAAACCCCAACAAAAAACCAAGTATCGAAGGGGCAAACAAAAATTCAGTGTGATCACAAAAGTCTCTGTCATTCTTTTTGAAAACTTTGTTGCCAATAACTGTGGGAATATGAACTAAACATAAAATCCACTGTAGCAAAGAGGTAACCATAAACACGCAATAACCAGGTCATGGCTCACAATCGAAGAACACACTAATTTTTGAAACTACCCTTGGCAGACAAAACGTATGAGTTCCTCACTAAGACATTGGCTGTTGATTACATTTCTCTGTACTAGTGTAGATTTCAGATTGTTAACACCCTTTCTAAAACTAAGTTTTACAGATTACTAAATTAGGAAATCACTGACATGGGAAGGTGAAGAAAAGCTTAATATCAGACCTATAGTTTGAACAAATGCACGACTTTTATATTTTCATAAGAAAATGGCCTTCAAATTATCTGTATTATTTTAGTTACCTTTAAGGTAAAATTAACAGACGTACTACTATCAGTGGGCCTTAAAGCTGACAATTCCTTTGGTTTGGGATGTGTGAGATCATATTACTGGAACAACATCTGCCTTTCTATGTAATAATTAAAGAATGGAGTTCAGAAGCATTTCCCATAGAACTTAATAATTTTGATAACCATTCTTACATTAGCCGCCTGCTATTGCTGTCATTTCTCTGTCAGCAGTAGGCAATAAAAAGGAATACATTATCTTAAACCTAATATCAAGACTCTAATTTTCTGTGAAGAAAACTGTCTCATAATTGCATTGGGGTTTAAGAATAATTAATTATCTGTGTTATAGTCTGTACAAAATATCAACTGAACAGAATATCATACTGAAAACCAGAACAGTGAACTCCACACACACAGTTACCTCAGTACATGCTAGATGTGCCAGTGATGTCATATCATAATTTGCTCTGCAATAATCAAATGCATGTATGAGTTCATGAGTCAGAACATCAGTCATACAGGATTTGCTCCAAATGGTATTCTCACACAGAACAACCTGAAAAGAGGGCAGCAACAAATAATCCATGAATAAATTATTGTGGGATCATGGGAACAAGTGCATAGGATTTCTTTTAGAAATTAGCAAGTATTAACTAGAAATCATTCTGGTATGAAATTTTTTATTCTCTTTCTATATTCCTGGTAACATGGGAGATGCATGGTCTAGGGAAAGTTACTTCAAGGTGGTTCAGCCTTGCAACAATTGGGCCAGGTTAAAGTAAATTACAATTAAATTTTCATTAAAAAATAAATACTTCCTCTGGGTTAGACTTCCTTAAGTGTGGGTGGGAAAAATTATAAGGGTGACTTATGAAATCTGTTCTGGATAAAATATCCCTGTTTGTCAGCAGCAATGATATCTCTTCTAGGTACATATTAATTATTATTGTCTAAATAATGAACTATATTCTCAGAACAATGTAATATATTCTAAACAAATGCAAAAACAATCATGAAAAATTCTTAAAGTCTCTAAAAAGCCCTCAGCTTATTAATAAGTAGTCCAGTTTGACGGTATTTCCTTTGAAACATCCTTATTTCTAACTTTAATTCAATACACCTGGGTGAGAATTATGAAAATTAATTTAATAATCCTGGAGAAAGACCAGACCTTTAAAATCATAACACTGTTCCCATAAATGAGAAGCAACTTTTAATGTAGTAGCTTACTTTTACTGGAAACACATATATGTTACCAGCAGAAGTATTACTACTCTCATAGTTGTCAACAGCTTGGCAAATTGTTGACCTATGGTTACTATTATTCATCATATTTATCATGGTTTTTCCTGGTGTCATTGCATGGATCCTGCTATGCTACATTTTAATGGAATACTAATACATTACCTCTTTGGTCTCTGGATCAAATCCTCCAAGAATTCTTCCACTACATGGCTCACAAACAACATGTTTGGTCAAGTGCACATCACTACATGTTCAAAAGCAAAACAGTTAACTACATACTGGGCACATATAGTAAAACATTATACATGAAGGAAGTATCAAATGTTAAAAATAATGAACAAAAGTCATTTTCTGCTTTTCAAAAATTTTATATAACAAAAATTATGGAGCAAAAATAAAATTGGGTTTAAGTGCTTCAGATGTTATATTAGCTGTTTCCTATTAAAATAACCTTGCATCTGTAAGTTACACAGGACTGTGTGGGTTTCTAAAAATATGCTGCGGAAAATGATTTGGTCATAACTTCATTACTGCAAAAAGTGACACATTTAAAGATTCCTACATAATGTTTGTACCAATAGGATGGCCTATCTTATCATTTTATTTTCCCCAATACAAATAGAAAATAATATACTATAATTGGTAGCACCTACATTATTCCAAAACTACTTCTTGGGGAAAAATGTAACTGAAACAATAGGGAAAAAAGATCTAAATATCACTTAATATTTTTGGTAGATATTAAAAGAATTTTTTTTCAATCACTTAGAAACACAAGTTTTCAGTAATAAAAATAAAAGTGTTTTAAGTTTCTTTGATAAAAGGATTTCTTCTGTATTACAAGATCAATTAAATTTCCCTTGTAAGAATTACCAACCCATTTAAAATACTTTAATCCGACACGAAATTAAAAACCAAATCAAAACCTTGATATCTTGTTACAAAAAAAAGTTAAAGAAACAACAAAAAGAGAAAGAAAATCACTGTGTTAATGTTTAGGAATCAATAAACACACAAGTGAATATAGTCATGCAACTATATATAAAAGTGATGGAAAAATACTGTAGTAATGCTTGATTCCAGGTGGATTGATTCAAAAGACTAGCTTCCATGGCAATGAAATGCAAAAAAATTACCATGTAGATGGTCAACAGTTTTAAAACAAGAAAACAAAAGTGAATATGGTCATCTTGATAACTTCAAAATTCAAAGTATTGATCAAGAAAATAACCAGATTATATCATAGTCAAATTTTTTATTTCTCTACAAAATTGTCAAGATAATAAAAATGAAATCAAAAACAAGCTATATATACAAGAAATTTGTTGTGTAAAAGTAAACAGTGTTATTTCAGTAATCCCCTACTCAATTCATACTTAATAATCATTCATCTACAATCATTCAATGTAGCAACTTTGTAGTAATTTCAAAATTGAGCTTACCATCCTTTTGCCTTTAGTGCATTAAGCATAAATTTTACATAAGGTGCTATCAGAAGGAAAAAGCATGACATTAATACTGGTTATTTTAGCAATTATGTAAGTTTTTAAAATACAGTAAAAATAATTGTTAATAGTTAACAGTGGCTTCTACCCTTGCCATTGGTGAATTTCATAGAGAAAAGTGCAAAACTCACTTCAAAAAAACAACAATGACTGGTTTTAAAATATAACTGTTTTATAGCAGTCTTATTCTGACAAAAATGGTAAAATTTTATCTACACATATGTACATATAAGTTACCATGTACACACACACATTTACACATTCACACACACACATACGTGCTCTCTCTCTCTCTCTCTCTCTCTCTCTCTCTCTCTCTCTCTCTCTCTCTCTCTCTCTCTCACTCTCTTGGGTATTGTAAATCAGTTATGCCAAAGCAGAATGAATTGAGGTTGAGGCACAACTATTATTCAATGGTTTGCTGGATATGTTCAAAGCTGGCATACAGAGCTTCATCAGAAGATCTAAGGTCAAAGCTTGGGCTAGTCAGTCACAGAAAAATTAAAACAAATAAGATTGCAGTACTGAGGTCACCTGCTTAGAAATGATAACAACTCATGGCCAAGTACAATACTTCATATTGATACAGTGGCTCCCTATCCAACCAGTAGATGGATTTACAACATTAATCAAGTTCTCCTCAGCCTTCAGATCACCAAAGAGCTTGCTTAAGGCAGAAGAGGTTTGTGAGAGACTATCAAGTTATCAAAAATAAAATCAAAAAATGCCCTTTCAAGGCACCCACCCACCACCAAGGAGAGAAAGAAGAAGTAAAGCCAACCAGTAAGTAAGTATTCATATGGCAGTCAAAAAAGATGTCTAAGTTTTGATTTACTTTAATGCTAGCCAGAGGGCCATCAAATTCTTTATATGGACACATTGATAGTACCTCATTGGTTTCTCAGTTACATATACAACACTAACTCTTACATATAATGAGCTTACCTAAAGCTAATTTAAAGCCTTTTGCAGTTTTGGTTGATCCTTTGCATTTTTGGTCATTTATCAAGTCATTCAATAACACAGTTAGTAGATCATCAGTTAGTGATGGTGATAAATTTGCTAGATTGCATGAGAATTTTACTGGAAAGGTGAAAGGGTGCTGGAGTCTTGTGCTATTGTGGAACCAAGTGGAACCAACAGCCTGGGGGCATAGTAGCTAAGGATGTTAAGAACCACTGCTTAAACAAGAAATCATAACTGAAAACTGCAATGATTAAGTCAATTACCAGAGATGACAGCATCTACCCACTTTTTAGCCAGCAATACCCCAAGACCTCCTAATCCAGGTGGGTCACCACTCCAGAAGAACTTGCATTTGTTATCCTTCCCTTCAATTTTATAGGTCAAACTGTGTAAACATCTTGACCACTTCATGTCCCCTGTCACCAATTGTACTGGCCATGACAGTCCCTATTTAGATGTTGGATGTTCCAGCTGGTCTATCAATCTGGGTTGGTAGAGGGTTTCAGGTAACACAGACTCACATAAGCAACACAACTTTCAATCATGATTGAAGCAAAATTTTACTGCCAGATGCCCTTCCTGATGCCAATGCCTTCAAAAGGACTAAGTGGGTTTTTTTCTGAGATAACATCTCATCATAGTTCTCAGTTAACTTGGACCAAATTGCCTTTTCATTGTCAAAAGATCATCAGCATAGCCACATGTTTCAAACCTGCTATGACTCCTCTGTTGGACACCACAGGAACTACTGGTACCCATGAAATAGCAGGATTTTTATTCAAGGCTTACTCCTCTAGATCTGCCATACCCTGTCTATGCCCATGCATATTAACAAGGTAACCTCAAGAAGGATGTGGCTCTTCACCATGCAGTTATTTACACTGGAGAAGCTGTACTTTGTGCATCACACAGTGTTGGGATGCAAGGAGGCCAGTCAAGGATGTCCCAGAGCCACTCAGAAAGGTACTACTCCCTTACATACTCTTTTGCCCTTAGGGTACAGAAATCATAGTGCTTAATACTTTACAGTAAAGACAAATCTACTGTTGATGGCTGCAGTCAAAAGCATTCACCTCTTCTGCATGGTGCCATAGTAAATGTACAAAATGAAACCCAAAAGGCTACTGTTGAAGATTCAAACAAGGTATAGGGGCCAAGATTCTACTATCACAGCAGTCTGAGTCAAAATCTGTACTTCCTATTGTTTCTGTCAGGGTATGTTTCAAAGGATAAACACCACTTGTTGAAACACTTGCCATGTTAAATCCAGAATCCAATAGGTCATTTTGTTCAATAGGAGTAGCAAATAAGCTTGATATTGATTGTGGAGGTATCATAATGAACACTGACACTTTCAATATGAGCATGCCTGCTAAGGCCATAGAAATATCCCTTGTGGCCACAAGCACAATTGGAAAATCTAAAAGCTGCAAAATAGCAGAACTGCCCAGAGTGATAACAGTGAAAAATTTTGTGAAATTTAAGTGGTAGACTTTTACACAGGAATGAAGTTATGCACTTTAGCCACCTCAAAGATTTACCACTGCCCACAAAGGCTGGTGAAGTGACTTTACTGATAGGTCAAAATGTACCAGATGTACTCAAGCCTATTGAGATAAGAAAACGTGGTGATGGTATTTCATGTGCAGTTAAAATTGCTCTTGGATGGGTAATTAATGGGTCAGCAAGTTGAAGTCAAGATGCGCCTGTGACATGTAACTTCATCCTGGGTGAACATGGGTCATCACAGTCAGCCCCAGAAATGCAAGTGGAGATGCTTTTGAAACTAGATCATGGGTGCTTTATGACTGATAAACCACAGTAATCATTTGAGGATACAAAGGCAAAAGAGATCGGAATGACAGAGTTGAGTTGCCAAATGGCTATTGCATATTGAATATTTAATGATGCATATACCAAAATTTGGGAGAAGGCTACAAAGAGATCCAGAGCTCCACAAAAAAATGCTAGTGGCATCAAAGCTTTAGTAGAGAAAGGATATGCTGAAGAAGTAAGGACAGAAAATAATGCATAATATGGTGAAATATGGTACCTCCCTCATTATAATGTGGTTAACACTAACAAGCCAAAGCAATTTAGGATTGTGTTAGACTATGCTGCACAATACAGTGGCACATCTTTAAATATGAGTGTTCTTTAAGGATCATGAAATCCTAATTTACACTGGCAAACAAGTCTTGTCAGTCATGATCATACTGATGTTAATGTTAATGAGAGTTACTAAATTTCTGGTAACAAATACCAAAGAAATAGACCAGGGACTTCTAAAACTGTTCAAAAGATACTCAACTTGGCCCAGCTTAAGCAGACCCATTCCATGGTTTTTGAGATTTTGTGGTTGATGATAAATGGCAGATCCAAGCAACCTCATCTGCTTACAGTGGTGGAAATATGTAAAGCTGCACCAGCCATAAGACAATTTGTTCAAAGTCAGGTGATTCCTGATGAAACAAAAGTACTCAGGCAACGAAACTGGTTAATCAAATCCAGTAAACTTCACAAGCTTAAGCCATATTTTGACAATGAAGGAATTCTTAGGGTCAGAGGCAGATTAAATGAACCTTCGTCATGGGTGGAGGATGGAAAAGGGAGACTAGATCAATTTGGGATGTGACAAAAGCCATCACAAAGGATTAAGTGCTTGATGACAAAAAACTAAACACTTTGTTCTGTGAGATAAAATCAGCCTGAAATGGTTGATGACCATACTGATCCTCTACCTATTACACCAAACATGATGTTATAGCTGGGTAAGGACTTCAATGGTCCTCCAGGTGCATTTACTAAGGATGACATTTACAAATGGCAATGGTGGTAAATTCAGAATTTGGGTGACCTGTTCTGGAATTTTTGGTGTAAAGAACAATTTTTTACCCTGCAGCTCCATCAAAAATGGTTAAAAGATGGAAAGTGACTTCTCTTGGTAGTTGACAATTTTACCAAGAAACAATTGGCTACTTGCTAGGGTAAATGAAGTTTATTCAGATCAAGATGGAAAAGCTATAAGAGTAAACTGAAAACCATGTGTAATCCTGTGGTTGTAAGCACAGTCACAAAGTAATGTATGTTAAATCCTAACATGGACTAACTTGTAACTAGTTTGCTATTGTTAAATAACAGTTAACTAATACAAAACTGTACATGTTTACCCCTCATTAACAGTTAGGGGCCAGAAATATGGTGAATAATTAGTTACATAGAAACTGTACTGTTATGTGACTGGCTTATAGCAGAATAATTATAGTATGATTCTAGTGTGTTGTGGGAAGAGTTCAGAATCATGCTTGTCATTTTGGGTTTTGGAATGATTTAGTATTTTTATTAGTCATTTGTGTAGGAGTAAGAAATGAAGCCAAAGTTTGGTTCTACTTTCAGTGGCTGTTCAGTAGGAGAAGTCATACTAAATTTGAACATACATAGTTAAACTTATAGTTAAAATTAGAGTTCAAGTTAAAGTCAAGTTAAAGTTTTAAATCAGAAAACTACAGATTAGGGCTGATGTAATTAATTCACATGGTTATCACATTACACTGGTTGTTATACATATATATTCTGATGTTTTGACTGTTAAAACTTGGATAATAAATACTGTGGAACTGTATCACACTTCATACTTGCGTCTTTCATCCATTGATCAGAAAAACCCTTTAGTTGCCATGTACACACACACACACACACACATTCACACTGTCTGTCTCTGTTTGTCCATATATATATATAAAGCTTTCGATTCGGTTATCCGTATTAAAGTGCTCAATACATAAATGCAGAGCGTAATATAAGATATATATATATATATATATATATATATATATATATATATTAAAATAGAAATATTTATGCTCTGTCTTCAAATTTAACACTGTGTGGGAAAGTTTGTTAGTGCATCTGTATATATGTGCGCGTGTGTAGCCACCCCAGTACTGAGAGTTGTATTAAAGTCTTAAGCCCCGGTATTGTAGTTGCACCTTTGCCCAGGCTTCATTTCTACCTATGCCTAATTAAATAAATTCAAACTTAAATTGTATAAACTTAAACCTAAAAACTTATATATTAATATATGCCAACATATTGCTGTGCAAACTGTTTATGTTAAATCTAAGGACTGGTCAGACCAGTGACAAGGGGCCCATTTCGATCTCGATAAAAAAGATCCACCAAATATGACCTCACTCAAACAAATCACGTAACATTCGAAACAGAAATTGGGTAATTGTACCTTGATTCCATTCTTTTCCTCACCAATACGTTAATCGAACGCAAACAACTGAGGATACACTGAAAATCACCCTGGTTCTAGCAATGATTTTTCAGCTGAAATTCTACAAATAAAGTAAAACTCACATGAATTGAACGACTTATTTGCCCAGTCCATACACCTGGCATGCTCTTTCGTTGCACCTTTTGTGGAATCGGACGATCGAGGCAGTTTTGCTTTCTTGTCATCATTTGATAAGGAGGAATGAAAATCACTGCCGTCCTCGCAACTTGCGTCCATCTTTTCCATCACTGAGAAAACATACCTCAAGATATTTATGATAATTATTCGTTTTTTGAGTGTTAATTATTTTGGATGAAATCGAAGAAAGCAGTTAAGACCTTAAAGCAACAATGGAAACCAGTTACAATGGGATCATTCCTTCACCTCTGGCAGGAGTCACAGAATACATGTATTTCAATGGGTTTCAAATTTATGATGTGATGGAGAAACTAACAAGACTTCTCTTGTGCCAAGTTATATTTTATTTTAATTTAATTTGTATTAATTTAATTAAATTAATACAAATTTTAGAAGCAGTTTATAAACACGTTAAAGGCTACTGGAAGACCTGCAATTTACTGTAAAGTTAGACCTCACAGAAACCAAAACGAAAAAGCACCATTATTTACTAACACATTGACAATTTAGGCATCTGTCGGGTTTCGAAAAACTTCTGGTTCAGTATTTTCAGTATCAGAAGAGCCAAAATAATTTTAAGAGCCACACTCTTTGCAGAGATACCTCGTGCTAAAAACCTCATGTTGCAAGAAAAACATGGACCAGTGAAAGGGCATCTCATCTCAGCAAAAAANGTTATTAATACAAATTTTAGAAGCAGTTTATAAACACGTTAAAGGCTACTGGAAGACCTGCAATTTACTGTAAAGTTAGACCTCACAGAAACCAAAACGAAAAAGCACCATTATTTACTAACACATTGACAATTTAGGCATCTGTCGGGTTTCGAAAAACTTCTGGTTCAGTATTTTCAGTATCAGAAGAGCCAAAATAATTTTAAGAGCCACACTCTTTGCAGAGATACCTCGTGCTAAAAACCTCATGTTGCAAGAAAAACATGGACCAGTGAAAGGGCATCTCATCTCAGCAAAAAATAAAAAACCACCTAACTATTTGAGACACTATTCACAATAAACGCTCTGAATAATCTACAATCGCTTACAAAACCAACAGAAACAGGCTACGTTAACTAATAAACCTGTCAACGTTTTTAAAAAAGCAAATCTCTTTCTCCATCCATCTCAACGTTCTTTTCTTCTTTCTTCTTCCTTCTTCTAGCTTTATCCCATTTTTAGTGCTGGGTCGCTGCGGCAGTCAATCTCTTCCAAGTTGTTCGATCCAGAGCGTCATCCTCTTCTGCTCCTCCTTCGTGATGCAATCCATCCATCTTAGCTTGGGGCGTCCTTTTCTTCTCCTGCTAGGTAGTGGCATCTCCGTTATTCTTCGGTAGACATAGTTTTCTTCCTATCTTTTAACATGCCCGAGCCATCTCAACCTTGCTCTTCTGCATCTCTCTGTGATACTCGTAACATACATCCTCTCTCTAACACCTCCATTCTCCGTCTTCTTCTCTGAACTATCTTTTTTAGCCGTGTCCAGTCGTAATACCGTAGCCGTCGTCCATTCCTCATAAGTGTACGGCGATGTTCTTGCACGTCGCTTGAGGAGTACGCCCTAGCCAGTCATGGAAAATGATTTTTTTTTTGCTGCCATAATCATAGATTTGGGGCAACGTTTTACCCCGGTTGCCCTTACTGCCGCAACCCTACTCCTTTATCCAGGATTGGGACTGGCTGCAGCGCAACTTGGTCAATCACAGAAAGCGAAGATCAACTTGAACACCAGGCGGAGAGTTCACATTTAACCACTGTCTAGGACTGAGGTTGGTGAGTGCCAGGGAGTGCCTAAACGCCGATGGACCATATGCACTGCACCTTTTGGGTCCCTGACTGCTCCGAGTCCACCCTGGCTCAGTTTAACTCCCTCACGGAAGTCAGTAACATGGTGCACCACGGGAAGGTCACCATGTTACACCATGTCAACGTTCTTTATTTATAAAATTTTGATTTTATTCCTGGATCGTATCTCTTATTTGTACAACAAGTTTATTCTTTGGTTTTTCTGATCTGATAATTTTTCTATGGCTTTGTCATGGAAATCACTAACTTTTGAAACCAGTTCTGAATAGATTGACAACATGGGAAGAGCATTCAAACAGGTATGGCTTATTTTATTTCTTAAATGGTTTTGATATGTTTTGGTTTGAAAAACAGCTCTCAGTCTCGGCAGCCGACACATCATGTTGTTAGAGCCAATTTTACAAGTTTGTGCACCTCAGAGAAAAGTCTGACATAAAATATTATCAGTCAAAGAAGACCGCAAACTGTTAACATCGGTTAATACCTTGCTTAGGCCCTTCAATCCTACCGGAGAACAGGCTACCGACAACAGTCCACCAAAATGCTCGGTCCTGGGCTGGTCGTTCTAGCTGACTCCAGTTCTTTCCCATTTCCTTGCTGTCGGCATCAAGATCTCGTCTCCAAGTATTTCTAGGCTTTATTCTCTTCCGCTTTCCTTGGGGGTTCCACTTGAGTACTTGCCTTTGGATGTTACTGGCTGGCTTCCCAAGAGTGTGTCCAATCCACCTCCCATTTTCTGCCCTTGATTTCGTCTTAGGCTGGTAACTGGTTGGTGAGTTGTTACAGGTCTGTATTTCTGATGGTGTCAGGTCGGGGGTTCTGAGGATTTTCTCAGGCAGCTGTTGAAGAACGTCTGCACTTTCTTGATGGCAGTCTTTGTTGTTCTCAATGCTTCTGCTTCATACAGTAGGACTGACTTGACGTTAGAGTTTAACAGCTGTTTGTGCGCTTTGAAAGAACTTTGGAGCTCCATATGATCTTTAGCTGTTAAAATGCTACTCTTGCTTTGATGTCTGCATATGTACCGGCTCTATTATCAATGATGCTGGCAGATATATGAAGGACTCAACATCTTCCAGTCTACTTCCGTAGAGTTCGACCGTGGCATCGGTTAACGGTTGAATAAGTGAATTCTTGTATATAATTTGTAGCTATGTGTTCTGCTTTTGTTTTACAAGTATTGAGTAGCTTCTGCAAGCCATGGCAAATAGGAGAGCTGGAACAGTTGAAATATAGTTTGAGGATAGACTGTGATTAATAAGTTGATAGTGTCTATTTAGCCGGGCGCCTGGTTAAATAATAGCTACCAAGTTCGAATGCTTCAATACACTCAATGTTAGCAAATCGTTCTTGCGACTCTATGCAGATAATGTTGCATACTTCCTTTGTAGAGATCTTATTTGCATTTGTTACTTGAAAACTGTATTTTCAACGTTATGCCTAACTGACTAAATAGCAGTGATACAACTTTTGAGCTCATTAGCAACAGTGACCAAACCTGCATTTCTTGACTGAAACACTGGGTATAATAAATCAATGTGAGGAAAGGTATGATGAAAGAAATCCAAGAATAGCAAAAACTTTGAATCGTCCAAAACCTTTTGAGGTTACAGCTTCAATAGACACCAATTCATTATTAGTGTAAAACATTCCTTTAAAAGATCCTGCATTTTGACAACACTGTTTACCGTTCTGCTCTTAAAATTCCATCTTGTGGCTGATACTGTCTGACCGGCGGACACTTCCAGAACTGATGTGCGTTTGGGGACATCGAGAAAAAGGTAACGAATACAGAGAGATTTGCAAAAACTATTCTTGTGATCCTGATAGTTGAAGCTGCTTGCTACATAGCCAAATTCAGTTGATGTGGGTAAAGTAAACAAAACAGCATTTGGGTGTTCTTCTATTATTTTAGCCTCCACACCTCTTGTCCATCCGCTATTGAAAGCTGTTTCATCATATGGTTGTGCTATCCTTTTCTTTGATTTGATAGAAGCCTAGTTCATTCAATACCATTTCGCTTTAACCAGCAGCTGTTGTTTCTGGTGACTGGAGAAAACGGTGAAATCTCCTAAATATTTTGCCACCATTCATGTAGCAAAGACCTAAAACAGATTGTGTGGTGCATGATACGCCAGTTGTGGCGTCAGGTTGCTGTATTGCTTTATGAATTTCTTGTTAATATGTTTCAAACATGCAATCAAGACAGGGGTGCAACTAGAACTTTTTGAATGATCCGTCAACCATTTTCGTTTGTAATGAAGTTGAAAGGTCTTGCCACTTTTTGTCACTGGCTTTGAGAACAAAATGTNTGGGTAAAGTAATCATATCAGCATTTGGGTGTTCTTCGATTATTTTAGCCTCGTCACCTCTTGTCCATCCGCTATTGAAAGCTGTTTCATCATATGGTTGTGCTATCCTTTTCTTTGATTTGATAGAAGCCTAGTTCATTCAATACCATTTCGCTTTAACCAGCAGCTGTTGTTTCTGGTGACTGGAGAAAACGGTGAAATCTCCTAAATATTTTGCCACCATTCATGTAGCAAAAACCTAAAACAGATTGTGTGGTGCATGATACGCCAGTTGTGGCGTCAGGTTGCTGTATTGCTTTATGAATTTCTTGTTAATATGTTTCAAACATGCAATCAAGACAGGGGTGCAACTAGAACTTTTTGAATGATCCGTCAACCATTTTCGTTTGTAATGAAGTTGAAAGGTCTTGCCACTTTTTGTCACTGGCTTTGAGAACAAAATGTCATTCTCGCTTGGTGCACAATGCCGTGAGAAATATCCGTAAATTTCTTCACCGGGGGAGGGGGGGCTCTGTACAGTTTTGCGACCGGAAACTATATCTGCCAAATCATAATGCTTAAATGATATTGTTGCATTATTCGACGGCTCTGTGATTTCAGGTACACAACTGCTAGGACCAGGAAAAGCATTGGTGCAAACTTGAGGGGTGGACTGCATGTCAGATGACACTGGATCATTTTCTGCAGGATCATCTTGTACGACTTCGGAATTCGAGGTTTTGAATTTTTGATCAATGAGAGATGGGGTGCTAGAACAGCTGCTACTCGATGCCATTGGTGCAAACGTGAGGGGTGGACTGCAAAACAGATTTTCTTTTGTCCAGCGCTACTTGCTGCTCGCCGAAGGTCGTCTTGTTTCCGTTTTGTAGCTGGCATGCCCTAAACAATTGGGATGCAAAATACTTAATATGGAAAACTGATCTGGATTAAATTTATTACATGAGTAATTTTACTCGTGAGTTTCAAAAAATGGTCTTTTATTAATGAAAAACTAAAAAATTTGAACCCCAATGCAAATTTTAGGATCATGCGCCTTTCCACAAAAGTTGATTCACAGTTACACCATGATTTTGAACGAATTTTTTTTATAAGAATCAAAAGATTCATATTTGGGGGGAAGTTTTTTAAAAACAATGAAAAAGGTTGTATTTTGAGTTTGAAACTATTTGAAATGAAAGCTTGTACTAAGAAAAGTATTTAAGACATTAAACTGGGGTTTAATGCCTCAAATACATCTCTTAGTACAAGCTTTCAAGGGTTGGGAAACTTTGGGAAAATGACGTGAAAAATAAGAATCGCAAAGTCTCAGATAGATTTTTGTAATTCTTATAAAAAAAGATGTGTTTATACATCGCCTAGGTGGGAGGATCGATTTCTGGTGGGAGCACTTGTATTGTTTCTTACTTTTTGTCTATATATTGTTGTCTGGATAGGAGGATAAAGAGATTTTGAAAAGTATTTGCCGTTGTGAATAGCCGTCATTCAAGATTTAAAATGCACTTCCGCGAATGTGTTTTTAAATTTTTTATTTGGGGTCATACTAATATTAAGTAGGGCTGAGGCAGAGGCGAAGGGTTGGTTCCCAATTTTGTTCGGCCCCTAATAGAATTGTTCACATAAAATATTCTTCATATAGATGTGCTGCACGGGAAGGGTTCATATTTTTCTATTTTTCGTGTTAGCTGGCCTCTAAAATAAAATTGTATGATAACGCAAAAATTCAGAATTTCCTATCTCAATCTTAATTTTAAAATCCATTAAAGAAAATAACATTTAAAAAAGAAAGAATTTCAAATAATTTAAAAAAAACAGAAAGTGAAGAACTCATGTCCACATGTTCGAATAAAGGCTCTCTTCGAATATTTTACTGCGTGATAGAAATCCCCTTTACATTGATAGAAATTCAAATTTTTTAAGAATTGGTTTCTCACATTGTATGACAAAATATTGGCTTTAGAAATACACACTTATTGTATTTTGGGTCTACCAAGGCCACAGAAAGTGATCATTTTTCGATGACTTTACAAATTTCCTTCATCAATTTTCTTTTCATTCCTGCTCTCTTTGTCAGTCCAAGATATTTTATAAATTCTTCTCGGGAACCACATTTTCACTGCTTCTATTCGTTTCTTCATGCTTTCATTGATGGTCCAAGCATCACACCCATAATGCTAAACAGACCACACATAACATTCTAGGACTCGAAGTTTAGTTTTTACTTGCAGCTGCCTGTTCTTGAAAATTAAACTCATTTTACTAAAAGCACCCTTCGCTAAAGTGATTCGTTTCTTTATTTCGTTCACACATCTTCCATCTGATGTTATCAAACTACCAAGATAAGTAAACGTTTTAACATTCTTTAAAAATTCTTCATTGATAGTTAAAAAACACTTTGGGGATACACTCTTCTTTGATATCACCATACATTCTGTTTTCTTGATGTTAATCTAGGGTCCATTACTTTCTCTAATGGAATGCACCTTGTCGTGGTGAGAAAGCTTGCGTACCCCAATTACCCGGAGAGCTATGTCGGCGGGAGTTCATCTCCTGGCAGGTTCAACCATGCCGAACAGGTCAATGGATAGGGGTCAGACTAAAAGCATTCCAAAACTTATCTTGGGATGCAGCAAGGTAAGGTGACATTTTGGCGGAGGAATTCATTTGGAATCAACGGCATAATTCACACGGACGCTATGCGGACGAACCCCAATCAAGGTCAACGGATAGGGCCCATCAGTCTTATAATCAGATTACTGCTATATACAGGTCTGGCAAACCGTATATCATTGGTTTTACCTGCTATTTGATAGAATTATGACACAGCTTAACGACAGCTCCAAGGTTAAAGCCCTTGTCACTCAACCAATCAAACTGTTAGACATTGCTTCTACAGCAAACCATGATGATTCCAACCCAAACCCTGTTGGGAGGTTGGAATCGGATCGTCCAAAACAGAAAGTTGGCTTATCAAAACCATCAAACTTTTACAGAATATCAACTCTTAATTGTCGTACTCTACAAACAAAGTCATCTCGTGTGGAATTGAATAAACTGTTATCAGACTATAATATTGCTGTAGCATGTATTCAAGAACATCGGTTTGTTCACTCTCCTAACGATCCTGAAATAATTTCACGTAATCTTGGGTCATCTACACTATTTACAAGCTCAGCAATCAGAAATGAAGCTGGTGCNGCTAAACAGACCACACATAACATTCTAGGACTCGAAGTTTAGTTTTTACTTGCAGCTGCCTGTTCTTGAAAATTATACTCATTTTACTAAAAGCACCCTTCGCTAAAGTGATTCGTTTCTTTATTTCGTTCACACATCTTCCATCTGATGTTATCAAACTACCAAGATAAGTAAACGTTTTAACATTCTTTAAAAATTCTTCATTGATAGTTAAAAAACACTTTGGGGATACACTCTTCTTTGATATCACCATACATTCTGTTTTCTTGATGTTAATCTAGGGTCCTTTCTTTTCACTCTTTAACACTACTTTATTTAAGATGTTCTGCAAATCCATTTCACTTTCAGCTACCAATACAGTGCCGTCAGCATATCTGAAGTTGTTTATGATTACACCTCCGATTTTCACTCCAGGCATGTTCTTGATCCCTCTCAAGATGACTTCACTGTACAGATTGAACAGATACGGTGACAGAACACATCCTTGTCTTACTCCTCGTTTGATCGAAGACCACTTGCTTATTTCTTTATCAATCCTGATAGCTGCCATCTGTTCCCAGTATAAGTTCTGAATCAATTGCAAATCTTTTCCATCAATTTCTAAGTCCTTCAATATTTTGGACAATTCGTGGTGCCTCACTTTATCAAATGCTTTGCTGTCATCAATAAAGCTCTAATACAAATCCTTCTGGACTTCCACTGCTCTTTCAGCCATCATTCTTAAGATGAAAATAGCATTTCTGGTACTTTCCCCCTCTACATATGCATTTTGCTCTTGTGAGGTATCTTGCCTTATTTTGATCTTCATTCTGTTCAACAGAATTTTCAGGATCAGTTTCATCATGTGGCTCATTAGGTTGATGGCCCTGTGTAGTTCTCATTCAGTTGCACCAGGTCTTTTAGGCAAAGCTATAAACACTGATTTGCTGAGGTCAGATGGTATGTGCCCTGTGTTGTATATTTTGTTTGCAATATTAGTGACTATTTCTACTCCAAACTCGTTTAGCTCTTTCACCAATTCTGTTTCAATGTTGTCAGGTCCTGCTGCTCTTCCTTTTCCCATTTTTTGAATAGCAAACTGAACTTCTGCCTTCATTATAGTTGGGCCTTCCTTTTCTTTTCTTATCACTGTCTTCTCTTCTCTTTCATTTTCAAAAAACTCTTCTATACATTCTGTCCACCTGCCAAGGATCTCCTCTTTTTCCTGAATAATACTGCCATCTATTTATCCACTAGAGGTACAGTTTTTCTTTCCAGTTATCTCCTTAATTTCCTGATGTATGTTTCTTGCATCTTTATTTTTCAGTTCTTCAATTTTCTTACACTTGCTATTGAGTCAGTTTTCCTTTTCCTCATTACATTTCTTTCTGATGTTGTTATTCAGTTCTTTGTACTTATCAATTTTCTGCTTTGCAGCCCTTCTTTTAATCATCCATTCGAGTATTTTATCAGTCATCCACTTTTGTTTTGCCCTTTTCCTGATTTTAGGAATGACACTTTCAGCTCCTTGTACTATGGCACCCCGAAAAATAGACCATTCATCAGCTGTTTCACCTTTATCTTCCAAAGCGCTATAACGAATTTGTACCTCCACTTTAAACTGCTGTTTTAATACCTCATTCCTTCTTGAAAGGGATACCTCCAACTTTGGTGTTATTTTGGATATTTTAAGTTTCCTCAGCTTAATCTTCAAGGAGCACACTAACAACGCATGATCGCTGCTACAATCTGCTCCTGGGTAACATTTCACCTGCTGAACTGCATTCCTGAACCTCTGGTTGATTGTTATGTAATCTATTTGAGTTCTTGCTCTGTCTCCTGGACTTATCCATGTATACAGTCGTTTTTGATGGTGTTGAAACCAAGTGTTCGTAATGACCTGACTCTTTTCCTGACACCATTGGATCCACCTTTCACCCCTTTTATTTCTTTCACCAAGGCCATGTGGTCCAACTGTATTTCTTTCTCTTCCTTTTCCCATTTTGGCATTCAAGTCACCCATAATCAACACTATCTCCTGTGACTTACACTGCTTTTTTGCCTTTTCTATTTCCTCATAAAAAGTCTCAACCTCCTCATCTGTATGCTCTGATGTTGGAGCATATACCTGAATGACAGATAAATTAAAAGGCTGCCCCTTCAGCTTGACTAACAATACTCGTTTTAAGAAATAGCCCAGAATCCTATCACACTCTATGCCCTGTCTTTGTCCAGCAAAAAAAGTANACACCATTGGATCCACCTTTCACCCCTTTTATTTCTTTCACCAAGGCCATGTGGTCCAACTGTATTTCTTTCTCTTCCTTTTCCCATTTTGGCATTCAAGTCACCCATAATCAACACTATCTCCTGTGACTTACACTGCTTTTTTGCTTTTTCTATTTCCTCATAAAAAGTCTCAACCTCCTCATCTGTATGCTCTGATGTTGGAGCATATACCTGAATGACAGATAAATTAAAAGGCTGCCCCTTCAGCTTGACTAACAATACTCGTTTTAAGAAATAGCCCAGAATCCTATCACACTCTATGCCCTGTCTTTGTCCAGCAAAAAAAGTACCAATAGTTTAAAAGCGGACTTCATCAATTTTAATTTTCTAGGCTATTACATATGGGGAAAATTTCCGCTACTCCACCTCCAAAAATACGTACAAATATCAAAAAAGTGAGGGACAGAGAAAGAGAGCTATTGGCTGTCTGAAACACAAAACACCAAAAGAACTTTCATGTTGATCACCACCAGCAGACCGCAGAGACACGCATTTTATAACTGAATGAAATGTCTAGACCACTCGTCTGACACAGCTTTATTGTTTAATCAGTGAATATTTGGAAGCAAAGAAGGAAAACATTAACCATGGAGAAACCATGCTGAGTCATTTGAATCAATGAAATTCTTCGCTTGTTATTGGTGGAAAATCATTTGAATGAACAAGAAAGTGCTTGCGGAATTCATGCCACACGAGCAGTCAAATAACATGGGACATTTTCCTTTGATTGGTATACATTTCTTAAGTAAGTATGGGGCAGAGATTCAAGAGGAGAACAATGGGGATGAAATTATTGTTTGCAACAAAATAAAAATGAAGACCAACAGTTAGCGTCTTGCGATCAAGGGCAAGGCCTCAATTCTAGTTATGCTGAGGGCACAATTTTCGGTAGAAAATTAGGGCAGGGGAGGCTTTCCCCTCCCACTCTAGTTGCACTCCTGCAAGAAGTTCATTCTGAATAATATGACTGCTTTCTTGACTTTTCTACATGATCAGCAGATTAAATATCAAAAGTAATCTTACTGATTCTAAAAATACATCTGGCTTTGTGGTGTCACTATTTAAAGCACGAATTCCCACGCGTGGGAATTCGTGCTTTATAAAAATATCAGGCATTAAATATTTTTTTAAAAGCATGACAATCTTTGTCGATGTCTTCAATGCGTCTTCGTACACTGAAGTGACGGCCTTCATTCGGTGAAGAAATGATATTAACACAACTTAAATTTGTAGCTGCACTTCATTATTGATATGTTTTGATGATGATTTGTCCTTTATCACGTGCTCTGAAAAACGTTTGAGATCGCTCACTCCACTTTTTGATTCACCATCAAGCAAGTTAAAAGGAAAACAGAAAATTGCTTTTTTCTCACGACTGACTGTCAATCATGACTTTCTATCAAACCAAGCAACAGCAAAAGAACCTTTCAAATTTTCTGTACAGCTTCGTCGTAATGGAAAGTCTTTCGGCCAAGTTTTTCACTTCCAGTTTCTGTTGAAACGGCGAACTGATTTTTCAAAAAATACATCCACCTCATTCATATTTGTTGAGAATTCAAAATAATGTAGGCAGTCCAATGTCAACTTTAAATTATTCCAAAGCTTCTACTGTGGAGGGCATAAGCGTATTTATGCCAGAATCAGAATATTAGCTAATTCTCTCTTCATCAGAAAATTTAATCATGATGGCTCATTGCGACAGAAGTGTTCATTTTACTTAATGGATGCATCACCCTCCCATATAGGTGGCTCAACCAAGTATTGTAATCGGCAATGTGATTGAATCAATGCTGGGAGTCACTCTCCTATATCTGTGAAATTACATTTACAATTTAGTTCAATGCTTGGAGCCTAGTAAAAGCAGTCCCAACCAAGCATTGTATTCGGTAGCCTGACTGAAGCAAAACAAAAAGCATGCATGAAGAAACAGTTTTGATTGGTTAAATCAAGTTGTAAGATCATGATCATCACCGTATTTGATCCTGCAAAGGGTAGAAGGAAATGATCGATCTCCACCTAACACTATCCTGAGCATCTCTGACTGCCTCTGATAAGTAACTCATGTCCACTCTTGGAAATCGGGAGTCCAAGCTGTTCTTGGTCTACCTCGAACTCGATTTCCACTAATCCAAGCTTTAAACAATGTTCTTTGAAGTCTATTGGCTCTTGTGATATGACCCAAATAACCTAACTTTCTCTTTCTGACGGTATGAGTAGCTGAGTTGTGATGTTCATCCTTTCTAACACCTTCTCGTTGATAACTCTAGCAGTCCAAGAGATTCTTAATATTCTTCAATATGTCCACATCTCAAAGGCTGTTTTCTTTTTTGCACTGAATTCTGAAGTCCACGTTTCTACACTTTGAGTAAGTGTAAACCAGGTACAACAATTTATTAGTGTTTTACGCACATCTATTGAAAGTCTGAGATTGCATGGAACTTTATCTTGACAAATCGTAATTTAGGGCCTGGAATTTTTAGCCTCAGACAGGAATTATCTCTCTGTGGAATGTGTCAGAGAGACTGAAGGGCAATACCCAATATCAATTCGGACTATTGTTTTGCGGTGTATGAATGGAATGTTAGCAAACCACAAAGAATCCCACTTTTCCTATTGGCGGAGATACTTGATTTAAGTATTTTCCCTGAAATCAGACGCTTTATTTGAAAAAAATGTTATTTAAAAAAATTATGGTGGGCTGAGGCCTAATACCCCAATAGAGGAGCCGCCACCGTCGGCATATATCTTTACGATAGCAGCTGGGAAAATGGGACCAAAAAAATAGGACTTAAGGCAGACTCATTGAAAACTGTGGGTTTTAGTACTACCTTTTGGGGGAGGTTTTTAACTTTTACTCTGAATGTTTGTTGTTTGCTTATTAAATTGTTTCCTGGTCGTTCACTAGACTTTCCTTCTCACTGTTTTTCAATTGCTATGTAAAAACATGTGGTGATTCCAGTTCAGTTATTCTAAGGAAGTTGTAAGCTAATTGACAGATGAATCCCAAGGCATGCCTATTCCTAGATCAATATGTTGGAATAGAGTTCCCAGTTGGCTTAATTGTACTTTTTACTGCATTCATTCTTGTGAGTTTGTCCATTCATTTTGTCCTTTTGTATATAAACCGATCATCTTTCTTCATAAGACATCGCCCTGTACACCGAAAAAGAAAATACAGCATTGCCACTGAAGCAAACCATTCAGTCAATTTTTTAGAGCGCATGTGGTATCGCCTATCGTCAAGAGAAAAGTGACTTATAAATATCAAAGGATACCCCCCTCAATTGCAATTCTGTATAATTATTATTATTATTCTGTGACCTGTATACACATTCTTCTGGACATTCTTTTAAATATACACTTTAGTTGTAACAAACACTAGATTGTTCTTGGCTTACCATTATCAGCAACATAGTGGTCGTAAGTATTTTTTTCAAAGTATTTATGTTGTGTTACTCACTTTAAGACGCAACCAACAGACACATCAGTTTCATTCGCCTAGACCAAAGAGTATCAATCTTATTTTGACAGTGTTTTCAACGTTTTAGGGGTTCTTCGAGGAAAGACAGTTCCAGTAGAATAGAGCAAAGGAGTGATCGTCAAGTTAACCTAAGAATGGAGATCTCTTAGACTAAAGGTATCACTTTTCCCTGAATAACAGGGAAGTTTTTATCCAAGGGAGTATCATCCAACAAGTCTTGAGTACCAGCTACTGTTCCTGTTAAATTTCTTAACGCGAAAAGCATTTGACAGCATACATAGGCAGCCACGAGCAGGGTATGACCACTATTTACATCAACCTCTCTCACTGTCTTCAAATCTTACAGCCTACCTCTGCATCTGCTATTGATGAGAATGTGGTCAATTTGCTTCTTAAAATGACCATCAGCTGAATTCCAGGTTCACTTGTGTATGTCTTCGTGCTGGAATACAGTGACATCAATGATCAAGTCGTTCTCCGGGCACAACTTGACCAACCGCTTGCTGTTTTTCTTCGTACTGCCACATTCATGAAATTCCATAGTGGATTCCCTACCTTTATTGTGATTGCCTGCCATTGCACTGTTATCTTTCAGAAGTAAGACATGGTACACTTGAGTGTTTTCCATTGCCTCCTGTACCTCGTTATAGGGAGCCTCCTTATCTGTTTCCTCTGCCAATTCAGCAGCTGAGTAACACGACTATAAGCGTTGTAAATGAGGAGAGCTGGTTGACACCAGTCTCTCATTGATGGCTCCCCATTCCAGCATGCTTTTTTGTACCGCTTTGTTCATAATCGACGCTACCCATTTATTGTGTTGTCCATCAATTCTTCCTGAAAAGACGATATGGTGGCCAGTAACTAGTTGCCTGATCCCAGTTCCTGTTCAGCTTGTTTCACTAACTCCCAGAAAACACAAATTGTAATGCAGTCATGTTTCTAAGAACCTCCACCGCTTGACTGTCAGCACCTTGATGTGTTTGGTTCCAGCCGTCATCTTACCAAAATTCTGGCCTGTGTTCATCCTTTCACCGACATTTTTTATATTTCTGGTGTTGGTTTCTGTAGCTATCTTGGTTTTGGGGATGAGTGGATTTCTAGCCCACAGCACAACCTTCCTTCTTTTTCATCTGTACTTAGGATCGGCAATGGAAGAGCTGGAAAAAATACCTGCCTAAATTGAAAAGTGTAGAAGTTCTCAACCTCACTAGTCAGGTTGAGACAATATCTAAGTGATATGCAAACTGTAAGCACAAAATGTTAAGCAGAAAACATTTTTCAAAGCTTTTCACAAGAGTACAAACTCAGGTTTATCATAACAGAGTTTTTAAACTCTTAATGCATCTTATCTGCAGAAACGACACTACATGAAAGCTGTTATATGACACTTGAAGATTTTGCTGGGGGAAAAAAGAGAACAAATTGTAAATTTGTTTCGTATAGTATGTATTCTCATATACATACTAACATTTTTTAGCATACACGGTGCATCAAAGAATAATGAAGCAGTTTATGGCATAAACCACACATAATACAATCAAATATTGTAGACAAAATCAGAGGGATTTTTTAGGTGTAGCCCGGCACCTATTTGTTAAGACGTAATTTTTCAAACTATATTTGTAAATAGAGCTTGTAATATTTGCCTACTTTTCCTCCCCTTAAGGAACTTATTCTGAAATTATGTTTCTTTGTTAAGGTTCTATTTTGTGAAAATTGAGAATTGGACACCTACTAGCTGGAATTTTTATCTCAGCATCTTAAGGTCTGGTATTTCATTATTTCTTATTTAAACAATTTTGTGCACTATTCATTATTCCTCACAACAAAATATGAAACAGAGGAAAAGGCTTAAAATCTTTACTCTTGCACTTACTGGGAGAATGGACAGTGACAAAAGTAAAATTACAAACACCACAAATTTGGCATTGTTTAATGCAAAATCTGAAAAAATTAGGCCTTTAAGATTCCAGTACCAAGGCCAATAATACCAAGAAACAGGAGCAGAGACAAGGGCACCGGAAGGACGGGGCACGAGGCAGTAAATTCTCCAGAAAATATTACAGAAAGGCAAACAGAACAAAGATCAGTAGCACAAAAAGCTTTGTCGACCTACAAATATTGAATGGATTTGGGATAGTAAATAATAATTTAGCCCTTGAAAAAACGCCTTTTGGTGTCGTTTTTACTATACAGTACAAACTTGACCAGAAGCAATTACATAGCTGTTAAAATGAACCATTTTACATCGATTTTTTTTCACTGTAACCTTTTACCATTTCCTCGCTTTAGACGGTGCCTTTTTAAAGGATTCTCAGCAGAAAAGAATTTAATAGCAGGATACCACTCCTGAGGCCAATCAATGGGGTTTGTCATGGAACGCTTACATGTAATACTTGCTTTGCCTTCCAGGTAGTGACATAATCAGCTTTTAACTACCAAATAAATTAAATGACCTTTACAGTAGATGCCAATCCATACATAAATACCAGATATCAGGTACAGCTTTCTTTCTACAACTTTAAGGTATGGACAATCATGGAAACCCCAATGCCCAACGTTGATATTTTATTTCATTTTATTACTCGAATATTTATTCAGGATGATAAAATAAACATTACATATAATATTGTTATCAGCATGACTTCTGTAACACAAAACCATTGTAAAACACTATAGAAACAAAAATTTAGAAATAAAAAATACTCGCAAGCAAAATAGTTACCGACAAAGCTGTACGGAAGCAAAAAAAGGTAGTCTAACCAAAATTAAAGGCGTGCGATCAAGAATAAACTAGTAAATAGGGTATTCATGGCCCAACCTCAGTTATGAGTTCTCTAAGGCTAGAAAAGGCTTTAAAAAATAAAAAAGCTCCCAGGTGTACTTGTAGATTATCTTAGATATTTAGTAGTAAATTGTTTCAAGTGCTAACTTTGCTCGCAAAAGCCTGCAGGATTCTACACTTTGTACCCTCTCGAATTAATTATTGGACCAACGGAAACACTACCATTTCTCTGGTAAAAGTATCCTGCATTGCCAAGGATAAAGTCACCTGCTTTCTCAGCTACTTCCGGACTCTGCAACTAGGCCCTGTTTTATTCATTATTATCAATTAAATTCGCACTCACACGATGTTGCCCAGTACTTATAAATGTAAGTACCAGCTTCGATCGTTAGACGATACTGAGTGGGTCTTTGTGGTTACAGATTAATAAATTAGAGTCCATTAATTGGAACCTCCAGCCCTGGCTTCCTGCTATATTTTTTTGCTTACAAAGGAGCCAAATATTTTTCTGTTTCTCACCATAACCACATTGCCACATGAACTACAAATCGTTGTCAAAACATAAACAGTCTACAGCACACCTGGGGTCCTTCCCGGTTACAAAGGTTGTTGTTATAACCTGCAGGGTGGCGTACTAATTTCAGTCTACTGTTTGCATGCATTTTGTTATGAAATTCTACTGATTTCACCAATAACCACTTAAAGCTGTTTGTTCATATAAGCAAATGATTATTGTGTTTGAAAAGATCTGGAGATTTGGCAGTAAACAAGAAAACTATCAGTTGTTACAGGAACAGTTTTGTTGACACAACTGTTGGTAAATGTCATGTGAAAAAGATATCTGGCCCTATTTTTCCCCTTTTCACTGAAAGTACCAGACTTGCTCCAAGCACAAGGTTCTGGTAGTAGCAGAAAAGTGAGTGCGGACCACCGGTTTGATGCTTGCCTTTAATCTTCATGATTTTCTAATTATTTATAAATACCCAACAAACTATCTAAAAAAGACTTTAAAGAATACATTTTCTTTTCAAATAGACCGTTCCGCGTCTCAAAAATGTATTTAATCGACTATCTACCTGTCTGTCTGTCTATCTATCTATCCATTTATCTATCTATAAGATTTAGTATTCTCGATTTTTCTTTCCCATCATCCCAAAGAAAATAAGACCATCCATAAGCCTCTTCACCATTTCCAGATCAGTTACCTCAGGCTAGAGGATAAGATATGTCCCACGACAGAGCTGCCTTCTTCAGCCTTTTTGTCATGAATTGCGAATAAGTCCGCTCCGGCCTGCCTCTTCCTTGCACCCCTAACGATTTGCTTTTTTTCGTAACGCAACATGAAACCAAGTCAATCCTTTCATTTTACCTTCAATACTTCTAATATTAACATGGACCCTGTTTTGAACAGCCTGCCGTTCCTAGCTTTCTTTAGCCAGAAGATGTTTGCTTGCATTTGGTATTTCGTTTGGACAAGGGCAACTTTCTTCTTGATTTTCTTTGCTACTTGTTATTTCTTCTACCATATATAAAAACGCTGGCCAAGTACATGTCACAAGCCTTTATCTCTGCCTTTAATGAGATAAATAGCCTTCAGACTTGCCGAAGGTAGGTAAAAGCATTAATACCGTTTCTCAACCTTTACAACCATGCCATTTCCATTGCTGCTGACGTCTGTTGACGCATTCAAGATATATGAAGTCCATGACTTGTCCAGAACTTTCGCCATTGCCAATAACGTGTGGTGCTGCTCCCTTTGCTGTTTTGTGGATGTTTTTACTTCCCCACCTTCACATTTCGACCGATCTTTCTTGCGACATCGGCTAGATGTCCCACTTAGCGTTGAATATCGGTATACCTTGTTGCGAGCAAAGCAATGTCATCGAAATACAGATTCCTTTTGTGGTGTGATTTCCTGCAAAGTCAAGAACAACCTATGACAAATAAGACCTTTGGTTGAAACCAGAAGTGTCTGATGTCTGTTTTAAACTTAAGGCTTTTAGTGGACCCTTGTTTGCAAATTATCTTGCTCGCAACCCCATAATACGTTTCCTCAATTACTTTCATTATACTCTCTGCTGTGTCATAGGTTGGGAGCATTTTTCAAGATGTCTCACGTGGGGTACCCAAAAGCTCAAATAAGTCAAATAGCACTGTAATAAGTGTCGCTTTCCACTCAAGTAAGTGCTTGATGACCAGTTTCACCAAGCATTTCAGCATTCACCGGGGTAAAATCACCCAGCTTAGTTTTGGCTTGCTGGCTGATGCTTTGGCTATTCTGTCCAAACTACCTGTGCGTAAAAGCATGCTTATGACAGAATGGTCTTAAATCTCCAGTTCGTGCATCGTTTTTGGCATTTTTTAGGAAGGGGGGGGGGGAGTCGTAACTTTACCATGTGCCCGACTTTCCATTGCTTTGGAGCTTTCTCATTCTTTTGCACGCACTAAAGGATTTTCGTGGGAATTGTGGTGGCTGATTTTATCTACCTTTGGCATCTTTACCATCATTCCATTACTCCCTGATGCCTTGCCATTCTGCAGTCTTCTAATTTTACTTATTTTACCCAGGTGTCACCTGTATCTATGTTTACCTCTTTAGCAAAAAGCTGGATGTTGCGGCATTCTAATTGTTATGATTTGTCCATCACTTCCTCTATGTGTTTCTTCAATCTCTTCACATTTTCTCCTTCACTAGATGGAACTGTTGCCACTTGCACTTTACTTACCGTAACGTGGTGTGGCAGAGCAATAATAATAACTAAGGTGTGGGGGTAAACATATAAAGGCAGGATCTAGAACTTAAGTATCAGGAAAAAATGATTGAAGATGGATATTCAAATTAAGATTTTGGGTAGGGGGCTGCGTATGTACATAGGGTACTGCCTCATCTACCTCACAATAGACCACAATGATGCCACGCAGTTTCAAAGGCCGTATCCGAATATCCAACATGGTATTGCCATTGGTCTTAACTTTTTGTTGTAGCTTCTTTTTCATTTATTGATTGCCAAAATAACTTTCAATGGCATTTAATAATTCTGAAGTTACGTCATTTAACAACTGTAGTGGCTTTCTAACTCCGTCACTTTGTATGCTATGCATTTGGTTGAATTTCTGACCATTTCGAATATCAAAAACAGCAACCGCAAGTCACTTGTGAAAATACAATAGCTGGTTGAGTCCATAAAAGATTTTATCAACGAATTAAAATTTCTTTGATAAATTTACTTAAGAAAAGCGCAAAGCAAGTGTCCCTGCTGTGTCATATTGTGACTAACAACTGAACGAAATAAGAAATCGCCTGACCTTTATCTTGAAACCATTGCTGTTCTTTTTCACTTTGTTGGGTTTTGGGGGGAAAACCCAACCAAGAATACTTCTCAGTGCCACCTTACAAGATCTCCTAACCACCATTTTCGGTCATATCTGTTCATAATCCATTTCTTGTTACCATAACAACAACAGGCAACTAATAACAAAGGTCAACTTTATGGTTAACACTGGGGCCAGTTGCCATGTTGATTTTTTTGGAATGCCGAATTTAAAGGTAAAAGAGAAAGGTAACAGTGCAATTAATTTTGCGTGCTTGCGTTACTCATAATTAAAAAATGCGATCCTCTGAACGTGTGAAGGAAAACAAGTCCCATAATTTCCAGTCTTAATATTAATTAGCATACAGAAATATAATTAGCAAATAATCATATACACGTACACATGGATTTATACAGCAGTGAGTGTATACATTTATATATTCTTCGCGCATGGTACTTTTCAAAGACCCGAGCAGTAACAAGTCCTGCCAGGAGATTCATTTCATTTTATTTACTAACTTACAATTAATAAGGTGTCATTGAAAAATAATTTCAGTCAGTTTTTCCCCAGACTCCAGTGAAGTGCTGTCTTAATTGTCATCATATATTTTCATAGGTTTCCAGTTCAGTGGAAGATATGGACTGAAATCAAATTTTCTAAAATATTCCAACCTATGGCTGAAAAATACAAGTGAAAAACATCAATTATCAATATAAATTCATTAAACAAAATTAATAAATAAGAAACACCTCATCACATCATTTTATAGTATCTTTAGTTAAGAAGAAACATGGGTATAAGAAATATGTGATCCAGACTGCAGAAAAAACATAGCAAGGCGGAGTGAGAAAACGAGAAAACAAGTCTTTTGTACAGACTTAGGGATCTTCTGGCATGTATGAAACCAAACAAAATTTTGAAAAAAAGGGCCGAAAAACAACCATTTAAAATATGTTTATTTTGATCCTACAAACTAGTAATGTCAAAAATGTCTCTCGATAGTCTTAAATATTTAGGTCTTCTATAAACGTGTCATTTACTTCATAATCGTCAGCATGTTTAAATACTTGTCACCATCATCAGCACTGCTCTACCCCTCTTGCTCAGACTTGGCAGTAGCGTATGAAAGTGGAGAAAAAAGAACCCAAGGTATGCATAATTTCAAGATAGTTTAGGTTTTTAGGAAACAATTAGGAAAAATTAGAATTTGAAGGTTAAAAGGCAAAAAAAAAAAAGAAGAATCGCCCAGGCTAAGCTAATGCCAAAATTTTGGATTGACAGATGAAAAACACATTGGAAAGAATGCTTAGTAAGTACAAAGTAACATATTTGATTAAAATCGGGAAATTAACGTAGGGTTCCTTTTATCCCACTTTTCCAGGGAACATCTATAAACGAGATATTTACCAGCAGCTATCAATTATCATTTCCAGGTGATAAACCCTTAATTTGTAAATTACATATATCTTGTGCAGGATTCATCTTGCAGTAAACAATGGTCCTGTCCACAAATTCCAGCTTTTCATCAACCTAGGGCTAGCAATTATTAACAATTTTTTAAAAAATTTCAACCCTTATTGCCAAAAGGTAAAACAATTGCAACCCTTAACCAATGACAAAATCAGTTAGTTGTTCGTGTCCTTAATCAACGTATTTTCCTCTGTGCATTTTATTACCAAAGGGTGATACAAACAATAATCTAAACACGTAAATATTGAAATATATATGGCTTTAACATTTGGGGAAATCTCAGTTTTTAACACAATCATGGAGAGCCCTTGGAGGTAACAGGCACAGCACAGGCATGCCAAACCTTTAATTAAATTTTTCCAAAAGACCTTCTAAGACAAGCCCTAATGTATGCTTCTAAAACTAAAATGACTCATAGCAACTGGTTTAAACAAATGGTGACGGAAGAAAAGCTCCTTTATGGTCTTAAAAATGTAACAATACTAAAAATTAAACTCAAAAAATTTCGAAAACTATATATATATATATATGTATATATTATATACGTATTATATATATATATATATATATATATATATATATATATATGAGCCAGCCAGACAGACGGAGAGTCAGACAGAGAGAGCCACAGTATGTGAGACACACACAAACACACAACACACAACGCAAAGCGCAGGGAGACAAACAAACAAAGCAGAGAACGTGATAAATTTAAAACACTCGTAGCTAAACCTATGGCAAGAAAATACTTCCAAACACCATTCACAGAGTAAGTAAATATTAAACCTACAAATCAGGTTGTGTATACTTGTTTCCATCGGCTGGGTACAGAGCCTCATAGATTCTCTGTGATCCTGAACCATGAATAGCATAAGCATTAATCTTCTCTACTCCAGGTGGAAGATATTCAATTGGGATTTCTGCAGTGCCACTCCACGTATTGCTGGTTTTGTCAATCCTGCTTTTGTACACAAGCGGTAGCTTATCCTGCAATGTAAAATAAATTTCATAACCGAATTTTCTTATTACTATGAGGTTTACTCATGGGTCTTAAAAACAATCATCACAAGCCCAGTCACCGAAAATTATTGGCCAGAACTATCCATATATTCTGAATACATTTAAGCTAAATAGCTAAAAATCTGTTTTTCACGTATGATTTTGTAAGTCAGTTATACAATACTTCTACTACAACAAAGGAATCACTTACCTTAACCATATTTCTTCTTCCTTTCAGAATTAAAACTAGATGTTGACCATGCCTGTTTAAAAAAAAAGTGCAGGTCTCAAACACATTGTAATAGTGGCTTGTTTAACATCAAAATATACTGAAAGTGTCATAAAACTTTGTTGTACCGTAATGTTACCTCCTCGTGATCAGTTATATTACGTATAACATAAATAGCACTGGCCTGCGTTCAAAAACTTTCTTTCAAAGGTCGAAGGTTTTTCAACTGATTTGTGTATATTTTGGTGCGCTGAATTCAAAAATACCATCCATTTTCTTTGGTCAGGTCAGGATTTTGAGATATGACAAGTGCACGCTTTGACCCTTGAATGGTACTCAGTTTAAAAAAACAGGGCTTGGTTTCAGGACTACAGGATGGGTACACAAAGTGTCCATGCTTTCTGTGTTTGTGGGTCAGTCGGGCTGATGATCAACTTAGATAAAAAAAAAATAGCCGCCAAGAAAAGGGTTGGAATTCAATTTTCGATGATGCGTTAAGTGTAGCTGAGCTATCTGCTTAGTTGTCGTTAAGTCATTAATTAAAACTTTTCTTGGAAACAACCGGAGTGAAGAATACGAGTAGGTAGTTGACGAACTCCTGAAGAATGTTGAAAAATTAGGGACTCTCATGTCAATCAAAATGCACTTTCTAGGGTCCCATTTGGGTTATTTCCCTCAAAACTGTGGAGACTAAAGTGAGGAGCTGGGACAGCGTTTCTACCACAACATTCGTATCATGAAAGAACACTACCACGGCTGGTGGGATGTGAACGTTCTTGCGGTTATTTATGTTATTTGAAATGAGACGGCGTTGCTACTCAGCACAGGAGAAAGTCACCAAAAAGGCCCTTCTCCATCATTAGCGTTTGTGTAATGTATAATCTTCATATTCTGAAGTGTTTGATCGATAAAACGCATGCCTTTTGTGAACCAATAAATCCAACATTAAAGGTAATAAATAGCACCAAAGGGCGTTAATAACAATTCTTTTACAACCCCGTATCTCAAAAACTTGACCTAATTGGACAAAATGAGTATGATTTTTGGATTTTGCATAGTAAACTACCCCAGAATCAGCTATCACATGCTTGACGTTTAAAACTTCGCAGGCCAGTGTAGTTGCACAAAATTCAATTCATGGTGTGTCACCGATATACTTATATCAGCAGCTGCCGAAAGGAGCCCTCCTGCTCTTTAAAGCTCTTTTGTAGTCCAACGCATTACTATTCGAATTGTCTACATCAGGCAATTCTTAGAGATAAGCTTCTTCTGAATGCAAAACTTTTTGGCTGAGTCAAGAAAGTTGGTAAAGTGTCCAACAGATATCGACTGAAGCCTGCTATCAAGGTACTGGTCTGCAAAAATAACTTTATCTATTCTAAGGGACTTTTTAAAAATCCTTGTCAGTTTCCGGGTATCGTTAAAAGCACTGTCTGACAACTAAGATTACTCTTAAGTTTCCAGATACCATCCAAAGAAATCTGTTTTCCCTGCAAATTTTTATACTTTATTTTGATTTCAATTTACTTTATTGTAAGGCTAAAAATTACCTACTTTAAAAGCCTTTACCTCAAAACATGTAGTAGTAGCAACACTACTAGCAGTAGTCGCAGTAATGGTAGTAGAGGTAATAGTAGTAGTAGTAGTAGTAGTAGTAGTAGTAGTAGTAGTAGTAGTAGTAGTAGTAGTAGTGATGGTGGTGGTGGTAGTAACAGTAGTGATGAAAGTTTTAATATCTAGTTCTTGTTAAGGAATTTAGTAGTATACGAAAGCAATTTCAAAAGCAGTATCAGTTTATCCCAACTGGTACTTACGGCGAAAGCTCCACTTCCAAATACTTGTCTTTATTTCCAAGAAAGAATACCTCGGCCACTATAAAAAACAATAATAAAAAATATTAGTAACACTTTTAAAGTAATAGTAAAATCAAAACAGTTCAAAATGTTATCATATGTATGCTAAACTATTATTAATTGGTTTCACTTTAAATGAATAAAAAGAGTAGCCGTACTGGCTCTTCAGTAGCCATACTGGCTCTTCAGTAGCCACACTGGCTCTTCAGTAGCCATACTGGCTCTTCAGTAGCCATACTGGCTCTTCAGTAGCCACACTGGCTCTTCAGTAGCCATACTGGCTCTTCAGTAGCCATACTGGCTCTTCAGTAGCCATACTGGCTCTTCAGTAGCCATACTGGCTCTTCAGTAGCCACACTGGCTCTTCAGTAGCCACACTGGCTCTTCAGTAGCCATACTGGCTCTCCAGCCCAAACACGCAGAGCTTGACAGCTATTCTTCGCATTTTTATTCTCGATTAAAGAATTGCATACTTTTGTATGCTCGTTGTTGATAATGCTTAAATAAAGGCAAAAAGCCAACAAATGAAATTCATCACAACTTTGGTAGAAGTAATGTACTAATTCAATGCAGCCTTGATCCATAGGTACTATGTGATAATTCTATTTCAGGTTAAAACGTAATATAACAGTCTGTTCTTTCCACTGCGAAATTAAACGTTGTTACATCCTCAGTTATATTCTCTTATACCCAGAATGACCGAAGGGAAGAACACCATTTACTACCATTGACTATCCAGGTTAAAGGTGGGATGGCAAATGTATTGGCAGAGTATGCTTCTAAGGAGGTTTGCTGGGGTGAAAACAAGAAGAATTATGCTTTCCCAACAATAGTCACAGGGATCCTTGGAGCAGAAACGTTGGTAGTAAAAGGTAGCAAATTAAAAATGCCAGGTACAGTAAAACTACCGCTGACAGGGAAAAGGTCAACTTCAGATGTGGAAAAAAATCCAGTTGAAGAAAATCCATTAGAAGTGGGTCATGATCTTAATTTCATTTGCATGACCGGCTTCAATAATACCAGAAAATATTTTGAATCCTACAAAAATCGGAGAAATAGCTTATAGATTGATAACATACTGATCAAGAATAAAGAACAGAAAGTTTGTTGCACTGAACTTTAGTAAAAGAATACGACACCGTCAGCCACCACCGAGTACCAGTGGCTGATGTGATATGGTAAATTAAGAAAGCAATGAAAAAAAGGCTGAAGAGAGTGTTGGTAGGAAATAGCACAACTGCAAATGTAAAATTGTTTTAGGAAATTAAGGAGTGAATGACACCGGTTTCAAAAAACGGTGTGTGGATAGACTTGGGGATGTGAAGTGACAAAGAACTATATTGATGGATGATGATATAGCAAAAGAGACTATGCATGGTAAAACAGACCAATTAAAGCTGCACTGCACTAGACATTATGATTTAAAGTACAGGTTGCCTATCTGTTATCTTCACCAGCCCATCCACGTATTTTTCTCTTGGTCTTCGTCTTCCTCGCTGTCCCTCAGTATTCTCACTGAGGCATAGCTTATCCAGCTCTCCATGCCTAGCAACATGGCCTATAAAGCGCAGCTGCCCAACTGACAGCAAGGCTTCCCTTACTCCAGCCTGAGCCAACACCTCCTAATATTTTCCGTCTGACTGTCCAGGAAACTTTCAACATTCTTCTCCAACTTCACAGCTTCATAGTTTCAAGTTCCTTCATCATCCTTTCTAAGAGTCCACACCTCGCACACATAGAGCAGTATGGACCATACAAAACACTTCACAAATCTCACTCTTGTTGTCATTGCAAGCTTGCTGTTTGTTACCATTCTTCTTACTCTTTTTGAATGAGTTCTTTCCTAAAATGATCCTCTTCCTTATATCACTCTCAAATTGTAACTCAATTGTGGCTAGATTTCCCAGATAAATGAAATTTTCTGTTTGCTTCACACCCTTGTTGTTAACTAAGATACTAATACAAGGTTGCTTCTTCCTGGAGGCAACCATGACTTTTGTCTATTTCTCATTGATTTTTAACCCTCTCTCAATACTTGCTTGTTCTAGGGCACTAACCAGGCTTTGCAGCTTTTCCTCAGAATCTGCTATCAGAACCATATCATCAGTGTATCTGATATTATTAACATCAACTCCACCAACGTTAATGCCTTCCAACTCACTAATATCTCTTATAATTATTTTGCTATAATAATTAAATAAAATAGGTGACAGAACAAACATATGTATTTTGAAATTCTGATTCCATTTCACCAATTCTCACATTTGCCCTTTGTCTCCAATAAAAATTTCTCATCAATCTCAAACTTTTCCCTTCAATATCCAATCTTTAAAGCATGTCAAATCGCTATTCGTGTTACATGCTATCAAATGCCTTTTCGTGGTCTAGAGAGCACAGCTAAAGCGCTTTCTGCATTTCTAACACTCTTAATGGAAAAATTCCATTTATTTTACCTTTACCTTTCATGAAACTGAAGTGCTCCATACTAACTTCTGGTCTTATTCTACTTCTAATCTTGATCAATATTACTCTTAGTATCTACCTAAATCTGGTTCATGATGCTAATTGTTCTGTGTCTATTGCATTACATTGTCCCAGGTATCTTTGGTATAGTAATAAATGTTGAGCTGTACACCTGCAGAATGACACCATCCATGTCATATATTTTGTTTGCCAGTTGAGTTACAACATCAATTCCAAACTCTCCCTGGCTCTAGGCATCTCAACAGCAACACTGTCATCTCCAACTGACTTACTTTTTTCATACCATTTCTCTCACTTCCTCCAGCTGCATCACAACTGTTCCATCTGCTTTCTTAGTTCCCTTACCGGTGATATTTCTTTTGTTCACTTTTTTTTTCTTTTGCTTCACTTTTTTAAACATTTGGTGCTGATCTCTCATATTCATATTTTCAATTTCAGTACATCCATTGTCCATCCATTTTTCCTTTTCTTCTACACATTTCCTTTGTATTAACTGGTTCATCTCTTTATATCTCATTACATTACTCCTCTTGTATTGTCTTCTTTCTTCTATGAGCTGTAATAAATGATCAGAAATTGCTATCAACACTTGAGGTATTAAAACTGTGACTCAAGCTGATCATGTTTTTTCATGTGTGATGGAGCTCACCAAAAGCAGATGACTGAAGATCTAGTAGAGTGATAATTTCAGGTATATAGCAGGATCAAAGATCATATTGTATGCAAAGTACTGTTTTACAAGCCCTACCATAGAGTATTACTAAATATGACAAAATCACTCCCTAATCCATGCAGATACCCTTCTGTACCATCTATACTGACTTTTTAAAGGACCATTTTTAAAGATATATTTATGACAAAGATAGATGCAGTTTGTTAAGGGTTAGATGTTATATGCATGTCTTAGTCAACTATAGTAAGAATAATCAATGCAGTGAGGTATTTGTTTTCATCAAATGGATTGCCAATGGAACTTGTGTTCTTTCAGGAAAATGGGATTTGAAGCCAGAAAATTACATTGTTTCTGTTGTTTCATTGCANCAAAAGTGGTCATCTTATACAGATTTGACTGTATGTGCAATTGTACCAAAATGTTACAATGATTGCTTTCTTATCATAATACTAAAGAGAGATATATGTTTAGATATAGATCAAGAAGCAAACTCTGGCTGGAGACATATGTATTAACTAAAGCTGATACAGTCACCACCACTTACTGTTTATAGACTATAAGCAGACTCAATATTTCACAATTACTGTATGTATACATGACATATTAATGATGGCATAATCAATGTAAGTGCCAAGAAATCACAAAAATTTCATGCATGATGACCACATATTGATATTGTATGCAAAGTACTGTTTTACAAGCCCTACCATAGAGTATTACTAAATATGACAAAATCACTCCCTAATCCATGCAGATACCCTTCTGTACCATCTATACTGACTTTTTAAAGGACCATTTTTAAAGAAATATTTATGACAAAGATAGATGCAGTTTGTTAAGGGTTAGATGTTATATGCATGTCTTAGTCAACTATAGTAAGAATAATCAATGCAGTGAGGTATTTGTTTTCATCAAATGGATTGCCAATGGAACTTGTGTTCTTTCAGGAAAATGGGATTTGAAGCCAGAAAATTACATTGTTTCTGTTGTTTCATTGCAGCACTCCCCACACCTAAGTAATTATTCTCTGGGAGAGAATTGTAAACTTCAATACTATATGACAAGATTTACCTGGCAACATACAACAAAAACAACACAGACTGCTTCCAAAATATAGAACTTAGCTTAATGACACTATTATATCACAAGGGTATTTGCAAGACCCCTGAACAAGGAAACATGATGTTTAAAATGGATAGAAGAAGAATAAGAATATCACAGCAATGCCAAGGCAGTTAAATGGGTCAAAGACACTATTTTCCAAAAGTTAGAATCAATCACCCTGCCAAGCAAGCAGAACTCTCTGACCTCCCTAACAGTTCGACCTTCCAGCTCCAAATCTCTGTGGTATTCACCCCCCATCAATCTCCCAAGTACACCTACTACAGCAGTAGTTTACCACATCTGCCAGGTTCCTTAATTCTGGGCATTTCCTATGGCACCAGTAGATGCATCCTTAACCCAGTATTGAGTTTGTACTGACCCCCTCTCCGCAGACTGCACATGGACATCTTCCACTTCTTATGATGTCTCCTCTCTTGCCTGTCATTATGAGCTTTGTATAAGCATGATTAACCTTCAATGCTCTTTGTTCTAAACCCCTCTTCCACTCTCTCCAAAAATCCTAACAGCTTCTTCTCTGCTTTCTGGAGTAATGACAAGGTTGTCTGCATATGACAGGTCCCAATGGTCACCTACCCTACCATTTCACAAAAGTTCATCCATGACTATTATAAAGAGTAAATGGCTCAGAGGATACCCCTGGTGTACTCCAACTTCTATAGTAAACTCTTTCTGTGTCTCACCTGCAACTCTTATTTGTGACTTTGTTCCTTCATATAAGACCAGGACCTGCTTCACCAGTCTCTCAGGAACCTTTTTATCCTCAATACCCAGGTAATAGCATGCCATGGGACTCTGTCAAAAGCTCTTTCTCTATCCAAGAAAATATGATAGAGGTTTTTTTTCTTCTCCATGTACTTCTCCTGCAACTGATGTATTACAAAAATTGAATTAGTTGTACCTTTCTCAGCTCTATCACCACACTGCTTTTCAGAGATATTCACAATCTTTCTTAGTTTCTTGTCTAGTGTCTTCTCCCACACCTTCATGCTATGTTCTAGTACCTTCAATCCATGATGCTTGCTGCATTCTAAAGGATCTCCTTTAGCCTTATACAATGCTTTTGTTAGACTATTCTTCTATTGTTCAGGGCACTTCTCTTTGGTGACTACCTTCTGGAAGATCCTATGCAACTCCTTCACCCCTGTCTTTCTGGCTAGTTTCAGCATCTCAATGTTTACCCCAGTGGGGCCAAGTGCTCTTCTGTTTTTCATACTCTTCACTGCCTGATAAAAGTCCTACAGTGTAACTTCCTCTATGGGCCCTTCCACAGGAGTGAGGTCTTCTATTTCACTTTCATTCTCTACATTGGACTAGAAGTATCTCCTCCATCTCTCAGCTACATCTGCTTTCTCTACTAGTACATTTCCATTCTCATCATTGATAAAATTTGTTCAAGTTACATTCTTCTTGTCTTTTCTCATTTGGGCAGCCACATGGAACATTTTATTTCATTCTTCTGGTCTTTTTAAATCTCTGGACCACTCTGCAAGCTTCTCCTGATATTGTCTTCTCAGCCTATATCTTTCAATTTCCATATTTTGATTCTTTTGCTAATCTTTTTGTTACCTTTACCAGACCTTTTATAAACAATTTTTCACAGGCCAATTTGTGTTGTGTTAGGCATGCCTTGCCTGGCACTGTGTAAAAATCTGTTACCTTTGTGCATTCTCTTGATCTCATCAAAATTAGATCCAACTGAGTCTGTGCTTCTCCACTTTTAAATGTTATCAGTTTTTTTGTTGGCTTCTTAAAGTATGTGTTTAGCATGTAGAGTCTGTGATATTTACACATATCCAGCACATCTTCTCCTTCATTGTTTCTGTATTCAATGAAATTGACTTCCAAGTTATCTTATCCTTCACCAGGTCTCCACTGACAAGTTTTTCTTTCAGATCTATCCTTATCACTTCCTCCCATGTTTTCTTTGGTCTTCCTCTGCCAGTGGTTCCTGTCACCTTGATTGTTCTGCATCTACTTGCCCAAGCATTCTTGTCCATTCTCTTCACATGACCAAATCAATGAAATAGCCTATTCTGCATACATCATTGTGCTACATACACATGCCTGGTAGACTCTACCTTTGGTAGGTAATGGCAGAGCTCTGCTGGTTAACAATAGCATTAGCTCCCTGAACTTACTCCATCCACTGTTAACCCTTGCTGTAACACTTGCACCAGCTCCTCCCTTGCCTCCAAGGGTGTCACCAAGGTGGCAAAACTTCTGGACAACTTCAAGTTTCTCACCCTCCAAATGCACTTTCCATAGGTCTAAGTCACAGGTTGCCTCTCCTTCTATGCACCTCTTGCAGCTAAAACGGTTACTTTCTGAAAGTTTGCCCTTTATTATACTGCACCGTTTATGTACCCAGTGCTTGCAAGTACCACAATAGATTGAGTTGCTCCCAACTCCCTTCCCACAGACTGAACAGGGAAACTTTCCTTTCTCCAATGGCTTTCCTAAATTGTAACCACTGACCATCACTTTTGTCTTTCCCATATTTACTCTCAAACCTTTACCTTCCAAACCCTTCTTCCAATCCTTGACTTAGCAAGTAGACCATCCAATGTCTCACTGGAGAGAACCAGGTCATCTGCATATAGCAATTCCTCTGGGCAACCCTTTTAAAACTCTCTTGACAGTGCTTCCAAAACACAAATAAAAAGCAGTGGACTTATTACAGATCCCTGATGAACTCCAACTCCCACACCAAAACTCTCAGTATAGGAACTGTTGACCNTAACCACTGACCATCACTTTTGTCTTTCCCATATTTACTCTCAAACCTTTACCTTCCAAACCCTTCTTCCAATCCTTGACTTAGCAAGTAGACCATCCAATGTCTCACTGGAGAGAACCAGGTCATCTGCATATAGCAATTCCTCTGGGCAACCCTTTTAAAACTCTCTTGACAGTGCTTCCAAAACACAAATAAAAAGCAGTGGACTTATTACAGATCCCTGATGAACTCCAACTCCCACACCAAAACCCTCAGTATAGGAACTGTTGACCTTTACCCGACTTTTAGCATTTCTGTACATTACCTGAACAACCTTAATCAGCCATTCACTTACTCCTAGTTTCCGTAAAGCCCACCAAACAACTTCTCTTGGCACTCTGTCAAATCCTTTTTCAAAATCCACAAAGGCAAAGTACAGCTTCTTGTTCTTCCCAAGGTACTTGATACTTCTCTTGCATTTGTCTAGGATAAAAATGGCATCAATAGTTCCTCGTCCAGACACCTTGATCTAGTTAAGTGTTAATTAAAAACCATTCAACCAAAATGAATACAATTTCAACTATGATACTCAAGTTTTGCTCAATATTGTTTGTCTGCCATATGTTTAAACAGATTAAACAGATACACTATGTTACAAGCTACATACAATATATATATAAATATATCAAACTGACAGTTTTAAACTGAATTTTGTTGATTTTTTTGTTTTTCCATATATATATATATATATATATATATATATATAATTTCATATGTATTACTATAAAGATATAATTATTTACCTTCATAATCCCAGAGTTGTGGAAATGGTTTTCCTGGTGGTCCATTTGGGGCTGATGGATCATCAAAGAAGGGTCCAGTCACAGATAATAATAAAGATGGTGTTTTGTTATCTGAACCTTTTTCAAATTTAATGGTAATAGGAGCATGATTCACTAGTGTTCCATTCCATTCTGTCTTAATTTCAAAGGTCTCTGCCTATAATTGATGGGTAATACAAACAGGATCAATGAATTTGTAATTCTAGTATAAAACTGATAGGCACATTCATTATGTATGTGATTATCAATTACCACTAAAGATGTTTATTAGTGTGTTAGTGTGATAAATCTGTTCTGCTAAAAATTATCCAAGCAAAAAATTGTACATAAAAGTAGTAAGAAAACATTGGTATGCATAATTATAACTGACAGAAAGAAAACTCTCTTTCATTTCTTGGTACATGGCATATCCTATGCACCTAAAACCTAGAAAGTGTTTGGCATCTCAGATTTTAAAAATTCTTCTATGAGTGTAGTTTTGCCAGCAGGTTGGGTTTCTGTTGTGAACAAATAAAAAAGTGCTTAGTGCTCCTATTACTACCTACATGTTACTAAAATGTTTCTTTCTTTTGTTTCTACTTTCAATAAAATCTGTAGCTTTCCAAAATGTTTAAATCCTTTTCTTTACTCAGTACTTCTCCTCTAGAACTTCACAATTACCATCTTTTTGCACAATACTACAGGAGTCAACTAAAGCCTAAATATAGCAGCCACAGAGACCTAATGAAAAGTCAGGACAGCATAGGAGATTGTACATTATCTGCAGATGAACTTCCAAAAAGAATTCAAAGATCTGTGCATTCTGGAAATTTTGCTGACTTCATACCATATTCTGATTTTGTACCAGTAAAAACATCATCACCTACTAATATGAAGGCTCTTCATGGTTTTTATCTGTTTTTAATTCAAGCTGTAAAAGTAAAACCGCTAAACTATTCCCTAATTGGACTGCTGGCTGCCACCTGATCCCTACCAAGTAGTGCAATAATTCTCACACTATTCCCCATGTTTTCTTAAAAACCTGTGACCAGCAAATCTTCTCATCCTAATCAATCTTCTTTTGAATACAAACAACCATCAATAACATTAAGGTGTTTTACATTGCTATGGTTCCACAAGAAAGGCCTAGGCATGACCTACAAATTTTGACACCACAGAAATTTTATGTACTTAAAGGCTCTTCTGTGCGGAATAAAAGAGCACAGGCAGACCAGCAAAGCATCACTGTCCTGACTTTCATAAGGACATCTTTTCTTGGAAAGACTTTTGAATGTTCAATGCAAAAAAACTATATTGCAAAAGATTTCAACTTGGTTTACCTATCTGTATCTGTCAAATATGTTGCTGGATACCAAAAATAACGCAACGAAACCGGGATAAGCAGTGTATATTGGGATATTAGCAATTGATACTGGCGACGGACGAATTAAAACTGTCAAATGAAATAACATTAATTGTTCTGTCCTTCAGGTAGTTCCAAGCCACTAAAGTACGAGAAAAATGACTGTCTATACCGTTTCGTTTTAAAGTTCGACAAGCATCGTTAGTGATCCTGATCTAATTCTCAATGGAAATGGTGGTAACAAAGTCTGATGTTGATTTTGATCTTTCTGTGCGGCCAGCCTTCTGTGGTGTCAGTAATAGGGCAGTAAGCAGTCCTGCTATAAGGTTTCTGGGGACCTTGTAAACAATCCATTCTCTTTTTAAAATCAATAATCATATTTCCTCATTACCAACCGTTCAACTACACCTTCACAATGATACTTGTACAAAAACAACGTAACAACCCCATGAGGCAATAAATCATCACTATCGTCGTTCCAAATGTTGCAATCGTGGTACAATATTATGTTTGACCTCGATTTTTCTAAAAAACACGGCGTTATATTGATGCAAATAAATTCATTCCACTGCCACAATAAAACAATTTAGGTGGTTCTTTACCAGCAGTTCAAAATGTTTGCTACTTCTGAAAAACGNACAAGCTCCGTCTCAATGGCCAACAATGTACTTTCATCTATGATTGTGTGGCGAAATTAAAGGAAATTGAAGGCCTTGTACTTTACAGGTTTCTTCATTGGTTTTCCTGGTAGAAGAATGTTAAAGTGGTAAGAGTGGCTGTGCAGAAATTGTGACTCGACTTGTTTGATTGTTTTTGAACGAAAGTGAGACTTGGAAACTCAACTGAAAAATAGAACTTTTCTTTTGTCTCTTTCTGGAACTTGTTTTCAGAATGTAAAAACTTGCCTCCTCACAACTGCCATTGTCGAGCGCCATTTTGGTAAGACCAGTTTTTGTTTTGAATTCGACTTGGTACAAAATTCAACATGCCAAACTGCTGTGCATATGGCTGCTCAAATCGAACTGATAGAAAAAGAAAAGGAGAAAAGGATGGAGATGAGTCTAAGGTACCAAGGATTACTTTTCACAAGTAAGTTGCCACGCAATATATAAGATATTCAGATTTTGGTCTATTTAATTGGTTTTTGGTTTCACGTGGGATTTTTTCCAAAGATTTTCAAAGTGAACATAGATAGTGCCAAGCAAACAGTAATGTATCTACTAAGTTTTCTGTATTTTGCATAAAATTCTGGTGTATTGTTTTGCCGCTTGGATCACGCATGTATCCACTAAAGTTTTTATTTTGGTTTATTTTGAGATGTGGTTTATGTTTCCATGCAATCCCCATGCTATGGTTTTCTAATTAGAAGGACCTAGTGATTTTATGTGAAAATAATGTTTCAATTTATCGCCGAATAAAGTAAATGTGTTAAGAATAAAACTTCACATCATTCAGTGGGAGTTCTTTTTACGGCTTTGAATTTAATCAGATCGAATGATTTCATTAACTTTACTCTTAAACAAAAAAAATTCTTTGAAAAGAATGGCAGGCAGTGTAAAAAAAGATGTGGACGTGCTTTCTGTTGGGTAGGCCCAGTTATAACTGCTTTCTTTACTACTAGCATTTCATAATCAGATATCATTTTCCCAACAATAAGATACACCGTAGAATGGGAATACCAGTGATCTGCTAGGCTACTAACAACATCACGTGCTGTTCCAACATCATCACAATATGTTTTCACCAACATCTATTCTTTTTACAACATTAATATGTTAAAATTTGTAGTTCAGGAAGCAGTGAAAAATTAAATGAGGTTCGTTTTTGCCGTTGTAAGGCCTGATGTATCTTGTTTTACAAATATAGCATTTCTGCATCTTCTTTCTTGCTTGACCATAAAACTTTGCCCTTCCAGTAAACCAGCCAGTCCAATCATCACTATTGACAAAAACTATGTTTTTGATGAGCTATTTAACTGGTTTCCTGTGGACAAGCTATGACTTTCTTTTAGTAATAGCTTGAATGCTAAAGTAGGGAGCACTGGTTAGGATAATGTGGTGGCCAAGTTTGGTCTGGGAAAGCATTAAGGCAGTGATGGAAGAGGGTGCTGAACAACATGACCCCAAAAAGACTTTGAAATGCAGGTTACTGTTGCTATCAAAGGAGGCAATAAATATTGCAATGAAGAGGAAAAAAGCTAAAACAAAAGCAAATAAAGAAGAAATGAACAAACTGAATGCAGACTTTCAGAGTCAAGCAAGGAAAGACAAAGATGCTTATTATAATGAACTTTGTAAGGCGCCAGAAGCAAGCAAACATAATTCAAAAGAGTTGTATAGAACCCTCAAGGAAATCACTGCACAATTTATACCAAGGCTTGGAGTGCTCAAGAACAAGGAAGGTCACGTCATCACAGCAAAGCAGGATATCAAACATAGATGGTGAGAATACACAGAGGAACTGTACAAGAAAAATGAAGGCATAGCTGAAACATTTCAGGAAGTTCCAGTAATACTAGAACTCGAATCCATGTAAGAGGAGGTAACTGCAGCTCTCAGCAAAATAGCCAACAACAAATCGCCCAGAACTGACAACATCCCTATAGAACTAATCAAAGAAACAGACCAGCAGGGAATTTCTCTTCTGACTCAGCTCTGCATAAAGATATGGAGGTCACAAAAATGGCCAGTTGACTAGAAGCAATCAGTGTATGTTCCACTACCCAAGAAGGGAGACACCCATAAATGTGCTAACAACAGAACAATAGCCTTGATCTCACATACAAGCAAAATCCTGCTCAAAATATTTCAAATGTGTTTGGAGGTTTATCTGAAGTCTGAAATAGCACAAGAACAACCTAGGTTCTGCCACAGATGAGGCACTTGTGACCATATTGCTAGCATCCAATGGATATTGGGAAAATTGTGAGAGATGAATGTTCCAGTTTACTTATGCTTCATTGACTACAGCAAAGCATTTGACTGTGTGTATTACAACAAGCTGTGGAACAGCATGCATAGATAAGGAATTCCTGAGCATCTTGTTACCCTAATCAAAAAGCTATACATATGCCAAGAAGCAATAGTTTGCACAACATTTGGCAATACAGAATGATTTAATATTGCTAAGGGCATAAGACAAGGTTGTATACTCTCACCATACCTATTTAGTATCTACAATTAAAATATTTTGCATGCTGTAGGCCTGGAGAACTGTTGGGAATTAACATTGTTGGTAGACCACTTAACAATCCTAGTTATGTGGATGATACTACCTTAATAGCAAAGAGAAAGGAAGACTTGACAGCAATGATTCAACAGGTCAAGAATGCAAGTGAAGCAGCAAGACTGATGCTCAATGTGAAGAAGACCAAGATCATGACAACAGAGGAAATGTAAGAGTTTGAAGTGGCCACAGGGACATGGGAAAGAGATAAGAAAATAAATAGCAATGGGAAAAGCAAGTATGGAAAAACTGTTGAAGATTATGAAAGATAGAGACATGTCTTGTAGGTTGAAAATCAAGCTGGTTCAGACATTAATATTTCCTGCCCTCATTTATGCAAGCAAGAGCTGGGTGCAAAAGGAAGGCTGATCAAAGAAGAATCAAATTGTTTGAACTTTGGGTGTGGAGGAGACTTATTCAGATGCCATGGACTGCAAGAAAAACAAATAATTAGGTTTTGAATCAAGTAAACACAAAGATGTTACTTCTGAACTCCATAGACAAAGGTAGATTAACCTACCTTGGTCACATTATGAGAGCTGACAACAGTCTAGAGAAAATAATTTTGCAAGGAAAGATACAGAGCAATAGAGGACATGGAAGGCCCAGAATGAGATGGTGGGACAATATCTTGGCAATAGTGACCCAACCTCACATAGAAACAATCAGGGCAGTGACAGACAAATCAGCTTGGAGGAAGCTTGTCAACATGGTCACCAGGGGTCAAAATCAACCTGATGGAGATAGATAGATGGTTATTAATTCTATCATGTGTGAGAGCAGCAGATTTTTCAGCCATAAGGAATGCTTCAGTCTGGTCCGACATTGAGTTTTTAATGGCTGGAAGATAATTGATTAGACTGTTGACTTTCAGGAATAAATCAACAAGATCATGGTGGGCTTATATTGACCAAAGATTGTAAGCTTCAAAAGCTTGGAAGCTTACAAAGTAGTGGTGACAGCAAATGACCCTTTGAAAAATGGTTGTCATTTGCACTGTATTGGAGCCATTCAACCACTATAGAAACACAGCTTGGCATGCATACATTTCACAACACTTAAACCCTCATCATGCTGTAATTTCTAGTCATCATTTGCATCCAATTTATTACAATAGCAAGAGTCTTTTCTATCAAGGCATAGTATCATATGTGTAGGACTGTTGTGCTCAAAAGGAAAGGCAGCCACTCAGTTGCAGAATTAAAATCCCTGGCTGGCTTTACAATGTAGTTTCCATTGTTGTAATGTTAAGCCAGTAGTGACCAGTCCTTGTTTAGCTCTCTTGATCTTCAGTAGAAGCAATGTAACTTTCTGTTTCTATACTCCTTGTTATATTTTCTTTGGAAAGAAATGTAGTGTATCAAAGGTGCAATGAGATCAATTTTTAATACTTTTTAACTGAGTTGGCTAACAATATTTTACTAACTAAATCACCAATTTTTTTACAATGACTTTTTTCAATTTACAGTGAATGGACTTTAAGCAAATACACAGTGAATCATCTGAAAATACCAGAATAGGTATATCATTATTCAATACCCTTAGAATTTATTGTATTAAGTATGTTTACTATTATTAATTATTATTTAAATTTTTCTTATGAATGTTATAACATTCCTCCCTCCTAGTTTTTAAGTTCCACAAGTGATAAGAATGAAAACTTAATAAAATCTACCAGTTTACCTTTATAAATAATAGGTCTAATGATTCTTCCTGACCTTGTTACATTACCATCTGGAACAGGGTCATTTTGAACCATTGGAAACTCCTGTTTCTTGGTTTGACCTGGATTGTTTATATGTGGTTCCATTTCTGAACTTTCTGGTTGAGGTTTCTGCATGATAGAATCATCTAGTATGGGATGTTCAACATGCACATATCTCCTATTTTTAGCAGCTACTCAAAAAGGTTAGAGGTTGTTACCATGAACTCTTCTTAATCCGCCTGTAATATTGGTGTATTGCATTCATTAGTGGATCACTATGGCCTATGTCATTTCCTTGTTATTAAGAATGGACCTTAATTCATTTCTGAAGAGTTTAAAGCATGCTTGACCAGAAATTATAAAGAACATACCCTGTGTGCACCATACCATCTGGCCTCAAATTGACTGGACAAGTGGCATGTTCAAACTTTTAAGAAGATGTTTGCAATAAGTTCTCCTGAGCTTGCATTGCAACACAAGATTGCTAGTTTTCTTTTTTGATATTAGAATATGCCTACACCTTACACCACTACTGAGTCAACCCCTTCTAATTATTTGTTAAAAGGTAGCCATTACTAAACTTAGTTTGTTCAAGCCTAGTATTCAGCAAAAATTAAACACCAAGAAACAGTATTCATTCATTTTTTTTTGAATGATAAGCTCTGAGGCTCTAGGCACTTTGACTTATATCATTCAATAAGGTTTTGTACCTTCAGGGAGATCAAGGAAGGTGGAAAGGTGGAACTATTATAGAAATTAATAATAATAGGATACTCCTTCATATAGGTTTATATTGCCATGCTTTATTTAAGGATGGGGGGGGGGGGATTTCCCTGCATATTGTTTTTGTACACATTTTATAAGCACTTAATACCACTTGCCACAGTTATTTTTAACCTTGTATCCAAATAATCTTTACTTTACTTATCATTTGAACATTCTCATGAAGGCCTCCATCCTTGCATAAAAAGTTCCAGTCCTTGTGCAAATCTTCTAGAAGCTCATTTAAGTAGGTCTGACCTTGAACTGGTCAGCCTGACACCCTGGGAGCTTAAGAGGACCTTTTTCATCACCAATATANTTTATTTATTTATTTATTTATTTATTTATTTATTTAAGGGGGGGGGATTTCCCTGCATATTGTTTTTGTACACATTTTATAAGCACTTAATACCACTTGCCACAGTTATTTTTAACCTTATATCCAAATAATCTTTACTTTACTTATCATTTGAACATTCTCATGAAGGCCTGCATCCTTGCATAAAAAGTTCCAGTCCTTGTGCAAATCTTCTAGAAGCTCATTTAAGTAGGTCTGACCTTGAACTGGTCAGCCTGACACCCTGGGAGCTTAAGAGGACCTTTTTCATCACCAATATAAATCCCCCAGCTCAACTTTGCTTAGAGGTACAAATCCCTTAAAATAATGACATCATTTATCTAGATAGCTAAAAGATTTTCTTAAGTTGCTTCTTATGGTCAGATAGTCCACCATCTTTATTTCACTTTCATTATTTAAAGACATATTTCTCCAAACCTCACCTGATTTCTCCAACTTTTAATTTATCCAGAACCTGATTGATTAAATCATTTTACTGATTTGAAGTATAGGGAGGTGTGAAGATGTTAATTAAATATATTTAAGCTTCACTAACTTAAGGGCATTTACTGTATCCTAGCCACCAAAAGCATATAATGGGTCCTCCATGTGACATCATTTTCAACTGCTTTTTTTCTTTCTGTGTCAAAGCTAAGAATAAAGACCTACATCAACCTGCTGTTTTTTTAATAAATGCTACTTCTAGCAAATTTGCTATAACATCTGCCACTAGAGGTGACCTATAGATGAATATGTCATGTGAGAGTTACACAAACAAAATTTCATTTTTACCTTCTTGTTTCTAATTCCATAACTACACATCATTTATATCTACTTTGAATTCCATATAATGTTGGCTTTTGTAGAATAAGTGGATAATCTGTGTTTTCTTCATGGCAACCAATTGAACTTCCATTGAGTTAAGAGAATCCAGAAGTTGGAGTACCAGTGAAGTAATAGACAGAGATTCTTTATATTTGATTTGCTTAGCCGAGTCGGGAGAAATATTCAGCTATCCATGTATTGTGTGGCTTGGGCTGGTGTGTAGAGTCACAAGTGACTGACAATGTTAATCATTGCCATGAATGGCATTGTCATAGTGTTGGTGAGGGGAGACAGTAGTGCTATAAAACCCTTGGCATAAGTACATTTCATCTCATTCTTTAGCAATTAAATGAAAGATGCCAATTTCCAGTGCAGCTGCTTTGTGTTGCTGTTATTGTAAAATTAATATTGAAAGAGGATTTGGAATTATTAGGAACAACAAGCTTTAAAGTCTAAGTTTAGATTAAAACCAGTGCTTCTAACTTTTTAATTACCATTATTATGGTCTTGTTATTGTTTGTCTGGTATACAATAAGATATTATAGCCTTATTTTGTTCTTTGGTGATTTTATTAGTTTATGAGACATCTTAGTATTTATCTTGGTATTTTTAGAACAGTTACATGAAAGCTGTTGTTCCCTTTCTTAAATGTTGTTGTGTTGTTATATTGATTTGCTCAGTTGGCTAGTGATTATTGTGGTTGTTGTTTTGTTGTTTAGACTCATGTCCTTTAAAAAAGAGCTGATTAAAATTCAAGATGTTTTCCTAAGAAAATCCATTTTATTTGTCTTTGTACTTCTACTATAACTCACTTCATTGGTGAGAAGAAAAAATTGCAGTTTTGGAAAATTAGCTGAGGTTGATACCAGAAAAAGTAAATGGAACAGTTATGTGAAACATTTAGAGCTTTTCTTGTGGCAAACAACATTAACAATCCTGTTAGACAGAAAGCCATCATGTTAAGCTCCTGTGGAAATGACAGCTATCATCTGTTTAGGGGGCAAACCTGGCCTGGGAAGCCAGCAGACTTAAATTATAATGAGTTGATTCAACTAATAAAGGAACATGGTAATCTCAAATCAAAACCTATTGCAGAGATATTTTAATTCAACATGAAAAATCCAACACCCTGATGAGTCCACTGCTAAATACCTTGTTGAGCTATGCCAACACAGTGAACACTGTAATTGCTAAGGCACTCTTTCTGACATGCTTTGAGGTGGACTAGTCCATGGAGTGAGATATGAAAGAGTTCAACAATGCCTGTTGAGTGAGAGAGAAAACTTGACACTTGAGAAAGCAAGAAATATTGCCATTTCCGTGGAATCTGCTATTGCCCAGACTAGTGAAATACAAACAGAGAAATGCAGAGACAAGCCATTAAAAACCCTGTAAACCAACTGACACCCAGACATATCAAGAGCCCCCCAAAACTTAATTGTTTCCACTGCAGGGGTAACCATTCACATGAGACTTTCCAGTTCAAGGACAAAGAGTATTTTTATTGCAAGAATAAAGGACATGCCATTAGGAAATGTAGGAGAAAGGGCTGCAACCAGCAACAGCAGATGGTGGATCAGTTATACACTCAAACAACAGAGCCAGAGGTAGAAAAGGAGTTTTCCATACAAGTACTTGAATTATTTACTCATGGAATCCCAGAGAGGATCAAATACTGATAAATGTTTTGGTAGAGAATCATGACATGGTTATGGAGGTTGATACTGGTACAAATGAAACAGTGATGAGTGAGGACACTTTGAAAGAAAGGTTTACCTAGGATATCAGACTGGTTAATGCTCAGCTCCTGGCATACTCAGGAGAACTGATCAAACTTATTGGATTGTCCAATGCGGAAGTGACATACAATGACCAGAAAGAGAGACTTCCAGTTGTGGTAAATCCCAAGGGTGGGTCAACCCTCTTTGGACAAAATTGGCTTTGCCACATTTTATTAGACTGAAAGCCTTTAATCAAACAGACAACCCAGAAAGTGAAAGTTAAATTGAATAGTACAGTGGAACAATTACTTTCAGAATTCAGCAATGTTTTTAAACCTGAGCTAGGGACCTTGAAGGATACTGTAGTGAATATACCAATCCTTGAAGATGCAAAACCAAATTTCTTTAAAGCATGCCCTGTACCTTTTGCACTCAAGGACAAAATTAAAACAGAGTTAGAACGGTTGGTCTCAAGGAGGGTGTATGAGTGTGTACTTGACTCTAATTGGGCTGTTTCCATTGTACCAGTACCAAAAGAGGATGAAAAAATTCAAATTTGTGGAGACTACAAGGTGACCATGAACCAGATGGCTGACAGAAAATTACCCCATTCAAAATGTGGAAGACCTGCTGGCAGCCCTGAATGGAGCCAAAATTTTCTGCAAACTTGATTTAAGCCAAGCCTGCCAGCAGCTAATGTTAGACGAGTCTTCAAACACACACAATGGTCTCTTCTGAGCAACAAAATTGTAATTTGGTGTACACTCAGCCTCAGTTATATTCCAGCACAAGATGGAAAAGAGATTAGGACATATTCCTAGGTTGACAATTCAAGTAGACAACATCCTCATAGGCAGTGTTGATGAGCTGGATATGTTGGACAACCTGAGAGAGACTGACTGTGATCAGTAAATATGGACTCAAACTAGAAAAAGGAAAGTGCTCCTTTTTTGTGAAAGAAGTAGCCTACCTTGGCTTGCTAGTCCATGAGACAGGAGTTGCCCCAGTGAAAAACCATACTTGAGCCAATTGTCAAGATGCCAAGTCCCACAAACATTACAGGATTGAAATCATTCCTGGGAATAGCCAATTACTACCACTGACACCTTTCCCAACTTGCTGGTGAATTAGAGTCAGTACACAAACTCTTACATAAAGGAGTCAAATGGAAGTGGGGTCCAGACCAACATGACCATTTTAACCATGTAAATCTAATGCTTCAGTCTTTAAATATTCTAGTACACTATGATCCACTAAAGCCACTAGTACTATCATGTGTTGCATCACCCTATGGAATATGGGCTGAGAATGCCCCATAGGATATGTTGCATATGCTACTTCTCCCACCATCTTTGTTACATCATGTTTACATTATTGCCAGTCACAGCATTTCAATAACAAGTAAAATGTTTCAGTCATTAATCAAAATGGTGTCTACATTTTCTGTATTCACTTCCTTTGACTTGTAACTGATATACCTCACAAACACTGGCATCAGCTGAATGAAACCATTCACAACTTAAAGAGGGGCTGGCAGTCATATTTGCAGGCAAGAAGTTTCACCAATACCTATACAGTCAAAAATTATCATTTACANTCCTATCCCACATCATGCCAGATGATAGAGAATGCCCCATAGGATATGTTGCATATGCTACTTCTCCCACCATCTTTGTTACATCATGTTTACATTATTGCCAGTCACAGCATTTCAATAACAAGTAAAATGTTTCAGTCATTAATCAAAATGGTGTCTACATTTTCTGTGTTCACTTCCTTTGACTTGTAACTGATATACCTCACAAACACTGGCATCAGCTGAATGAAACCATTCACAACTTAAAGAGGGGCTGGCAGTCATATTTGCAGGCAAGAAGTTTCACCAATACCTATACAGTCAAAAATTATCATTTACAGTGATCATAATCAACTCCTTGGATTACTTGGTTTTGAGAAGGCAGTACCATCCCTCGCAGCTGCTAGGATCCAGCATTGGGTGTTGTTGCTATCAAACTATAATTATAAACTTAAGTACTGCAGTGGTGCATCACACAGCAATGCAAACTGTATTAGCAGACTCTCATTGTATTCCAAGGAATCATCTGATACCAGGAAAGATGTGATATTGGTGGAGCTTGTCAGTGCACTGGTTGCTGCTAAGGAGATACATTAATACATCCAATGAAATAAGATGCTCTGAAGAGTATTTGATCGTTTATTCCATGGCTAGTCAGACCATCCCCTTGTGATATCAGGTGAAATGAAACCGTTTTAAAGCAGACAAAATGAATTAACCATTGAAGGTGGATGTTTCCTGTGGGATAACCAAGTCATCATACCTACAGCATTGAGGGATAAAGTCTTGACCAAGTTACACAGTGCACACCCAGGAATCCAAGGAATGAAAGCTTTGACCCACAGCTATGTTTGGTGGCTTGGGTTAGACCAAGACATTAAAAATAATGTAAAAAGTTGCACACCATGCCAAGTAGACCAGAACAATCCTGCAAAAGTACCTATCCATCATTGGGACTATGTGACCACCCCATGAACCCAAATTTACATTGATTTTGCTGGGCTGTTCTTGGGAAAAGTATTTTTGATAATTTTTTATTCACATTGGAAATAGATGGAGGTGCATTCATTGAATCCAAACAATTATGGTTTCAAGGGCAACCATAGAATGTTTGACAATGACATTTGCAGCATATGATATACCATGGATTATTGTAAGTGATAATGGAACCACTTTTTCCAGTGGCCAGTTTGCACAGTTCATTAAATAAAATGGTGTTCATCATGTATTTGGTGCCCCATAACACTCATGCACCAATGGAAGTACAGAATAAGCTGCACAGACATTTAAAGCACCAATGAAGAAATTAGCTGAATCATTGTCATTAAATTCTCTCCAAAGTTGACTTAGCCACTTCCTGTTTGCATACTATACAACACCACAATCCATCACAGAATTGACCCCAGCAGAGTTGTTAGTGGTAAGGAAACTAAATACCAGGTTAACTTTATTGAAACCAAATCTGCATAAATGATTATTCAACAGAACTGAAGCAGAACCCAGTAATGAATATAACACTTGGAGCTTTGGTGGAAGTGCAAAGAAGTGGACACCAGGTGTTATTGAGAACAGAACCAGATATCTCACCTGTGCTGTTAAATTGGAAGGAAAAACACACCAGCAACACATCAACCAATTATGGGAGAGGAGTAGGGCTAAAGCAGCATTGGAGATTGAGGTACCAGATGAACCACTGTCAGCAGCAGTTGGCAAAACAATCTCCAATGTCAGTCTGTGCCAGTCCAATGCCTGTCGACAATTGACATTGAGACCAAGGTGGTGATGATTCAATCATGGCTACCCAGCCAAGTGGAGTAGGACGAAGACCAGTGATCATGGATACTACAGTGATTATGTTTGAAAGAAAAAGGACTTGCTTTTATCTTAGTAAATTTTTTTCTTAGATTTATAATTGTTTTCTTTTAATAGAATACCAGAAGACAAAGAAAAAAGAGAAAGATGGCTCAGGGAAATAAGAAGGGATGATTTTGTACCATCACCACATACTCGTATTTGCTCAGAGCACTTTGAAGAGGACTGTTTTGACAGAACAGGACAAACCACTCGCCTTCGTGAATCAGCTGTTCCAACAATTTTTGTTTTTTCATCCAACCTAACAAAAGTGAGTATTTTGATTGTATTTTGTGTTCAAATAAAATACAAAAGCATACTAACATGTTAGCATATTATTGATAGGTTTTAGAGTAAATGTTGTGCCATTTTTCGATGATACAGTGAAATTTGTTCCACAATAAAGTAAGTTTGATAAGTAAGTAGACCCTAATTAAATTAAATTATTAATTAATTAAATTTTCCCCTCCCCCCCCCCCCTTCCGCACGCTAAAAATTTTTTGTATTAACAAATAGAATGTTGCTATTCATTGATTTAAATTTCTGAGTTTAATTCTTAATAATCCTGATGCAAACTACAAGATAAATATAATTTTGTAAACAGAAGAATATAGTGTTTATAATCTATGTAATAAGGCTATAGAGCATATTAGGATAAATAGTTGACAAACTCATCAGTAAAGTATTTAGAATTTGGTTGCAGTTATAACAAGGTTATATTAGTACATCATGACCTTCTCTGTTATTATTTATGAAAGCGACCTTGTCCTTTGAAGATATGTTAATCCCAGTGTTTGGCTCTCACAATAGACACTAGAGACGGTTGGCTCACCTTCATATTAAAGTTAATAGCATTACTTACTGTCTCCTTAAAGGTAAGGATACTCCTGCCGCATTGGTCAATAAAGGACTGATTTTTTTTTCCTGTTGAGCAACCAACAGTGAGTGTTTTGATTGGGAGGCCTTGCTGTATAAAATTTCCAAAGCACCAAGTAATAAAAGTTGTATTCAGTTTCATACATCCTTTCTATAAAAACTCTTGTGTGCAAATATCTTAATAGACTCTCCCAAAAGCTGAGATGCAAGTACACTGAACTTACTCACAGAAACATTATAACCATATTTATTGTGTATATAAGCAGTAAGACCTGACAGCTTTAGACCTAAGTGTTTTATTGGTGACTCAAACGGAATTTAAAGTTTTTGGTTCTTCAATTACATAAATAATTTAAGTTCAGTAGTGGCCAGTTGCTTAAATTAACAGATTACCATCCAAGAAGTTCATGGTTCAAACCCTAGGCACAACCCTGCAAGAGCTGCACTCAATTTGTTTCTCCATTAGAAGTGGAATACTACTGAGTTTGCTCGTGTTTTCAGAGATATAAATGAAATATGTTATCTATAATATTTTATATATTATATTTTAACCAATGAAAGTATGTAGCAACTCACACCAGTGCACTTAGTAACGAAGTAGCATCAAATGGATGTTATGGTGTGCACAGGTTCATCCTTGCTCATGTGCAGTTTTCTTCAATCTGTACCGAATTTTGGGTTGCCAAACCGTTTTTAGGAATTCATTATGACTTTTTTCTCTGTCTTGCTATTTTCTGTCTGTTACTTGATGTCGACCATTTACGTTACTTTTTCGTATAGGAGCCAGTGAATAAGAAATTTAAAGAAAATCAAGAGTTGCCAGGTGACACTGGTAAAGTTGAATTAAATCTTAATAATGAAGATAAAAAAGAGGCACTTTGCAATGCAGATTCAGTGTCCATAGAAATTGATATGGAAAAATGTTCAAGGTCACCTGATAATGGCTCTTCAAACATTGCTGATATGGACCAGGATGGTGTATCTTTTTGTTGTGATCTAGTTGCGAATTCGAAAGAGGAACTGCAGGAATCTTGTGATAAGTTGGCGAACACAAATTCTTCACATTACGATCATAGCTATTTTTCAACTGAGCAGAAGGATAGCATAGAAAAAACAGAACGAAAGCCTGCCTCACTTTCTTTTTCTGCGTATGATCAAAATAATACAGACTCTGTTCCTCTTGCNTGCAATGCAGATTCAGTGTCCATAGAAATTGATATGGAAAAATGTTCAAGGTCACCTGATAATGGCTCTTCAAACATTGCTGATATGGACCAGGATGGTGTATCTTTTTGTTGTGATCTAGTTGCGAATTCGAAAGAGGAACTGCAGGAATCTTGTGATAAGTTGGCGAACACAAATTCTTCACATTACGATCATAGCTATTTTTCAACTGAGCAGAAGGATAGCATAGAAAAAACAGAACGAAAGCCTGCCTCACTTTCTTTTTCTGCGTATGATCAAAATAATACAGACTCTGTTCCTCTTGCGCCCCCGGAACATAGCTATTCGTCTAAACAAAAAAGTACCGAAACTGAAACCCCAGAGGAAAAGCGAATATTTTCTTTAAGAAGGAAGCTCAAAACTTGCCAGCAAAGAAATCGTCGCCTTCTTAAATGTATGGCTACAGCTTGTGCAACAATTAAAATGATGCGTGAAGAACATTTAATTGCACCGAATTGTGCAAAGGCCATTTTAAGAACAATCGGAAGAAGTAGATCAAAAGCTTTAAAGAAAATCGAGAAAGAGGATTCCTCTGGATCAGACCACGAAGAGGAAGAAGATCAAGACCGTTTGTGTCAGCTAATGCGAAAATTGAAAGAAGAGCGTGCTCAGCAATGTCATTTTTTGCCACAGCTTGTGTGTCTAATGCCATTGAATAATATACAACCAGTTGTACTCCGCCAACAAAGTGACAGTAACATTGATAGTTTGCATGGAGACAGTAGTGTTCAAACTGAGAATTAGCCAGATAGAAGGGTAGCGTTAAGGATGTAGCAGAATTCTGAATGATTATGACAGAATAAAATAAAGCCTTTGGGGTTTTTTCAGTGGTCGTATAGCTTTTTGATTAGCTTTTGACATCTCAGTTATTGTGCTTCAAAGACCTTTCTACTAAATCTTATGCTATGTCTAAGACTAACTAATGTACAAATCTTTTCTTTGCAGTAACATATGCTGTGTTTCTTGTAGCTCTTAACAGAATGCTATGAACACGTTTCATTTTAGGGAATACATAACAATTTAGGGTATGGTAGCAAAAAAGATGTTTATATGTGTACATATGTATGAAATGGATGTGTATTTTATTGGATTTTCATAGTTTAGAAGTTTTTTAAACTATGCTTTACAATATATACTCTATTAGAAAATAAAGTCAAAAATAGCATATTTTTCTTTAATGAAAAAATGTTACATGTATTTATATATGTCTTATATTCCTTCGCCGTATCCAGGTAAGACTTTGATGTAAATTAATTATTGTATTAATGAAAAGAAGGATTTAAAACAACAACTATTCAACTTATACATATCTTGGAGAAGGCTCATTGTTTGACTTTTTTAAATTAAAGTCTTAGTGAAGTTTTGTAAAAGTAAGCTGTGCTTGGTATAGAGCTACGCTTGGTAGTGTAAATACTTAAATGACGTTTTCTCAGCATTTTGAAATGTAAATGCCCCGCACACTGTAAGATTGTTTGCTTTTTAGCTGGGAGGTGGGTGATCAAGGAAGCAAGTTTTGGTAAAATGACACAAAGAGGATGAATATAGCAGCGTCTCTGTAGTGTTTAAAAGGCGCATTTACAGTAACCGAACACTACTTTTAATCAATTTAAACCTTCATTAAAGTTGTTTAGAATTTCAATGCATAGTGTGATTTAAATTACCCTTAATATGATTTAAATTTTGACAAACTTTGTCATGTGAGTTTTACCCACTTGCCCTGTGGGTAAATATTTCAGTATATTCACAATCTTCAGGAAGGATTGAGAAACATATAGGTTTTTAAACGCTGAGCATGGCAAAAATGAAATTTATACTACGGTACATATCAAGTCGTAGTTTTAAAGAGTCTTTTTCAGGAGAAATGTTTTGTTTGTTATAGTCAATTTGTAAGTGATATTTGTAGCATCAACATATAACTTTTCATATGCTCTTTATAAAAGCGTATTAATATTGATCACGTACATCATCACACTTGCACTGTAAATGAGATTTATTTTTACTATATTGTAACCAATTTCCTATATTGTTGCATGATGCTGTAAATGCAAGATGTAGTTTTTTATCAATAGTTTTTGTTTCCGATGCAACATTATCAAGTTTTCAAGTTCAGCAAACTTAAACGAATAATTAAACATAAATTTTTAATGAAATAATCCTAGTAACCAGTCTTTGCTGTACTTTTACGGACAGGAATTTTTGGTAACAGTTTTCCAAGAGGCCTAAGCCGATCATTTTTAACATATGCACCAAAATATCCTAATTTCTTACTTTTCTCAAGTTTACTTGGATTGGTTTGGTTGGGGCAGAGAGTGTTCATTTCGTAAACCAAGAAGAGAATGCTTTAGAAAAGTGAAAGCATTAAAGTGGAGGATCTTTGAAGTCAGCTCTTCTTTTGGTAAGTCGTCAGTATGGTATTAAAGGTTGTGTTGACTCAAAACAGTGGCCCCTAAACGATCTGATGCGTCACTGTTGTGATAATGAAGTGATGAAAAATGTTTGAAAAGAATGTATTGAAGCTTATATTTATCTGAGCACTTTGTTTTCTTCTAGCCCCGGTGTTTTTTTTCTTCAGGTGATCAACATATAGCGTTTGGTTAGTATTTGAATTATTATTTAGTGTAAGAGTTTGGTAGATAATACTTTGTTTTAAAGTATTTTAAGGGTCAACTTTGTCACCTCTAGTTCATATTTATGTTAGAAGCCTCTTGTGAATATCTCGGCTTCTTTGTATTTGTTCTGATGTACTGGTATTGTTTTCTACTTTCAGGTTGTCACATGTTATTAGAATGTTCTTTCTTATCAATTTATTTTGTTGCACAAGTCATAAAACCATATTTTTGTGTTGGAAGTTAAGAACCATGCACTGCTATGGGCAAACTTTTTACAAAATTTGACTTATGAAAAGAAGCTCTGATGACAGCTGGTTTAACCTAATTAATTAACATGTAAGGGATTAAATGCCTTTTGTATTTTTCATGGATTCTTTACCATTTTTAAAGTCTAGTATAATGTGGTACGTAAGCTATTTGTTTAATAGAAACAATACTCCTGGAGTAGGTGTTTTGATATGATGTACTCTTCAATTTCCTAGTTTGACTTTCTCAGTTTGACTTTCACTCCCCAACACTTGTTCTGACCTTGCTTTAAGATTGCCGCAAAGTAGATTTATACCAGGTCAAGGGTCTGTTTTGGTTGATGATTGGAAGGCAAAAGTACAGTAAAACTGCTTCATGTAATGCACTTCGAAAAATTCCAAACACAAAAGTAGAAGACAATTGGCGCGTAACACTTTGTCAATCCAGTACACATGAAACAAATGGCGCTGCCTCATGTTTCTGTGATGTTTGAAGACCAAGAATAACTCCCTCGATATTCATGCGACATTTAAGTGCACAGCCATTATTTGTGCCTAGCATATAAGCAGAAATAAGGATGTGTAACCTGTAACCGTTGATGAATTTTAGATTGAGCATGAATAAAAAAATATGGAATATGCGTAAGTTGCAATATTTGTGTAGTATTTATGGCCGTAGCAAAGGTAATTGATGCTATCTCCTTTATATGCTATAATACGGCCGTGTCTAATAGCCCTTCAAACATTTAAATACAATGTACAATTTAACTTTGTACAAATGAAATTAGCTGTATCCATTTGTTAAAATAGATGTTGTATTGAACTTGATGGTTTAAATGCGTTGGTGTAAAAGCGAACTGGGCACTGAAAAGGCTCAGTGTCCAGGGCAGGGTAGCTTTTTTGTTTGTTCCACTGTACCTCTTTTCCCCTGATGTTTGAAAAAAGTTTCCTTTGAATGGTAGTAATAAAGTCATATGAAATTTATCACTTCTAAAGGTCTTAATTATTGAATTAATTTGGAAGCTTACCCTTTAAAATGAGAACGGAGAAAGTTGAAACATTTTCTTCTTTAATAGTCTTTTTTAACATCAATAATATAACTGAAATTATGTTCTGTTGCATGTGTTCAATGAAGAATTAAACTTTTGATATTCTAGTGGTGTAATATGTATTCAATTCTGAATGTACATAGTTTTTTCACAAAATAACTCCTTGGAACGTAAAGAGTTATCTAAGCTACTACCAGATTTAAAGCGGCAAAAAATATTTTAGTTGGGCATTGTATGTCAGCACTCGCTCTCCTTACTCTCCGCCCTCCCTCTCTCTTTCTCTCCCTCTCTCTCTCTCTCTCTCTCTCTCTCTCTCTCTCTCTCTCTCTCTCTCTCTCTCTCTCTCTCTCTCTCTCTCTCTCTCTCTCTCTCTCTCTCCTGTCTCTCTCTTTCTCTCTCTCTCTCTCTCTCTCTCTCTCTCTNATGACCCTTTTTTTCTAATCCTTACACCTGTTTTTTAATTTTCTTCTAATACCAGTTGATCTCAATATATTGCGTAGCTTTTCAGCCGATGAAATACTTGTTTTTCCTATAAAGTATAATTTACAACTGTCTAAGTGTTTTTCCATGCTGGATGCTATTGGTCATGTCTAGCGTCCATACGTAAGTACTGGATATACGTAACAATAAAGTACTGGTAGCCTGGTCATATTGACCTGGTAGATTATTCACCTTTCGAAATGGAGATATTGCAACTGTGGTTCCTCTACTTTAAGTACGATCAGAAATTAAGAGACATAGAGACATATATTTATTTGTAAGCGCTTTTATTCTCAAGAAAAATGAATTAAGGCAACACGCTGCAATAATAATAATACCTGATACGCTTAATAATAATATGCTTCAACCATAATAATATCTGATATATGTGTCACCATAACTGGGAGGAGGAGACAGTAAAGTAATGGTTAACAAGTACACGTTTTTAATTATGAAACTGCGTAGAGTTAATTTCGGTGTTCATTTTTTTCGTACCTTTTAACACTATTTTATGTCTTTTCCTAGTTGTTTAAAAAAAACTTGAGAATATTAATGTAAAAAAAATATATGTAATTTTTTAAAACTGATCTTCCACTCCAGTTTCGTATGTCAACTCTTAAGCCTTGCAAACGTGACAAAGCTCTTGTTGTCAAACTTGGCTGGCTTTTAATTTTGGTGATGAAAAAACTTTGTTTTCTGGCATTTCAATAGTTCTTCAATTTATAATAACAGTCCTGTTTTGTTTTGTTTTTTCTTTTTCAGCACTCGTACTTTTAAACTGGCTTAACATTTTGGCAATCTGAGTCTTCTGTTTATCATACATGTGTTTCTGATGTGAAAAAGTGTGTATTTTATTAAATCATTTAGTTCTTTCCTGAAAACTATCCACTTTTTTGATGTGTTAAAAAACGTCAAGTTAAAGCTTGCTCCTTTGCTGAACTTGATGCTCTTGCTATTGAATCCTGAAATAACAGTGTAAGGAATAAATTATATAATATTTACCTTTTTTTACCTTTTTAACACAGTAATAAAAATGTTTTTCTTCAAAAAGATGTAGCTACTTCCATAACTATATATTCATCATTTTAGCTATTATTTATGATTTGGTGTGGATGATAACTGTTCATATTTCCAATACGCCTTCTTAAAGTCTTAATCTTAGATTTTTTAATTTTACTTACATAAGTAATCGTTGATGATCGTAACAAAATGTTATACTTACTCTACAAGATGAACATTTACCCACAACATCGGTCATAAGCCCAAAAAGTATTGCGGCAGCTAAGGACTTCATTTTGCTTTCTTAAAGTTCTAGGCTTCCTTCAGCTATGAATTCTAAGGTTTCAAGCTAGCTTAATCAGTCATACGTTTGTATTAAACCAGCTTTCCGCTGTAGCAATAGAGATTAAAATAAGCACTCTATTTTCTGTCAACATTGACTTGTGCCACTTGAGTTTTACCTCAAAGATAAGACATTTTAAGTAATATTTTATCGCCAAGTCACGAAGTTCTTTTCAAAGGTACCTTGGCTGCAGATGAACATTATGCAAATGCGAGTGCTTTACCGCCACCTCACCATTCGCTCCGCTTTTTTCGGCGTATTTCTAAAGTAATGTGCGCAAGAGTTCCACAAAGGGAAAAGCAACATCGCTAGATTCATGACAAAACAGTTTCTACCAGCCTAGAAATACATTGTGGTGCCATTGTGTCAGTACTAGGGAGGAGAAAATATAAGGCAATAGCTAATATTTACTTTACAGCTATAAAAATTCTAAATGCAACCATAAGCATGATAATTTTCAAAAGGTTTTTATTTGTAGTAAAATTAAATTAATTACATAAATTTATTTCTCTTTTATGATTCAAAACAAGCCAAGAAGTGTCTTTTCATCGCTGCCGACCATCATTCCTTTCTTTGTATAAACCAATTGTGCACAAAAGTCTCTCACATGCAGCTACAGGAAGCTGTCCGTACGATACTCTATATAGACCTGATCCTGATGGATGGAAACAAATAATCAGTTTTTATAACAATAACACTAGATCCTGGACAATTATAGGTACAATAATTTAGGAAACAACACTGGCACTAGCGAAAGACTCCTTGACATTTGCAAAGGTGATAATCTAATCTCACCAGATAAGCAAATGAGTAACCACACATACTTTATTTTATCAACAAGAAGTTATAAGGACTACTCTCGTAATTCAAGATAAAAAGTAGAACAGTTATATGGAGAGACCCCTAGCTTTTGTTTGCGGTAGTAATTCTCAAGTCCCTAAGGCCAAATTGCAGAGGAAAGAGTGATGTCATTACCCTAAAACCCGGGGAAAACAAGATGAAAACAAAATTTTAGCTTAAATCAGAAGCGTCGTGTGAGTCTTGATGTACGTCACAGTCATAGTTCCTTTTCCCTAAGTTGCTTTAGTGTAAAGAGGAGACCAAGTGGTATGAATCATATAACTTTTCAATCAATCTAGGTACGTCAGTTGTTGACGATCTCATGGGTGCTTTTCTCCACTTACCCCTTTTTGGGGAATTTCTCGAACTCTTTCTCAGCACGTGCACAACAAATCTTTGAGAACTTTAAAGTAAAAAGTCACTTCCAAGTCATCAAGGAAATTTAAAAACAATAAGTAACAACATCAGTCACTACTGTCTAAAGGAAAAAATAAAACCCTTAAGTACAGGACAAAAAAAAAAGGTAACGTGGGTAATAAGAAGCAAATAACAAAAAATAAATGAAAGGAAAGCAAAACCCTAAACAAAACCAAGTCACAGCACTTTGTGTAATTACTACAGACTACTTACCCTGTAAGGCAAAAGGCGAAAGCAGAAAAGAAACAATACATATATATGGTTGTTGAGGAACCAAAAAAACTAACATCCATAAATTTATAGACATATTCTAAAGGAAGAGAACAGACGCTAAGTTTTAAGAACAACGAGAACAGGATTAACGGAGCAAGACGTTTAATTACCAAAGAAACGGAGAAAATTAATAATTGCAAACCATTTTTACAGACTGTCTTTTATCAATAATGCCCCAAGACACCACAGTTGATATCTCTAAGAGTGAAGACAACCAGCAAGTGAATACAGAGCCAGCAACACATAAATAGCGTCAATACTAGTAAATATCCCAGAGAAAATACGTCTAGAAATGTTCATGTCAGGAGTTAGACTTGCTTAGCCATTCAGACTAAACAAGTGCACTCCTGTTGTAATTTGACCTGAGCATCATGTTCTAAAATAGTACAGATAATTATCTTCCTTTTCAAAACTTGGTTTTTGGCTGTAGATAATACGAAAGTAGGAAAATTTCTTCTCAGAAAGCTCATCTTGTTGTAAAAAAGATAATATATATCTGCATGTTTTTGCGCATTAATTTACTCAATAAAAAGTGTAGTTAACATAGCATTGTAAAAAAATATAATAGCCCCGCAAACCCTAATAGGTTATTTTTCTTGAAATTCGTGTTTTTGCAAATAGGTCTTGAAAAACGTCTCTCCTATTGAGAATTCACATTCACACTCTTGATGTTAAAAAATATTGTTCCATTATTCTCCACTGCCTGGGTTTTTGCAAGCTAATTAGGATCTAGAGTTCACAGGACATTGATTTTTGTTCGTTATGTGTCTCCGCAATATGTAGAATTTGTATCTGAATAGGCTATAGTAGTTGACCAAAATATTCCATCAGTTCAGTTGCGAGATGGTCAGGGAGTTATCGATTGAAATGCAGCTCAACAGCTCAACATAATTATGAGATCCAAGGCATGATAAACTAAATTGTATCACTATGATTTGTATTGAGCTAAAAAAAAAAAAGAATATACCGTATATGCTCCACTTAGCGCTTGGGCACTTATTTAAAAGTTAATATTTTCTGGCGATGCTTAATCGAGAGGGGCTATTAATTAAAACTAATGACGAAATGTTTTTTATCTGGTGTGAAAATAGCGAAATAAGTGAAAAGCCAGTTTTTCCTTCACGAAACCGAAACAACAGTATCCATAGCTAAAGATTCAGTAAACTATCAGATTCTTTATATTAATAAGAAGAATTGTATATATATATATATATGTAAATGACGGTGTTTTAAATATAAAATATTTTAAATGTCTACATATTCATCAACATCACTGTCTTTAGATGTAAGAGCTTTATCATGGCTTAAGTCATAAGCTTGCGACTCATAACATGATAAAGCTCTTACATCTATGGCTTCCTCTGAGTCCATAAAGTTCAGAATTTTCAAGATTATCAGTGCCTCTGTCTAAATGCAAAAGAGTGCTACATAGAGCCTTCTATATCTAGTTTACTGACTTGTGCTTTTCTGTTAAATGTGTTTTCATCGTTGTCTTTATTTTCCTCCATTTGCAATTATGTCTCTGCCAAGGAGCACGTGCCTCACCTTGTTTAAAACAATGTATGACATCATCTTCTGTTCTATCAATGGCAAGGTTAAGTACCATTTGCTCATATAGTATTGACCTCAATACATCTAGTATCCATCCTTCAACATGTTTTCTTGGAAGTACTTCCACGATACCTTCTTCAGTTGAACACTTGCCATACTGTTTAGCGCACATAGCTTTAAATGGCGTATTCCACAGCACGTCTGACGCTTGGATATATTCTGTACAGCCATAAGGAATTAATGTTTAATTTATATTTGTGGACACCAGGGAAGCAATAGAACTGCTCTCCATGTGACAGTGATAATCATCTCAAGCTAACTATCTCCTACCATTTTTAGAATTTAATATCAGTTCTATGTTTGTTCATCCATTTAAAGAAAATCTCATTAAATATCACGATTTAAATTCTTCAGTAAGAGTTCTTGATTCACGCTTAATACACTTAAATATGATGTATGGTTTCAACTTAATGCCAGGTGCTTTGCTGTTAAACACACAGAACCCTGGATTTTACATGCCCCGTAACTGTTCTTACACCTGCTGTGTTGGCGAGTTTCTTTAAAACTATGTCTGACCAAACAGCTGTTTTATGCACTGTTATGTTGTTGAGTGTATAATGGTGTTCTGTAGAAAAATGTCGAACATAAAGAACATACGGGGAAAAAACTATCGAGGAATCTTGAAGGATCATCCCTATGACACATCTCAGTGATATACCATTTCTCAGCATGAACGCATGAAGCCATCCGTTACTTAAAACAATAACTACCTGCTCACCTTTATCCGCTTCTGACATTTCACTAGACATAAATGTTGCTTTTTTCTCAATTAGTTTTCGTGAAGCATGAAGCCTTTTCCATTTCCTTTGACGTTCTGACTCAACAAGTTGTTCTTTTACTTGTTCACTCAGAGGTTTACGTCCCGCTCCTTCTAGCCGTTTTCTTTTTGCTCCATTATTTTCCTCTCACAATGCAACCAAAGTCAATATCACTTTCTCTTAGTTGTGATTTTGTAGTAAATCATTAGCCAACTATACGAGAGGTAGCAGCTTCAAGTCTTGCCACAACTCCAGAAGTATTACAACCAATTTAGTTAATCAAGATTACGTATGTGCTTTGAGATGGAGAAAAAAGGATGATAAATCTAAAAAATAAAGGAAGTATTAACAATCAATAATCAACCCTGAGACCTTGGAGTACCAGGTTTTTTCTGAGAGGGCGTCTGCCTTATGGGAGGAAGAGGGATCCCTTTAGACCTTTTTGGCAACCCTTCTGGAGGTAGTGTCGATATAATACCGGTGGGAGTGTCACCTAATCATCTTCCCTCTCTTGTAAGGGCAATAAGTTTTAAACTGTGTCTGTTATCTCGCCGTTTAAAATCACCCCTATCAACATAAAGCTCGGTTAGTTGGCATTCTCATAGTCTGCGTCCAGATGATGTTTTCGGGCATCTAGTTATTTTCTCCCTATGACAAGTTCAATCGAGTGAACGGTCTCCAGTATACTGAGACCGTCAGTTATCAGGGAGTGCAAAGAGTCTCTGAACCCATGACTGACTCCATATTCGAGAGTGTAAACTCAAGATTTCGTAGAAATGGCTCTACACAGACCCGGAAACACCTGTTACCATCAAAAAGTACTCTCTCCTAAGCTTTCAGTAATGTCAGAGTTTCCCCCTTCTATTATCCATAGGCTTTTCTTCATTCTGACTCCCCTATATATTATATATCATGACTCTCATATTCTTGCACCTTGTGAGACAGGCCTCAATGACAGTGTTAGTAATAGCGATATTAATGTTGATACCTATTTTCGACTAAATTCTATAACTCCTCTTCGAGGTCTTTTAATCTACCTCGGCATGAACGTCCAGCTGTTAGAGTAAAATAACTTGAATTTAAAGATAAACATTTCATGTGCTTTATACTGTCTTTTCTTCAAGCCTCTTGTTACCTATGTTTTTGTATTGACCCCCCTCTTCTGCCTCCTGCTCAGTTATTGAATCCGTGTCAGACTCCATTGATAATGCCTTGGAGAAGCATAACATTGCTAACATCTTTGTCTTTGGTGACTTTAATGCACATCATATGTCCTGGTAAAGTCATTCTAAAAGAATTGGTGGATCTAGAGAAGTTAGTTACAACTTCGCTCTTTTTTTGATTTTTTTGATTTTTTGATTCATGTTCAGAAGAACCTTCTCTGTTAGATCTATTTAGGTTTTGTTCCTGACCATTGAACAGTTTCATCTTTTATCCCCTATTGTATCTTCTGATCGTCTTGGTTTTACTATTGAGCGTAAGGTTACCATTTCAAGTTTTGTTGACAAGCCATAACATCGTAAGAATTTAAAAGTTGGCCAGGATGATTGTGATAAAGTTTGCCAATTTCTTCGGGATTTCGTTACTAGCATATCAGTTTCTGATGCTGCAACATAATTTGCAAAATGGTAAAAAGTTGGTATTCAAATATTTTTATCTAGTCGTAGTTCAAAAATCAAACCTCATTCTCCTCCATGATTCAATGGCCATTGTTTGTCTGTCATTGCTAATCTTAGTCATTTCTATGTTCAGTTTTTACGTGATGGAGCTGATAGATCTCGGACTTCTTTCAGATGGAAATAAGTTTGATTTTTGATACTCTCTGTGTGTTTAGAGGATCTCACTCCTTTGGCGACATTTTGCTTGTAATCATATCTTGTATCTTTAGGTTTATGGATACGTCTATTGACGGACAAGCTGTACTCCTTGATATCTGGAAGGCTTTTGATAAGGAGTATTACCCTGGCATGTTTGATAGTCTTTCTGGTTAGGACATTTGTGGAAGGGTCTATCGATTCCTTTAGTTCTTACTTTCAGATCGTAAAATGCTTGTCACATTGGATAGAATTACACTTGGTGAATATCAACGCTGGCGTTTCTTAAGGTTCTATTCTTAATCCAACCATGTTCCCTTTATGTATTAAAGATCTTTCCGGTAATTTCCATCAGTTTATTAACATCTATGTTGATAATGAGAACACTACCCTGTAGTCTGGCATTGATCACAAGGCAAATGACCAGGAACAAGTCAAACTTGCAGAAGATTTACAATCTAACGTTTAGGCTATCAGATAACAGGGAAGGAAGTGACTGATTTCTTTCAATGGGCCAAAACGGAGCTGATGTCGTTCAATAGAAAGATATTCATGAAGTTATCATCCTGTTACATTGATTAGGTTGCTACTCCTCTTGCGGGATGTACATCATTGAGCATATTTGGTTTGTCATTTATCCAGACCTTTTGGTTTCTTACATTTAAACTATCGACAAATTTTGAAACATTACTGTATCTGGACAGGTTCTTCGTCAGCCCACCTTGATGTTCCTGGTCGAGTTTAGAGATGTGTTTATACCTTGATAGGTCCATGTCTTCCTGCTACTCTTCTACCTTAACCTATCAACAGAATGTGGCGTATCTTAGTCTTTTCTATAGGTGTAATCATGGCAAGTGTTCTCTACGCTTTCCTCATTGGTACGAGCTCAGTTTGTTGCATCTCATGTGCCTGGTTTGTCTCAACGTTTTTATTCTTATGCAGTTGTTGTTCAGTTATTGTTGTCCCTTGTTCTAATAAATCTTTCTATGATTGTAATTTTTTTCCTCGTACTGCAAAATTGTGTAACTATTTGGGCTTTTAGTGATTTACTACATCATATGTCTTGAGTGCTTTTAAGTCTAAGGCTAAGTCTTTGATCTTGGCTCAACCTTGTTCTTTTTTCCTTGTTTCTTTTTGTTTATGCCATTTTTTCACAGTTCCATACACGTAGTTACATTTAAGTCATTTAAGAAAACCCGAAAAACAAATCATATTTCCATTTCTTCCCCTCTCTGAGTCTTTTAACAGCGATATTGAATTCCTTGCTGGCTGAATTATTGCTATTAATCTCTGCGTAAGAAACTGTTTTCAGCTTAACCTTCAAGTTACACCTTTTTCATTTTCTCCTTTTGGANTATGCAGTTGTTGTTCAGTTATTGTTGTCCCTTGTTCTAATAAATCTTTCTATGATTGTAATTTTTTTCCTCGTACTGCAAAATTGTGTAACTATTTGGGCTTTTAGTGATTTACTACATCATATGTCTTGAGTGCTTTTAAGTCTAAGGCTAAGTTTTTTATCTTGGCTCAACCTTTTTCTTTTTTCCTTGTTTCTTTTTGTTTATGCCATTTTTTCACAGTTCCATACACGTAGTTACATTTAAGCCATTTAAGAAAACCCGAAAAACAAATCATATTTCCATTTCTTCCCCTCTCTGAGTCTTTTAACAGCGATATTGAATTCCTTGCTGGCTGAATTATTGCTATTAATCTCTGCGTAAGAAACTGTTTTCAGCTTAACCTTCAAGTTACACCTTTTTCATTTTCTCCTTTTGGAATTTGACTCGTGTCAGCCACGTTAAAGAACGCTCGGAAAACATGACTTATTTAAGTCAAAAAAACTAAGAGAAAACCAGGCATGTACCATAACAATCCTCAAATGTAAACTTTTCGTAAAAAATTGGAGGTTTAATAACGTCATCGATCGTCAATTATGACCAGATCAAAAGCACTTACAAATGTGTATTATTCAGTACAATTTGAGACTGTCATTTGTGACTACAACATCCACAAAAGATATTTGGACTTAAAAATTGAATGATGTGCTTACGTATGAAAGTGGTGAGAGAACAGTAGCTGTAGAAAAGGAATTGGATTCTACTTAACTCAGGAAGGAAAGGAACGAAATTTAGTTGTTCTTGTACCCGGGAAAGTTTCATAGTGGATGAGGCAATTCATTTAAGCAGTTAAAGACAATGGTTTCAAACCAAAGTAGAACTAATTCTCTCAGCGCGCCACACCGCATAGACAACAATCTATGAAAATCCGGTGCTTCTCAGCAATGAAATAATAGAGGAAAAATTAGCACCTCAACCTGTACAACACTACATATATTTTGAAAAACACTTGTATGCTTTGTTGCTGTAAGTTTCTAAATTTGGTAGATAACTACTCAACTTCTTTTAATTTTTTTCGAGGCACAAGTCTAAAAGAGTTTGCATAAAATTTACTCTTTAGGTGCACGGGTGTCACTGAATGCAACAAAAACGTTCTCATAATTGTGGCTAGAAGTTTGTTTTAAGTTCGCAATTTAACTCGACTGCCCAATATGAAATATGATATTAATAATGAGCTTAAGAAAACATTAACAAACCTGCATGTTTGTAAATCAGTATTCGCTCTTAAGTGCCTTAAAAACGGAGACCCTCTCTTATTGAGTTGCCAAATATTTTCTGACCTCCGCTTTAGTAAGGATCTCCTGCTTATTAAATATTTTGCCATAGACATTAAAGCTGGACTGAACAACTTAGTTTCGTTGTAAAGCTTCTATTTTCTCATCATCTATAAATCCACTGGTTAACATTAGATGGTAAAAGAGCAATAGACGGATAACGGGCTGGAGGATCTCTTTATCTTCTAAAAAGATCACCTCTGATCAATGCAGACACAGCAAAGGCTAACTTTTAAAGTCTTGATTCTGCCTATCCTTACTATTTTACAGATGGAATCTTGGCGGTTGCTGCTTCTTCAATCTGTACTTTTACAGCGCTATATTCCTCAGCACTTCAGCTCTCACCAGTTCAATTTGCATTATCTTCATTCAATAAATAAGGATCATCCCTAAAGTAATCCAGAAATTCTAAGCCTGCAGGGTCATTTCTACGTATACCCTTTGGTGGAATTAGTTGCTTGATGGCCATCTGCAAGTTGTTTTGGCATAGATGATTCAACAACATTTTGTATGTCATTACCAATACTCCAATACTACTGTAAGTGGTCTTCTGGTCCATCCAGTTTGTTGGTGACAAAAAGCTTTTTGGAACATCGTTTTCTACATTCTGACATGCAGAAAAAAGCACATGATCCATATCTTCACGTTTTGGTGACAGGCTTTTACTCTTATTCACTTCCAACATTTTCAACATCAGAGCCAATTCCTCGCGTCTGCGAAATGATTTAAGCCAATGGTGAAGATCAGTATCATAGGCTTGAATAAAGCCAGTAATTCGTCCGCCCATTACTGCAAGAATATAGCCTCGTTCATAGAACGCTTTCCAAATTTCTGGCATCAGATAGACCGCATGATAACCAAGTACATAAATTGCGAAGTTCTTTTGTGTGAAGGAATTGAATAGTTTTGGTCGATTGCTTATTGTTTTGATCATGTGCTCTAATCGAAAGTATACACTTGGAGACCACTGCAAATTGACGTCTTCGATTGCAATCTTGGCTCTTACACCTTTACCTTTAAAAAGAAACTCAGGTTGTAAGACAATGTTTGCAACACTTGCAAACTGCGTGAATAATTATTCGCTCTTTTGACAGTTTGTGATTTTCCTTTTCCTGAGAAAGAGTCATTTCTATGGGGAAGCATTAAGCCCCGGTTTATCACTGGATCAACGCCCAAACATCTTGTAAATAATCACAAGGCCGTGCGAGTAGGTTTTTTTTCTTGATAGAATACCGTTTGTTTGATCTTATCAAACTAAGTCCATATTCATTCTCCAATAATTAAATTTATTTGCTATTGACATTAAGTTTCTGGTCTTCTGATACAGGATTTTGAACAAGCATTCTTCGTACAGTTGGGCTTTTAATTTTAACAAACGACGACATAAACGTCTCTTCAAAGATTCTCTTTTATCCATAAACCAGTGAAAGAAGGCAACTCTAACATCAGGGGCCTTTAATTTACAATCAGCAACAGCTACTCCAGACTTTTTTGGTTGACAAGAAGAAGGGCTTTGCAAGTACTCCAGATCATAATATGAGCATGAAGCAAATTTAACTGCCTTTTCAAAACCAGGGTCGTCATTGCTTTCCCCGTCCAAAGCGGTATAGAAATATCGTACATACTTGCCAACATATTCATTGATGTACGCATTTCTATGTGCTCTCGTAAACACGTTATCCATCCTTTTATTACTATCAAACTGAATTACTATTATTTTTAGATGAGATTTTATTTCAGGTACCGTTGTTCTATCCCAGTTTAGTTAAGTTAAATAATCCAATTTAGTTCATCAGGTGTAGTTAAATTGATTTCTTTTGTACCCCCTGCTAGTTTATCTCTAATGTAAACTTCATTTTCCATCCATTTCTTGGGCATATGTTTATTGGGGCTATTTCGCACTGGAGCCAGATGTTGTACAATGGTAATCCCCATTATCTTTAATTAAAGGCGCCACACACTAGTGACGACATTTCTTGACTGGTTTAGAATGAACGGGAAAATATCCATTTTTAACAAATGCTAATCCCTCAAAGATCCCGTCGAAGAGCTCTAGAGCTCTAGAAATGTAGGAAAATCAGTTAAAACTCTGCAGAGACCGAACGAGCCTGCCATGTTATCTGACAACCTACTTCATGTAGGAAGCATTCAATTAGAAATGTACGCGATATCATTACAGTCAGTATTTCAATACCTAGCCTCACTTTTGACAAATGAGTGACTGACAGCCCGATAATGCCCTTCAGCTATGGAATGAGCCAAATGCGAACGTAAATCTAGCAACATTTGTCAAATTCCTTCAAGTTTGTTTAATTACAATGGGATTGTCGAGTTTACCGACGTTTGTAGTGCTAACAAGGTTCTTAGTTCTTATTCTTTTGAGTTGCCCCTACGCATTAATTTAACGTTGATTTAATGATAAGCAAACACTACGGGTGCGTGTCACTTGTGTCCTGCCTTTTGCCGGAAAATTTTTGGAAAATTATTTAGTAGGGCGGAGACCGCGGAGATTAGGCACCAAAGAGTAGCTGCAGTGTTGTATTTATTTATAGCATGTTTCGTGGCTGAGCAGGTGTTTAGTTGATGATTTTATTTTTATTAGTAACTGCCAAGAGTTCCCGCATTCATTTCGTAAGTAAATTTTACAAAGGGTCAGGATTTCCTGCCAAAATTTTCTTTGAGTTGACACATTGGCTTCTTTGCTGCCTTCTCAGCTTTTATTTGCTTTTGTCTCATATGTTTTACTGGGGTCTACTTTTGCGTGGGAATCTTAAAGGTGTGAATCAAACGTGTCCCTTTTATCGCCATATAACGGGTGTGATTTCTTCCAGGAATGATTTGGCATTGCTGAATGCGTATACCTGCCCACAGGGAGTCATTTTTTGTAGAAAGTACATATAGTGGAACAGTTGGCTGGTGCGGCCAAGATTTGGTGTAAACTTTCCAAGATGTTGAGTTGCGCACAAGGCCCTCTGGTAAAACTTGCCTTCTTAGAGCCCGTTGCTCAAGAAACTTTGTAACTTGGCAATGTTGGCTGTTGTCTTGTAGTTTGTTATGGCTGATTTCTTGGTCTCTAAAGGTGTGATGCCAACATGTGATAAGTTGTAGCCCAGGGACTCAACAGTGGTATATTTGAATTGACATTTGGCAGGGTTGAGTGTGACACCATGCTTCTTGAACTTCTCAAATAAAGCAACAAGTCGTCTATTGTGTTCTTCTTTGGATTTGGTTCAACCAGGAAATCACCTGTACTGTTACCCAGGCTAGTCGCTGCAGCGTTATCATCCCGGCATGATTTCCATACTTTCCATGAGGCATACCTATCAGCAGATAGGTTCAAATAGGCGGTGTCCACATATTTTGAGCTTCCCTTATGCTTAAAACTAATTTCAGATAACTGTCAATACTATCTCTGCTTCGATTCCTCAGATTATCTCCCATACGGTCAGTTGCTTTTCTGTTCTTGATCCTTCTCCATGCAGTGTCGATTGCGCCATGTTTTGTTGGAAATCGAAGTGAGGCTACAGTTGTGACCAGGTGAGTATTACACAGGGAAGCATGAGCTCGTCGGATAGAGCACAGTCATCGTTGCAGTTCAGAGATAATATTTACCCATCTTAAAAGAACAGTGCACACAACTGTTGTGCTTAAAGAGCTGTCTTATTTGCGATTTGTTACAGCGACAATGGAAGATGAAGAAGTGATGCTTGTTTCACTTTTCAACAACCTGCAGAATACTGCCAGTGACGAAGCACGGTTAATCACCCTTGGGAAAATAAACACATTGGTACGTCATAAGCCTGCTGCACTCCAGTCCATAATAAAGGGCAAAATAAATCTGGACCTTCTCTTTGATATACTAAAGTACAAAGATTCTGCATCACAGTTAGCAATCAAGACTTTTGAGAGCATTGTCGAACTGGTGGGTGATATATTGCCATTTTTCACAAAATATCGAGAACGCATTCTTAGTGGGCTGAAGGAGGAAAATGAAGATGTTAAAAGGCTCTGTTTGAAAGTAATTTTAAAACTTACAACACTGGTCGACATCAGCGAAGGTGAATTATCCCTTGATTTTGTGACCACCCTCGTCTTCCTTATCGGTAGCCCATCATTAGGTTTATCAGAAATGGCCACAGAGATATTATTAAGAATTGGAGCTGGTGAAGTTCAAACTTCATTGTTTGATTCAACGGTGTTACTTGAATGGGAAAAACTGTTTGACATTAGCTCTACCGTCAGGTTTCGAATTTATGACTTTTTTGCAAAGCTCTGCTGTCGGAAAAACAATTATTATTCACAGGCGTACTCAAGAAAAGTGTTTTCAAGGCTTATATCAGAAGTAAACTGCGATGATGAGTTGTCCCAAATGATGGCTCTGGTGATACTGAGCACTGTTGCAAACTCAGGACCCAGTGGGATGTGCTTAATAAGTGAAAGAGATTTTCTTGGACAAGTCAGGGATATATTACAGAGATCCTCAAGAGACACGTCACAGAGCTATTTATTTTGTGCAGCTATGACATTTTTTGGCTCTGTTGGTCACGATCAGACAGATTTAGTTTTGTCCGACTATCCGGAGGTGTTCCAAGAAATATTCGCAAATCAAGAAAGCGACGACCTTACTGTAAGTGTTCTTTGCTTCGAGACCCTTTTCAGCCTAATGCATCAAGATAGTGGTTTAATACGTATTGTCAGTACATTTCCAGAAGTCAAATTGTCACTGAAGACATTTGGTCGTATTCTCGCTACAACAATTAATGATATTTATATTGGCAGACTGCTTGAATCAATTGCACAACTCTTTACACGGTTTACAAATACTGTTGAAATATCTGAAACCCTGAAAGACATCTACTTTTCAATCTGCAACCAACCGCTAGGCTTGTTTCATAGGCATGCCACAAGGCCAGTCAAAGAAGTCAGACTGAGTGCTTTCAAGGTTTTTAAAGCAATTGCGCACTTTGAATGGGGAGAAAAGGATATGGCTATGTTTGCAGGATTTGTAGATTTTTTACTGAATCGTAACACAGAGTTCGAAAAAGAGGGACGAGAACTGAAGTATGATATTATTAAAGTTCTTGCAGATTCGACAACCTCATTTCAAAATTTAGGATTGAACTATTATACTTCTGTGAAAAGATATGTAAAAGAGGGACCATTTTACAGTGAAAGGGATGCAGCTGTTTCATTTGAGAAAAAAGATTAGTACATCTGGTATATTTTTGTTGTTTTTAGGTCATATATTACATTGTAGTTATTGAAAGGATTTCATTTATTATAGATGATAATTAAAGAATATTGTTTGTTATAAGTTGAGCTGGTTACACTTGTTGATTTAATTTCTCTTTTACATTGATAAAAAGGTATTAGATAAACCCAGCTGATCAGTTTTCTTCTAAATGATGACCAAATTTACGAATTTTGCATAAATTTCTGTGGATAGCTCCCAGTACTTATCTGCTTTTTTGGTAGTTTCATAAAGAGTGAAAGATGTATCATACATGATTTTACCAAAAGAAAATCATCCTGGGGGTTAAACTGGTAGATAAGATATGCTGAGTAAACCAGTGACTGGATCTGAACATCAAGACTTCCTTTCCCAGATATGCACTTTTTTAAACTCCTGACAAAGCATGTAACTAATATTGCAGAACATAATTGTCAAAAAGTTGCTTTTTTTAGCAAAGTTGCTTATATAATTCACATTACTACATTACAACTTTTTAAAATACCATTAACATTTTGAAAAAGACAATTTATTTGGACCAGCAATCATGAAGCATTAATAAATTGAAATTTATTTTGCAGCTGCCAGCAAAGGTATTTATAACTTATTAGAAAACATTTGGCAATCCAGCAGTTAAAGAGGGCATTTTTTCACAGAAGATTTATGTAAAAGGTCAACTTATTGCTAACCAAATATAATTACAACTGTTGTCATATATCTCACTGTTATTATGTAAATGTCTGGCTTTGCACTACTTTCATCAGTAGTAGGCCAAATAATTCAAACTAACAATGTTTAATATTTCTTATACAAAGCATAAACCACTGATTACTTCAGCCACTTATCAATATAGTAAACTTCAACTAGTATTTCATTTTTCAAAATTTATAACTGGAAAAGTTGTACAATGTTCTGTTAACCATAGCTGATGTACTAACGACAGTAAGGTGATGTAATAGCTGCTAACCCTGTCAATTTTTTTCTGCCTGCTTTGACAAGTCAGTTGTGACCATATATATATATATATATATATATATTAATATATGGAAAAGTAAGTTCTTTTTATGACAGTTTGAAATGTTGAACTTGAATTCCTTGTGATGGTCATCATATTTATGAGGTCTCAGTTTAAGACTGATTGGAGATGTCAAGTAATCTACCTTAAATCAAGGTGTGAAGAATATACCAAATATAATTTATATAATGAATACAATGTAAGGAAGCATCACAGGTTTAAACTAGTACTACTACTACCACCTCTACTACTTCTGAGTGCTTGTGCATCCCTTGGGACTGACAGAGTTAAAGCAAAAAACTAATTATTTGAAGGCTTGCTGAAGGAGCTGGATATTCAGTTCATTATTTAAATTACATATTTCTTTCAATGTTATGGTTTTTCTCCAAGTCATACTCAATCATTTCAATTTCATTGCCTAATTTGGGAACCAGTATATATGTCAAAGCTGCTTTGTGAGACTTGGGCATCTGTTTTGTCAGTTGTATTCAATGATAAGTTGCAAAGCATTATATACAAAATTCCCGTATATATATTGTTACTGAGGAATCATGAAAATTTTTTGAGCCTTGAACCTGCAGAAAATGTTTCCATCCTTTTTATAAAGTTCATGGTGTTCAAATATTTTCTTTTAGTATCTATAAAGAATCAGATTTCAGAATGTTTTTCTGCATTATCTTTCATGATTTATTAATATTTTATTGATTTGATATACTTTTACTTATTTTAGTTTTTTTCATTGACAATAATGTACCTTGTTAAAAACAATGTATGCAGATTGAAATTGTTCTTACAAACCTCAAGAATTCATATATATTTTCATAATGGTGAAGTGAAAAGTGCAGGTTGCAGGTTACTATGTTTACTCAATTGCTACTTGACCAACATTGACTTCCTGAAGTCACAAAATTGCTTGTTGGGGTTTTCGAAGTTTTCAAAGGTAAAAAATACTGATTTGCACTGCAGAATTCCTTATCAAACTTGAGAAAAGATGATCCACTTCTGGCATCAGGTTGTGAATCATGTGATGGAGTAACTTAAACATGCAAGCATGTTTTCGTTTTTACAGTTTTGTTTTCCAGATGCTGCTGGTAGGGAACAGAGAGGTTAATTAGCTTATTAGTGACCATGACACCCACCTTGAAGCACCTAAAAGGTTGTCACACTATAATCAATGAGAAAAGAAGGTGGACACAAGGGATAACAGGGGAGCAAGATTATTGGTAGAAAAAAGGGGAAAGGAAGAAAAGAATGTTGCTTCCACCTGTTGATATATTTTCTTTGCTACTCTTGGGTCTGGAAAAGAAGAGAGGTCTTGAATGCAGAGGCTGGGTGGACAATTTCCTGAATCTCCTAAGTAAGGTCTGCAATAAACTGGCTGTTTTAAAATTTCCAAATCATAATGTATTTTTTATAAACTTTTTAAAGCAGCAGCTTTTTTAGACAGTTTTTTACAATCTAGAGTGCTGCAATAGCTATGGGTGGGTTTTAAAACTCGTTTCTACTGTAAATAAAAAAGAAGATTTCTTTAGTTTCCCAATACTCAAAAATATGAAATGGGGGTCTGGAATAAGGATGACATAGGTGGATTGCCTTTTAAAAAATTGATGATCTTTTCAAATGGATTTCTGAACAATAGAAAATTGACCTGATAAAAAACTGGGATGAACATGTTTTTATCCATGCCACCCTTTTCCAATGTCACTGCCACCATTTATATTGTTATTTGCCACTTGCATTTTTATGGGAATACATTTACAAGAAACCAGTAGATGAAAAACCTTTGGAAGAGACTTCACCCTTTTTTATAAGAGTATGATAGAAATGTACCAAAGTGCTTATATTTAAGAATAATAGCCGAGTTTGAAGTTTGCCAAAAGTAGGATGGTATGATGATAAAAGCATTAGTTTTCTTGAAGATTTATTGCAGCATAATTTTTTTTGAAATTCCCGACAAATATCATTTTATTAGTTGCACTGTTTTCTTTGAGCTGCAGACAAAGTTTGGTATTGTGAACCAAAAACATGTTGCTTTTATGTGCAATGGTGTCTCGATTAATACTATTATAAAACAGTGTTCACTGCACCAAAATACAAAAATTGCATGAATACAGAATTAAATTGCCACAAGAGCTTGGGATGGATTTGACAAAAGAGAAGAGCAATTAGTAGTGTTCTTTTGTCATAAGCACAGGATAGAAATCGAAAACAATTACAGGATATGCAAAAACAAAACAAAGAGTGATATTCTGTCTTCCTGTCAAACTGCCTAGTTTGTTATGAGGTAGTTTGGGCTGTCAAATCTGAAAAACTTTCTTTGGCTGCAAGGAATGACTTAAGTAGGGAAATGTACAGATTAGTTTTCAGCTGGGGAAAGTCATCTTACACTGTACTGGTGGATAGGGGGTTGAGGGGTGCAGTAAACTCCAATATTTCATAAGACTTGTTTTCCAACACTACAAATATATGTTGTGTTGTGCTGTGTTTTGTAATAACCCTTTTTCCACTAACAGATTTGCCTCCTCTTGTTAACCCTTATGCACACCCTGTTTTCTTGATGATTATAGCATCACAATCCCTTTGTTGTTTGCTTCATGGTGGGTCTCATGGTCAGTAAAAAGCAAATAAACTATTTTACTCACCACCACCAGCATCTGGGAAACAGAAATGGAAATGCCAGAAAACATTTATGTATTTTAGTTATATCATAACATGATTAATGACCTGAAGTTTACTGGATAATCCTTTCTCACAGGTGGTATGGAAGCCGGGAGTGCAAAACGGTGTTTTACTTTTGATTACAGCAACCTCGCACCCCAACAAGCAGCAACATCTTCCCTTCTCATTCCTATCCCCCTCATGTCCTCTTTTATTACATCTAAGGCTCAAGATCTATTAACACCTCTCGCTGCACCACCATCTGCCTCAAGGAGTTCACCTAAGTAGCACAACTCGAGGACTTCTTCAATTACACCTTCATCAATCTGTAGATGTTCCAGCATTTCCTCTTCATCATGCTCTTTAGTACATCTCCTGCATCAGAAGTTCTGCAGTCCTGACACACTTTCAAGTCCTGAGCATCTTGTGACACCAGTAAGCACATCCTCCACACAGGATTGAGTTGACTCAGACCCCTTCTCTACAGACTGCACATGGGTATCTCCCCATCTTGATGATCTCACCTCTTTTTTCCAGTTACCATCGACTTGGTCTTATTAATATTAACTTTCATTCCTATTCTCTACAGTCGTTGAACATCTCTACCACCTGTTCCTTACTTTCGGCAGTCAGAACTAAGTCATCAGCATACACCAGCCCCCAAATGACTCCTCTTCTGCACTCCTTTGTAGCCTCCTCCATCGCTAGTATGAACAGTAGGTGACTCAGCACTAAACCTTGATGGACTTCGACCTGTATTTCAAACTCCTCCAACACACCTTAAGCAACTTTCACCTGTGACTTCAATACGTCGTACAGTACCATGCAGAAGGCCCTCTGGTACAGCCCATTTTATTGCCCTCCGTGGGACCCTGTCAAGTGCTTTCTAAATTTAAATCAACAAATATGACGTAATTGACGTATTTGTTCTGTAGCCGCATTGGTTCTCTCCAATGGTGACAATCATTTTTAATCTGCTATCTAGGATCTTCCCATATATCTTCAAGGAGTGCTCGAGTAATCAGAGTCTGGGATGCTTGGAGCACTCCAGGGGATCTCCTTTGCCTTCGTAGATAGGCACTGTATGTCTGCTCCTCCATAACTCTGGGCATCTCTTATCTTTGTACACCTGCTGGAACAACTTCAAGAGCTCTTCACTGCAAAATTGACTTCTTCTCTGGTTTGTCTCCATTGTGCCCTCCACCAGAGTAGAATCCTCTCTGTCATTTTCATTTTCTACATTCGACAGTTCTGAGAAGTAATTCGTGCACTTTTCTGCTACCTCTTTCTGTTCCACTATTATATTGCCATTTTCGTCCTTTGTGAAGTTGGTTCCAACTACATCCTCATCCTTCCTTCCCTTCTTCATCTGTGCAGCAACTCTAAACATCTTATTTCTGCCAATTAACGTTGTTAGCTCTGCCGATCACTTTGCCCAAGCTGCCGCTCTTCTCACTGTAGTATTTTTTGTCAGTTTCGGCTCTTGTTCGTTGCCAGACTGTAGGTGACCTTTTTATTATCCCCCCCCCCCGTGATTCCTTGCAACACCTCCATGTTTCTCTTTCCTTACCTCTTCTACCTGTTGTTAATCAACACACTTCCTCAGCTACCTCCTTGATGTTCCTTTCCAACTGATCTATCCGTGCGTTATTCTGTGTCCTTTTCTCATGCAGCTTGTCATCGTATTCCCTTCTCAGTTGTTCGTCTTTTAACTTCCACAATTTGATGCCCGTTACCAGCTTTCCATTGGTTCTCTTAAAGTCCTTGACACAAATCACAGCGGAGGCAATCCTGTGCTGGGTGACACATAGTTCACCAGCAACTGCATAGCAGTCAGTCACTTTAATTCCTCTCCTCGTCCTCATCATGATCAAGTCCAGCTGTGTCGCCAGGTATCCACTTTCATAGGTGATATGCTTTTCTCTTTGTTTCTTGAAATATGTATTCAGCACTCATATATTATGATTCTTACATAAGTCCAGTACAGCCTCTTCTTTCTCGTTTCTGTTCCCAAAGCCATATTCCCCAAATACCTCTTCACAAACACTCCTGTTTGCGCCAACGTGTCTATTCACGTCGCCGCAAACCAGCAGGTGCTCTGTGAGGTGCGGATCTGAATATCACCTTCAATTTCATCAGTCTCTCCGAGTACCTCACGGCTTTCAGCACATTTTCTGCTAGTTTTAATCATGCCATTATGCCAACTCCACGATGCCCATCTTCCTGGCCACTATACCAGAACTTAGAATTCTGGTCATTCAATCCGAAGGAAGTGCATCCATTGTTCTTATATCACGTTCCTCTGATGCAGCAGATTTCGACTCTCCTCCTATTCAACATTTCCACTGCTTCTCCCAAAAAGCGTTCCGACATTTACTGTGCAGATCCTTATCCCTCCTCCATTGCTTCCTTTGTCTGCACAAATGTTCCACCTGGGGATTCTTTGCACCCCCTGCCCATTTCATTCTGGAGCATCTATCCATTTGTTTGGCGCTATAAAGACTATTTTATTTCATATCGAAGAATGGCTTGATAATTCAGAGAGGACGTTGTCAGTCATTGGTGAGGCATTTCGAAAATTTCGATCGAGCTGTTATGAGAAATAGACCTTTAGACCTTAGGTCCTCCAATCCCGTTCAGGATATCGGGCAGCAAGACTTCTCCATCGCCTACGGTCGTCAGCTACGGCTTGAGCGGTTCTGGGAGACAGCCCTCGTACAGTCACATCACTCCTGAATGTAGCTTGCCACGTTCTCACAGGTCTGCCTCTTCGTCTGCTTCCATCTACAGGTTTCCATTTCATTACTTGCTTCGCGTATCTGCTGGGTGGTAATCTGAGCACATGTCCTGCAAGTCTCCATCGTCTCTCTTCTACTTTCTTGTGTAATTGCCCTTGCTCTGTTCGTCTATAAATTTCTTCATTGGTGACCCTGTCCCTCCATGTAATTCCAAGAATTCTTCTCAAGTTTCGTGTGTGGAAAGCATCCAGTTTTCTTTCTATTCTCTTGGTGGTCTTCCATGTTTCACTAGCATACAATGCTGTTGAAACAACTATAGCCATGTATAGTTTAATCTTTGTTTTTACATTGATTTGTCTTGATTTCCATATATGATTCATTGTTCTAAAGGTCGCCCCTGCTTTTCCTAATCTGGCATTCAAATCTGTTTCCACCTCGCCTAATTCTGTCAAATAGCTTCCAAGATATGGGAACTTCTCTACTTCTTCGAGTGGATTTCCATTGACACTCACTTGCTGTATTTGGTAGTTGTTAACCTTCATTATCTTACTTTTTCCTTCGTTGATGCGCAAACCCACCTTCGAGCTTTCAAGTTGGAGTCTGTCTGTTACCTGTTGACACTTTGTGACATTTTGGGCTAATAAGGCTATATCATCTGCGAAATCAAGATCTGTGAGCTTTCTATCATCCTTCCATGGTATTCCAAAATTTTCATTCGTCATCGTTCTTCTCATAACAAAATCTAAACATACTATAAATAGAAAAGGAGACAATATACAGCCTTGTCGAACTCCAGAGAACAATTCAAATTCATCAGTCATTCCTGAGTTAGTTCTCACTCCACACGTTGGATGATTGTAAAAAGACTTCAAGAGGGTTATAATCTTTTCCGGTATCCCGTATACTTTCAAGATTTTCCACAAGGATTCTCTGTGAATACTATCAAAAGCTTTCCGGAAATCTATAAAGTTCAATACGACTGGTGACTGATATTCTAAACTTTGCTCTATGATATTCCTCAAAACAAAAATCTGTTCACAACATGATCTCCCTTCCCTGAAACCTGCTTGTTCCTCCCGTAGTTTACAATCTGCTGCTGTCAGTATTCTTCTCAAAATAATTCTGTTAAACACTTTCCCGGTGGTACAAAGTAAGGTTATGCCTCTCCAATTGTTGCAGTCTGAGAGATCTCCTTTCTTCGGTAGCTTTACTATCACTCCTTTTCTCCATTCTTCTGGTACTGTGCTTTCCTGCCAAATCTTGTTAAATAGAGTTGTCAACTCCTCTACCACTGTAGGTCCTCCGGCCTTCAAGAATTCGCTGTTTATGCCGTCAATCCCTGGAGCTTTGTTATTTTTCATTTTGTCTATAGCTTTTCTCACTTCTTCTCTTTGTATTGGTCCCATTTCTACATTCAACTCGTGTGCTGTATCAATGTTGTTCCATTCGTACACTATGTCTGGAGGGGGCTGATTGAGAATCTCTTTGAAATGGTCCATCCACCTTTTGTTTTGCTCTTCCTCGGTTGCTAGAATGCGGCCATCCTTATTTTTTACTGGAACATTAATGGAACTACTTTTTCCGGAAAGCTGTTTTGCTATTTTGAACAGTTCTCTTGTATTGTTTTGATCTGCAGCAGCCTGTGCTTCTCTAGTTTTCTTCTCAAACCAGTCGTGTTTGTCTCTCCTACAACTTCTTTTCACGGCTCTGTCCTTACGCTTGTATTGTTCTTGTGCACCTCTTGCTTGCTCTCTGGTTCTAGCTGTATCTCTTGAATTCTTTAATGCTCTCCGTTCATCAATAAGCTTCCATGTATCTTCTGCAATCCATTGTTCCTTTTTCCTTCCTCTTTTCTGTCCAACAACACTACTGGCAGATTCATTGATGGCATCTCTGAAAGATATCCACTTTTCTGTGATGTCTGTGTCCCTTTGAAGGACTGCAAAACGGTTGGACAAATGCTGTTGAAACCTCTCTGAAACCTCCGGATTGAGTAATTTCTCCACATCATATGCTTTTCTGCTTGACCGTTTCTGCATTTTCTTCAGCTTCATTCTAATCTTCCCTCCAAGTAGTTGGTGATCAGAGAACACATCTGCACCTCTAAAAGCTCGTACGTCCAACAAAGATGACCCCCACCTCTTGCTTATGCAGATGTAATCTATTTCATTACAAGTGTTTTCATCTGGTGATCTCCATGTCCATTTGTGAATATATCTGTGTTTGAAAAAGCTATTGCCAATGCGTAGGTCATTCTCATTGCAAAAGTCCATCATTCTCTCTCCATTATCATTTGTGCTGTTTGCTGAGCCATGTGGACCTATTACATCTGTGAATCCTGTTCGATCTGATCCTATTTTTGCATTCCAATCTCCCATTATGATCTTCAAGTCGTGGCTAGGAAGGCTGTCAATAGTATCCTGCAGCTGTGTGTAGAATCTCTCCTTTGCCTCTTGATCTGCACTCTCAGTTGGTGCATATATTTGTACTATCGATGTCTTTAGTAGTCGACCTTGTAATCTAGCAGTGATAATTCTATCCGAGACCGGCTCCCAGCTAATCAATGCATCTGTGGCTTCCCTATTCAGCAGTATCGCTACTCCTCTCATGTGGTCTGTTTCACATCCAGAATATAAAATGGTGATCCCTTCACTTGATAAACTACCTTGCCCAGTCCATCTAGTTTCGCTAACCCCTAATATTTCCAACCGGTATCTTTTCATTTCTTTTATAACTTGTGCTAATTTTCCTGTTTCGTACATAGTCCGTACATTCCATGTACCGAACTTTGTGTGATGTTTGGCGGAGAAGATCTGGGTTTTCAGAGCATGAACTTCCTCTAGGCTTTCATCCAAGCTCATCATGGATACATCAAGAGGGACAACAGAAGTTGTCGTCTGTAATCCTTCTATTTCTGTCCCAGATCTAACTCTTCGCCATTGCTGTTGACCGGAATGGCTTCCTCTTCTTGCTGTTTCTGTAGTACGTATCCTTTTTTACAGGGTGGGGTTACTGGCCCTACGCCCAACCCTCCTCCTTTTTCAACCTGGCTTGGGACAGGCTTCGGCGGAGTTTATGAGAAATAGAGATACAACTATTTGCAGAAAACAAGGTCCCTGATCACTACAGATTGCTCAGATGACAATAGGATCCAGCCTGAAAGACTAGAAGGTTATAGTGGCCCACCACCTTTACCCACCAATGCTGCTTCATCTTATGCTGGGTTTTTTGTAAATCCCCTGAAGCTACAGCTCCACCTGCTGATATAGCGAAGTCTTCAAATGGTTTTTGAGAGAAATATTAAGATGAAGAAACTGACAAGTATAAGGATCGTACCATGATGCACCACCTTTTAAGAAAAACATTCAAGATCCTTCAGGAATACTGCTGGGTACGGGTGTGTCCATTTGGTATTACATAAAGATGGTGAGAAGTTCAGGGATTCTTTATGGTTCTGATGATTGTATTAAACCAGAAGAAATAAACGGTGTAGAAACTACCTGTATAGAATGACTCTATTTCAAAATGTTTACATTTTTCTTCTTTGTGTTGCTTTCGCTTTTCTTTAACAGTTTATCATCTGTTGTTCACCGACAGTTAACATTTTTTCTGGTGCACATGCAACTTTTGACATTTTCCTTTACTGCGCATGAACAAACACCAGAACGTTTGCAGAACGTTTTGGTACTAAAATATTGAAAAAAGCTAAGAAAGTTTCAATACTTGGTAAAAAACCCTTTCTTATAAAGAAAACCGTGTATTTAACTTGTTGTGGTAATAAATTTACAACATGCTAAAATGGTTATTGTTTCAAATAAGTGACTGGTACAAAACTTAAATCTGTCGTAATTAAAATCCCTATCATTTTGGTAAAAAATATTTCTGTGGTACTCCACTGGACGAAGAAACGAGAAAAAGAATTCACAAGTCATGGAGTTCTTTATAACTACGGGGAAAATGATTATCATAAGAAAATAATTTTTTTGACCCGAGCCACAATTTTCTTAGCAAAATGCCTCAATACAATCTTTTATCTCTTGCATTTTCTCAAATTTTTTATTCGGATTTGTTTGATCTTTAAATAAGTTGTTTTCTGACAAGCAAGAACACCTCCGCGTCTAACAATTTCACGTCTGCTTAAAAAATAAATATTGATCAGCTAATAATTTTTAAAGCTTTTCCGTTAAATAAAAACTTTTATGCCGGGCGTTTGTTTTACACCGGAAATTATTAAAAGAATCGAAAGGAAAACAGACGGACTTCGGAAACTTTTGTCAAATTGTGTCTGCTTCTGTTTAAAATTTTCCTATTTTTAAATTATTCCACTGGGACGTAAAAAGTTTGTCTGAGTGATAGAACATTTTTGTGTAAGTTTCTGAGAGAAGAGAAAAAGAGAATGTCAAAGCAAAAGAAATCCAAAGCATATGATTCGTGGTGCATATGGATTTACAAAACTAAACACCGTGGAAATAAAAGAAAAGTTGAAATACCGTTAGTTTTTAACAAAGTTACAGTTAAGAAGATGGTAAAATGTTATGTGATGAACGTTTCTATAACAATCAAGGTGTCTGTACACCTGAAATGTCGACATGGTGTTTTGCCTAAACCATATAATGACAAATGTGCTGATTAAAGAATCTAACATGAAACCGATAAGACTTTCCTTCAGTTACTTAATTAACCCTTAATTAACCGTCATCCTCGAGTGGCTTTTAGCCTTGGTGTGCACTATTACATGAAAAATAAATCCCAAAAAAACAATACATCGCAATCTACAGAATATAACGAGGCCAACTCCTGTACTGGGTCCACTTCTTCCGAAATTATTCTTGGAACTTCATCTGGACCTATCCCTCAAATGTCTTCTCAACCAAGCCCTGGAACGTCTTTTGGCAGACCAATTGCAGTGAGAGCTGATGACCGTGATGTAGTCATCGGTTCAGATGAAAGGTTTAGATGAACTGAGAGAGTCCAGGAAAACCCCAAATGAAATTATAAATATCTAATTCTACAATATTTAAAATTGTATATATATTACATACAATATAATATATTGTATATATTGATATATACCTTTCACTGTCATTTTAAAACAGTGGAAAAATGAAGCTAAAATAATGAAAGTAGCGGTTAGAGAACGGAAGAACATGTTTCAACCCAGCAAGAAATATAATTCTATATACGCTGAAATGATTAAGGTGTTTACAACAGCACGAAAACAAGGGAGGGCTGTGGATTTTAACTGGGTCTGGTCAAAGGGGCATAAAATCAATCCAGAGATTTAAAAGGAGGAAATAATTATGAGAAAGCAAGTAGCTATTTTGTCAAGAGATATGATCTTAAACTTCAAATAACTCAAAGAATCCCCACGAGCTGATTTGAAACAATGGCACGCTAGAACCTGGTAAAAACTTGTTTGTACTAGTAGCAATAATGATTATCATCCTAAATGGGGGCGCTTTCTCACGAAACAACGGTTTAATGTTGAGCAATCAACACTACCTTTTTCTGTTGACGTGAAGAAGACCTGCGACTAAATAATACCTAGAGACAATGAAAAACCGAAATAAAACAGTGTGGGTTATCCATCCATTCTCGGGCCCTGTTTAACGTTACTGCTCATTGAACATAACCTTCAGGCCAGACGGTGAAGAGCCACACGCATCGCAGTAATTTTTTGTTGTTTGGGAAAAAAATCAGCAAGGCTGAAAAGCAGGTGTGGGATAAGGATGCTGGTGTTAATTTTTGCCATGTGCTTGGGCTGATGAAAAGTTTTCACCAAACATGTCGGGAAAACATTCAAACCAATCGTGGAAAACGAATCACGTTCTGTGCTGTATTGTAACAACCTTACGAGTCAGAATACTGATGAATGCCAATAATCGGTTGCTAAACTAAATGCAGTTGTTTTTTATAGGTTAAGAAAAGGGACTGATATTTAGCAGCCAGCCGGCTACGCAAAGAAATTAAAAGTCATTATCAAAAATTCATTTTTTGACTAGCACGGTGATGGCGAAAACGCCGATAAAAGGTACGAAGTAGAAAGCTTCATTGCTTCAGAACGTCGAGTCCTGGTCATTGGATCAGTGATGCATATTGGAAATTGACTGACAACATATGAAACTCCTGTTACCATCGTTTGTTCAGAAAAACAGAGTGTTTCATTACTGTTGACGGTAGCGGGGATTTTCTAATTCCATCGGAAGGGCTTAAACATCATGAAGTACTACCACCACTACATTGATTCAACCAGCTGCTAGTTTCCCCGTACCAATGGAAATTGAACCATCGAACGATGCTGCGGATGAGATTGATCTTGAAATCGAAGTAGAAGAAGAAAGTGGTATTCTCATTTTTGACGGTGAAGAAAGCATACAAGCAAAGGTTGAGCTCGAAAAAAACCCTATTTGACTTCCTTGATAAAAATTTATAGAATCAAAAGGAAAAACGTTTAATTCAAAGACTGATGTTCTGAGTTGCATGTTTTATTTTATTTGTAACACCTTTTATTTTCATTACAAAGGAAAATTCTTTTCGTTATTTTTAGTTTAAAAAGTTGGTATTGTTGTGTTTTATAATCATCGTGATGTATTTTCTAACATGTATTTGAATACCTACTGTAACTGAAATCGTAAAATTCCTCGTAAAAGTCCCCATGATTTTGGCAGCGCATAAAAAATGAACGTCTCCAAAATGCGGATCTTAACAGTTTGAGGCTCAGAATTTTTTTTAACATTTCGAGGTTTTTGAGGCTCATTTTCTTTTAAAAATGTTTCTTTTCAAAAAACCGTGCAGTGTGTTAATGCAAATGCACCATTGCATGCATTCCTTGCTATAACGCAGCATTAGGTAACAGAGTTTCACCTTCCTGTGATTAGTTGTCGCCGTATGGCAACATTGGCCAGCCTGACTGTAAACGTCGAAACTGTCCCTTGAAATTTTATTTGATCTAAGGGGAGGCAAGTTTGTAGAAAATATGACCAGCTGTTGGCGAATTTTTTGACAAAACAATCCCTAATGTTAACCAGCTGATTTGTAGCCTAACAGCCTAAAATTTGATACACAGGAGATCCTTACTAGCGCACGGGTAAAAAAAACCTGACAAATCAATAAGCAGGGCCCTCCGTTTATTTTAACACCTAAGAGTAAATACTGGTTTACAAATATGCAGGTTTGTTATTGTTTTCTTAAGCTCATTATTAATATCGTATTTTATAATGGACAGTCGAGTTAAGTTACAGGCTCAGAACAAACTTCTAGCCACAATTATGATTACGTTTTTGTTGCTTACAGTGGCACCCTTGCAGCTACGGAAGTAAATTTTATGCCAATTAAATTCTATAGTCTCTGACAAAATTTCTTTAAATATGTAGGCATGAGATCAAAGGAAAGACACCAGGTAAAAAAATTCTTAGAAAACCTAAAATATCAGTCAAGTGAAAGGATTGGAAACACTTCTTTTTCAATTCACTTTTAATAGATTGTCTTACCACCTTTACAAATTTACAAAAATCTAGTTGTACACGTAGGCACTTTGAAAAGATGAGAAATGAATATGCACTTGCATGGAAACAATTACTACCAGTTTAGGATTCTTACCTAATGAACATTGCTCAAGAAAGATGGTAGCTCAAACTGTATGAGTACACGTATTTTATAAAAATTTTATCTATACATTAAACAAAATATAAGTTGTTTTCTTGTATCTGTCAAGTTTAAGGATAATCAGGTGAGTGAACATTTGTTGTAGGATAGCTGAGGTGTTTCCAGCAACTGAATGAGCCCCTAGCCCCTACCTTTCAGTCTTTTATAGTATTATTAAAAATTCTTGTTTGTGTATTCAAGGAGTTTTGATGCCTTTGTCAGACTAGAAGTAACCTATTAGTGTCGAGTGAAAATACCACGAATGATTTAACGCCTCCTAGAACAACCCCCTTTCCATTTTCCACCCCCGTTTACTGTAAGGTTTTAAAGAACCGCCTCCCTCAAATTACCAGCATGAGCGGGGGATTGACTATATTTCATAAATAAAAGGAAGCGATAATTTGAATAGAAAGAATAGAAATAAAACAACAAATTTATTCAAAATTTGCAAAATACGGAAATTTTTCCTTGCCGGTTTTTTTAGGTTGTTGTCTATGCGGTGAATCGCGCTGGGAGAACTTGTCCTATTATTATTTTTTGTTTCTCACAATTTATTTAAGACCATTGTCTTCAACTGCTTAAATGAATTGTCTCATCCATTGTGAAACCTTCCTGGATACAAGGGCAACTAAATTTCGTTCCTTTCCTTCCTGAGTTAAGTAGAATCCAATTCCTTTTCTACAGCTACTGTTCTCTCGCCATTTTCACACGTAAGCACATCATTCAATTTTTAAGTCCAAATATCTTTTGTGGATGTTGTAGTCACGAATGACAGTCTCAAATATGTACTGAATAATACACATTTGTAAGTGCTTTTGATCTGGTCATAATTGACGATCGATGACGTTTTTAAACCTCCAATTTTTTACGAAAAGTTTACAATTGAGAATTGTTATGGTACATACCTGTTTTTCTCTTAGTTTTTTTACCATGTTTTTCGAGGGTTCTTTAACGTGGCTGACACGAGTCAAATTCTAAAAAGAGAAAATTAAAAAGGTTTAACTTGAAGGTTAAGCAGAAAACAGTTTCTTACGCAGAGATTAATAGCAATAATTCAGCCAGCAAGGAATTCAATATCGCTGTTAAAGACTCAGAGAGGGGAAGAAATGGAAATATGATTTGTTTTTCGGGTTTTCTTAAATGGCTTAAATGTAACTACGTGTATGGAACTGTGAAAAAATGGCATAAACAAAAAGAAACAAGGAAAAAAGAAAAAGGTTGAGCCAAGATAAAAAACTTAGCCTTAGACTTAAAAGCACTCAAGACATATGATGTAGGAAATCACTCAAAACCCAAATCGTTACACAATCTTGCAGTACGAGGTAAAAAAACTACAATCATAGAAAGATTTATTAGAACAAGGGACAACAACTGCATAAGAATAAAAATGTTGAGACAAACCAGGCGCATGAGATGCAACAAACTGAGCTCGTACCAATGAGGAAAGCGTAGAGAACACTTGCCATGATTATACCTATAGAAAAGACTAAGATGACCCACATTCTGTTGATAAGATGAAGATTGAAGAATACAGCAAGATTTGTATCCATCAAGTTACAAACATGTCTCTGAACTCCATCAGGAACCAAGATAAGGTGATTAAGAACTTGTCTATATATGGAAGTATTACTCCATGCAAGGGCAAATGGTTGATTATAGAGATACAAAGTGGCCTCAGAGGTAAGTTAATCCGTAGGACGATACAGAGAACCAACTGATTTATTTGTTGCGAATAGTATAAATATAAGAACCCACTGCAAGATATGGAGAAAATGACCAACTAAGGATCCTTGTTGATGAACATCACTCAACAGGAGAAAAAAATGCACCAGAGATTGTTAAAATCGCCTAGCGTAACTAGACTTAGCATGAAAATGACCCTTTCACAAGCATTATTAGCCCATCTGAAAGAAACCCGAGATCCATCAGCTCCATCTTGTAAGAACTGAAGACAGAAATGATTGCTATGAGAAATAGCAGAAGAACAGTGAGCATTGAATCATGGAAGAGAAGGTTTGATTTTTGAACTACGACTAGGTGTAAATGTTTCAATACCAATTTTTTTTTCAATTCTGTAATTTCTGTTGCAGCAACAGAATTTGATATGCTAAAAATAAAATCCCATAGAATATCACAAAGAAATTGTCAAACTTTATCACAGTCTGTATGCAATAAACATTGTGGCATAAACCCATTTAAATCAATCAAACCAACAACGCATTTATCATTTCATTGATAATATATTTCGAGAAGGGTTTTCTCATCATTAGATTTAAAACAGTATAACATGTTACAGCTAAAATATCTACATCTGTTCTCTCTCAGCACTCCGCAAACAAGATAAGAATTCATCAATCTTTTGCTTATATATAAGAATATTGGAAGAAAACAAAACAAGTCATTAAAGTAATCAATTTAATGTCCAACCATTAATGTGTGGCTTTTGAACTCGTCTTTTGTATTAAGTGTTGGTTTTTTGTCTTTAATATATAACGCTTCTAATATGAGGTGATTAATTGAATTCGCTGATACAAGAAACGTGTTCTACAAACGTTGAAATCAACTGTTCCAAAATCCCTTAAAAGTGGTGTAATATACCAAACATGTTGTTCACGGTGTACATTTTCCTATGTTGGAAAAAACGACCGTCATTTGCGCACCAGAATCAAGGAGCATTCGCGACCAAATAGCATTTTGGGAAGTCATTTTTAAAGCTTGCGGTTGTATTTTGTCCATAGATGGCGTCACGATTCTTGCATCAGCGAATCGAGATGTTCGGCAGGTGTGTTTGAAATACGAATGGAACCACAACATTATCCTCAACACCAAATTGTATGTAGCAGCTAAAATAAAGAACAAATTGTTATAGGAGTAGTTACATTTGCTTGAAGAAATATACTTCTACTACTGTGTGACTGGATGCATATAATATCACTTATTTCTTAGACTCTTATTGCTGGATTCAGTAACAAGCACATTACCTTCAGTAAAGCAGCAAACTTTAATTCGAGGTTTTTTACCACGTCAAAAAAGTGGGTAAGCAATTAGAAAAGAAGTAAATTATTAAATGCAATAAACGCTTTTTCGTATCAGAAACACATGTATAACAANACTCAGAGAGGGGAAGAAATGGAAATATGATTTGTTTTTCGGGTTTTCTTAAATGGCTTAAATGTAACTACGTGTATGGAACTGTGAAAAAATGGCATAAACAAAAAGAAACAAGGAAAAAAGAAAAAGGTTGAGCCAAGATAAAAAACTTAGCCTTAGACTTAAAAGCACTCAAGACATATGATGTAGGAAATCACTCAAAACCCAAATCGTTACACAATCTTGCAGTACGAGGTAAAAAAACTACAATCATAGAAAGATTTATTAGAACAAGGGACAACAACTGCATAAGAATAAAAATGTTGAGACAAACCAGGCGCATGAGATGCAACAAACTGAGCTCGTACCAATGAGGAAAGCGTAGAGAACACTTGCCATGATTACACCTATAGAAAAGACTAAGATGACCCACATTCTGTTGATAAGATGAAGATTGAAGAATACAGCAAGATTTGTATCCATCAAGTTACAAACATGTCTCTGAACTCCATCAGGAACCAAGATAAGGTGATTAAGAACTTGTCTATATATGGAAGTATTACTCCATGCAAGGGCAAATGGTTGATTATAGAGATACAAAGTGGCCTCAGAGGTAAGTTAATCCGTAGGACGATACAGAGAACCAACTGATTTATTTGTTGCGAATAGTATAAATATAAGAACCCACTGCAAGATATGGAGAAAATGACCAACTAAGGATCCTTGTTGATGAACATCACTCAACAGGAGAAAAAAATGCACCAGAGATTGTTAAAATCGCCTAGCGTAACTAGACTTAGCATGAAAATGACCCTTTCACAAGCATTATTAGCCCATCTGAAAGAAACCCGAGATCCATCAGCTCCATCTTGTAAGAACTGAAGACAGAAATGATTGCTATGAGAAATAGCAGAAGAACAGTGAGCATTGAATCATGGAAAAGAAGGTTTGATTTTTGAACTACGACTAGGTGTAAATGTTTCAATACCAATTTTTTTTTCAATTCTGTAATTTCTGTTGCAGCAACAGAATTTGATATGCTAAAAATAAAATCCCATAGAATATCACAAAGAAATTGTCAAACTTTATCACAGTCTGTATGCAATAAACATTGTGGCATAAACCCATTTAAATCAATCAAACCAACAACGCATTTATCATTTCATTGATAATATATTTCGAGAAGGGTTTTCTCATCATTAGATTTAAAACAGTATAACATGTTACAGCTAAAATATCTACATCTGTTCTCTCTCAGCATTCCGCAAACAAGATAAGAATTCATCAATCTTTTGCTTATATATAAGAATATTGGAAGAAAACAAAACAAGTCATTAAAGTAATCAATTTAATGTCCAACCATTAATGTGTGGCTTTTGAACTCGTCTTTTGTATTAAGTGTTGGTTTTTTGTCTTTAATATATAACGCTTCTAATATGAGGTGATTAATTGAATTCGCTGATACAAGAAACGTGTTCTACAAACGTTGAAATCAACTGTTCCAAAATCCCTTAAAAGTGGTGTAATATACCAAACATGTTGTTCACGGTGTACATTTTCCTATGTTGGAAAAAACGACCGTCATTTGCGCACCAGAATCAAGGAGCATTCGCGACCAAATAGCATTTTGGGAAGTCATTTTTAAAGCTTGCGGTTGTATTTTGTCCATAGATGGCGTCACGATTCTTGCATCAGCGAATCGAGATGTTCGGCAGGTGTGTTTGAAATACGAATGGAACCACAACATTATCCTCAACACCAAATTGTATGTAGCAGCTAAAATAAAGAACAAATTGTTATAGGAGTAGTTACATTTGCTTGAAGAAATATACTTCTACTACTGTGTGACTGGATGCATATAATATCACTTATTTCTTAGACTCTTATTGCTGGATTCAGTAACAAGCACATTACCTTCAGTAAAGCAGCAAACTTTAATTCGAGGTTTTTTACCACGTCAAAAAAGTGGGTAAGCAATTAGAAAAGAAGTAAATTATTAAATGCAATAAACGCTTTTTCGTATCAGAAACACATGTATAACAAACAGAAGACTCGGATTGCCAAAATGTTGAGCCAAGTGAAAGGTACGAGTGTTGAAAAAGAAAAAAGTACTAAAACCAAAATAGGAATGTTATTTCAAATTAAAAATTAATGAAATGGAAGAAACCAGTCTTTTTCATCACCAAAACGAAAAGGAAACAAAGTTAGACCAACAAGAGCTTAGTCACGTCTTCAAGGCTCTGACTTGGAGTTCACATAAGAAATGGAAGTGGTAGATCATTGTTAATATATATAACTTTTGTAGTCTTTTGTAAACAACTAAGAAAAGAGAAACAAACAGAATAAAAAGTTACAAAAATTAATTCACACCGAGCTTCACTCACACGCAGTTTCATATATAAAAACGTGTACTTGTTAACCATTACTTACTTAATTATGTCTTCACCTCCCAGTAAAGTTGGCACTTATGTTAGGTATTACTATTATTGAAGCGTATTATTTTATTCATTCAAAAATTATCCAACAGGTATCTCTTTGTCTCTTAATTTCTGATCGTACTTAAAGTAGAGGAACCACAGTTGCAATATTTCCATTTCGAAAGGTGAATAATCTACCAGGTCAATATGACCAGGCTACCAGTACTTTATTGTTACGTATATCCAGTAATTACGTATGGACGTTAGGCATGACCAACAGCATCCAGCATGGAAAAACACTTAGACAGTTGTAAATTATACTTTATAGGAAAAACAAGTATTTCATCGGCTGAAAAGCTACGCAATATATTGAGATCAATTGGTATTAGAAGAAAATTAAAAACAGGTGTAAGG